>BLSH010549818.1:649737-670627 GCA_018402905.1 Glandirana rugosa | reverse complement strand
CTAGGACGGTGGGGTTCCTACTTCCGAGTACCAAGGTTGAATGGTACAGGCGTGTCACCACCGTCTGGTGGCCCCGCGTTCTCTACGACCCGTAGCGACCTAGGCCCCCGACTCCGCCTCCCATATCGTCGTCGAGACCGGTCCTTCTGCGGGCTGGGCCTTTCCTCCGTGGAGGTCGGTCTCCGCCGAGAAATTAATCCGTTTAATCCGCCAGCGGAATCCGGAGCGTGGATGTCCCCGGAGCGCCGGCGGATTAAACAGAGTAATTTCTAGGCGGAGACTATTAGTAGTGTCTAGGGGACGGCAGTCGACTCGTGTCTGAGAGAAATAACTAGAGGGGTCAGCACTCACTGCTCGCTCTGATGAGCTCAGCTGAGTGTCTCTTTCTGGCTGTGATCGGAGCGCTCCGTGAGCTTCGCTCCATCACACTGTTTCTTTCCCACTCACAGCGTTTCCCTGATATCAATAAAGAGAGTCTGTGCTCAGCTGACGGCAGGGGATCTGTGATGATTATCAGAGGCGGATCTTTAATGAGACAAATTAGGCGGCCGCGAGGCCCCTGTAGGTGCGAGGCCTAAGGCGACCGCCTAATTTGCCTAATTAAAGAGCCGCCTCTGGCTGGAGGTGCCTCCTTTCCGGGTCGGGCGTCTTCCTGGCCAGAGCTGCTGCTATACCCTCCGCCTCAGCCCCCGGATCCAGCGATGCCCAGCATCTCTTGCGCCCCGGTGGTCTGCCACCACTGTGCGGACATGGTAAGTTGGAACCATGAGCCTTCATCCTTGGGGTGGCAGGATCCCCTTTCCTTGTCTACCCCCATGATATCAATAGCTAAAACCTTGTCCTTTCATCTGTTCCAGATGAACAATATACCTGCTCCTAATGAGTGATTGTAATATCATGAAACGCGTAGAGCTACCAATGACCCAATACGCTATACTATAGTACCATTTTTACTACCTTATCGGTTTATTTCTCTCAAGGGGAGCATGATGAGGCTATGGATTACGCAGATTGCCAACTGTGAATCATTATCGCTTGTACATACATTAAATGATGGATCGGGGAAAACGTTTATGTATATTTACCAATTTTAACTTTATTTTATGTATATTTCTGCATACTCATGTTGTGGTCATTTCCAATTTTTTATTATCTTTTATATATATATTATCTACCTGTGATTATGCTTCAATAAAATCTTTCTTATCATGATCCATCATCCATTCATTTTCCACCATGTGTGTCAATTAAATTCCCAAGTATCCTTTTTGGATACTTTACCAAGTAACAGGGATGACCCTACCATGTCATGGCTTCATTAAAGTCCCAATCTTCCCCAATCTCTCCCTCTTCTCGTAGCTTAGCAGCTATGTTAAAAAAACTATTTTACAGATGAACTCTAGGCAGATAAAGAACACAGGTGAATGCTGTCCTCTTGCAATCCATTATAAAATGAGAGCTGTTCTGCCATGCTCAGGTACTAACAAGGAACATGCTAATAGAAAGACAGAGCAAAGTGACAGAGAGATGAGCTCATCAGTCTGCTGCTTCTCCTTCCTGTGAGTGCTACTTAAAGTGATTGTAAAGTCGTGTTTTGTTTTTTTTAAATAACAAACATGTTATACTTAACTGCTCTGTTCAGTGGTTGTGCACAGAGCAGCCCTGATCCTCCTCTTCTTGGGTCCCTCTTCGCTGCTCCTGGCCCCTCCTTGCTGTCGAGTGCCCCTACAGCAAGCAGCTTACTATGGGGGCACTCAAGCTCCGTGTGTCCATTCAGAGACCGAGCTGCCATTCGGCCCAACCCCCTCTCTCTCCTGATTGGCTAACTGACTTTGATTGACAGCAGTGGGAGCCAATGGAGCCGCCTCAGGAGGGAGAGTCCCGGACGACCGAGGGACTCGTGGACATCGCTGGATAGAGAGGGGGGCTCAGGTAAGTATTAGGGGGGCTGCTGCACACTGAAAGCTTTTTATCTTAATGCATAGAATGCATTAAGATAAAAAAAAACCTTCTGCCTTTACAACTCCTTTAACAGCAGCAAAGAAAAATCAAGTCTCTTCCAGACAGGGTTATATAGTGTAACATAGAAGGTAAATCTCAGGAATGAATGGAAATACCTATGATTTATGTGCTATCTACCTTTTCAGCTATGACAAAGGTCATATGTAGATTGCCAAATGCTGCATTCAATCACTTGCTTGTAAAAGGCTTCTTAGTTCCCACTGACCTGCTTCTGAGCTGCATTAAACTGTGTTTGCATTCTTATCCACTTGCATGAGAACAAAAGCATATCTGACCCATACAAATGCCCAAGTACACAAGCCCAAAGGGAGATCCACTAAATTACTATTCAGTCCTTTTCAAGTATTTTCAGGACCTGTCTTATTCTGAAACATAAATAACTTTTAAAATCTATGATTACATTGTGCTTGATGTTTTAGCAGTGTTCATGCCCTTTGTGTCCTTCCTTTAAAAGTGTATTAATAATGCAAGTATTAAAAACACGATACGTACATAGAAAGAAATATAGAAGAAAACATGCAACAGTGAGTCATGTGTATAATAATGTGAACACCTTCTTTTTTTTTGTCAAATCAGTAATGTTCATAATTAGTAGTCTGGGTGGATATATGATTAAGAAATCTGTTGTAAAGAGTTGGTGAAATGTTTCTAGGTCATCTAGCTGATATATAATTAAACACACAGATAAATCAGATGTAGCTGCTCTCGATTCCCAAAGTATATTTTATGTATACATCAGACAGAGTTATTGTATATTTTATACAGTATTTAAAAAATAAATACATATACAGGATACTGTGTGTATATATATATATATATATATATATATATATATATATATATATATATACTATATTGCCAAAAGTATTGGGACACCCGCCTTAACACGCACAAGAGCTTTAATGGCATCCCAGTCTTAATCCGTAGGGTTCAATATTAAGTTGGCCCACCCTTTGCAGCTATAACAGCTTCAACTCTTCCGGGAAGGCTGTCCACAAGGTTTAGGAGTGTGTCTATGGGGATGTTTGACCATTCTTCCAGAAGCGCATTTGTGAGGTCAGGCACTGATGTTGGACGAGAAGGCCTGGCTTGCAGTCTTTGCTCTAATTCATTTTAAAGGTGTTTTATCAGGTTGAGGTCAACCTGTGCAGGCCAATTTAGTTCCTCCACCCCAAACCCGCTCATCCATGTCTTTATGAGCTTGCTTTGTGCACTGGTCCAAATCATTTTGTGTTGGGGGGGGGGGGATTAGGGTGTGGGGTTGTTTTTCAGGGGATGGGCTTGGCCCCTTAGTTCCACTGAAGGTAACTCTTAAAGCGTAACAAGACATTTTGGACAATTTCATGCACACAACTTTGTGGAAACAGTTTGGGGATGGCCCCTTCCTATTCCAACATGACTGCGCACCAGTGCACAAAGCAAGGTCCATAAAGACATGGATGAGCACCCTTGGGGTGAAGGAGCTTGACTGGCCTGCACAGAGTCTTGACCTTAACCTGATAGAACACCTTTGGGATCATTTAGAGCAGAGACTGTGAGCCAGGCCTTTTCATCCAACATCAGTGCCTGACCTCACAAATTCTGTAAGAATAATCAAGCAGTTGAAGCTGTTAGAGCTGCAAAGGGTGGGCCAACTCAATATTAAACCGTACAGACTAAGACTGGGAAGTGATTAAAGTTCATGTGCATGTTTCCAGAGCATAGGGCGATAAAAAGGATCAGTTGAATCTATATCAGGCCCCAGCCCATCCCAGGGAAGATATATCCAGAAGGTAGCTGAGGAGGTGATAAATGTGCAGGTGGCCTGAGCAGATTGTTATTTCCTCCCCAGGAGGGCTCCAAGCCTTAGGGGGGCTGCTGCCCCTAGGGACAGCTAAAGTTAGTTTGGGTCTGAGTCTCAGCAGGTGCTGGGCTGAGGGCCTGGGGAAGAATTTCCAAAGGATTATATTTGCTGAAGGGCACTATCCTGAAGTCCTGGTCTGGAGAAAGAATACTTTATCTCCCTCACTGAGGATTTACCTGTGGATGTTAGGTGAACGACAGCTCCTGGGACATTGTGAGTAAATACCTGACTGTGGGACCTTATGGTCTGGAGAAGGATAGTCTCACTCACTGACATATGTCCAATGGAAGCTGGAAGGTGTGCAGCTGTCCTGGGACTTGTGAGCACCGACCCTAAACAGTGATTCCAGGTGACTGTGCTTTGGGGATATAAGTGCCAGAGGTAGCTATGGACTGAGACAGCTCTGATAGGGTCTCTGGTTATTCCCCTGTGGCCTCAACAGAATCCATTTATAGGAGCTTAGAAAAACATTTCTTTTTATTTTTCAAGCATTTTGGTGTACCCCATGCCCTAACCCCTCTCCTGTTTAAAGTTCTTTAAGCATTAATTATTAAAAAGATATCCCCTAGACCAGGGGTAGGGAACCTGCGGCTCTCCAGCTGTTGCAGAACTACATTTCCCATCATGCTTCTGGGAGAAATTGTATCCATCAGCCTTGCAATGCCTCATGGGAAATATAGTTCTACAACAGCTGGAGAGCCACAGGTTCCCTACCCCTGCCCTAGACTAAGTAATTTGAGCCGGTGTGCATGGACTGGTATTTGTGGGAACGGACAGCCTTTGCACAGCTGCTGACGATCACATATGCTGACAGTTACCTCTGACCCCTCATGTGAATTATATAATGCATGAGGAAAGGATATAAGGCCCCTGTGGCCCACCATGTACTGGGCTGGAAATACACTATATGAGCACTCATGGGTAAATGTTGATGCCCAAGCCATCAGCATATACACAAGTACAGCTGTCTACTTTTACTTTTATGGGTGGCTGTACGTGACACCTGCAGCTCCCTGGGCGTGGAAAAGCATTGAGAGTTTTATGCTAAAGTAGAGCATTTGAGGAGGTGTTGTATGCGCAAATGTGATAAATGTTGGTACAGAAACCATCACCACTTACATGCGTATGTCTGTGTACAGGTTTTCAATTGTATAGGTGGCTGTACATGGCTATCATGGGAGGATCACTAGGTATTTTTCAATCAAATGCTGCAGATTTAAAAAGAGTGAAAATAGCCTTGTGCTTTACATTTTAGAGAATTTAGATTTTAGAGGCTTAGATCTACTGTAAGCGGTTCTAAAGCCTAAATACTATTTATCTTCATGCACTCCTTGCATTAAGGTAAAACATGTTTAGGCATCAGCATCCCCCCTCATCCTCCCCTTTTACTTACCTCATTCAATCCGGCACTCTGCACGTCTGCAGCCATTGGCTCCCACTGTTGTCAATCAAAGCCCATGATGAGAGGGCGGGGCCGAGTCCCACTGTCTGTGTCAATAGACGCAGACAGTGAGGCTTGGGAGAGAGCCCACATGAGTGGCCCCATAGAGGGCAGCATTCTATGGGAGCATTCTCCAGAGGGGAGGAACCAGAAACACCTATGGGGGAACCAAGAAGAGGAGGTTCAGGGCCGCTCTGTGCAATTCTATTGAAATTCCGCACAGAGTAGGTAAGTATAAACCGAAGCTTTACAACCACTTTAATTACAAGGAGTTCAATATCCTAGTAACAGAAAAATAAAAAAATCATGATAGCACAATCATTTGGCATTCATTTTGTATTTTGTATTTGTACTCAAAAGGTTTAGTTTTCATATACATAGTCTAGAAAGCTCAGGAAACCATTATTTCATACTAGATATTCCAACAAGACTACGTCTCACACATTTAGAGCAAAATAGACATTTCCCAACAAGAATGACTTCAAGGGTCTAATTTCCATCTTTTGAAAAGCACTTGTATTTACTAAAATGTTTGTTAGAATGCTCAATACTGAAAAAGTGAAATATATTTACTTAAAAAGCGGCAGATTTTTCTTTCTTTTTTTTTACCATTCATTAATTTAAGGCATGAAGTATTATATTCTGAATTAGAAATCTAGCTGTGCATATAAGAGCATGACACAAAATGAAATTGAATTCATGCTATTAAAGAGGGAAAAAAATGATTTTCTACCTTAAGATATTGTTCTAGACATTTCTATTAACTGAACAACAGGACACCAATCTTTTTTTCCCATTTGTTTGATTTAACTCAGTGTATTTTTAACTTTTTGCCACTGGTTCACTGACTTTTTCAGTGTTGCCATTAATAGGGCTGTACATTTCCTATACAGAATTCTGAAATGTTTCCCTTTTTATTCATGCTTTACAGTTTACTAAATTACAGGTTTATTGCAGTTATCATGATTCATTTATATTTAGGTCTGACATATTCCTCAAGGATTTGAGAAAGAACACTAAATCGTTTACATCACTTGTTGTCCGGGGTGTTAATGAAATGTACCAATTATACAGCAGTACATTGACAATGTACTTACCGTGTGTGGCACCATAGCCACCACTCTGAGTGTTTCACTTCTCATATCTGCATTTGGACCATGTGATGTATACGCACTCATACTATCCTAAATGTCCAATTTGCAACACATACATCCAGATCTATGTTGTGCATCCCTAATTGCATGGCTATGTGAATACCATGCAGAACCACTGTAACACAACAGAAATTCATCCACACACTACTACATAAGTTTGGACATACAGTATTTCACAGTTCAGCTTCTTTTGCAGAATCATGCAAACATATGTATAGTTCTATACCGTCCTTATATACATTTTTGGTCCACAAGAAGGGAATAGGCTTAGTAAAATGGGTACATACCTGAGCAATCGTCCCTTTCGGTGGGTTTAGGTTGTTTCACATATTAGGGATTGGCTCTACTGACATTTTATAAACATTTCAAAAATATACACACACTTACTAGTTAGGCTTTGGCACTGTTGGGACTTAGAAATCAACTCTGGCATGAGAAGAATAATCAAACTATACACAGTATCTCACAAAAGTAAGTACACCCATCACATTTTTGTAAATATTTTATTCTATCTTTTCATGTGACAACACTGAAGAAATGACACTTTGCTACAATGTAAAGTAATGAGTGTACAGCTTGTATAACAGTGTAAATTTGCTGTCCCCTCAAAATAACTCCACACACAGCCATTAATGTCTAAACCGCTGGCAACAAAGGTGAGTACACCCCTAAGTGAAAATGTCCAAAATGGGCCCAAAGTGTCAATATTTTGTATGGCCACTATTATTTTTCTGCACTGCCTTAACCCCCTTGACCCTTAACCCCCTTGGGCATGGAGTTCACCAGAGCTTCACAGGTTGTCACTGGAGTCTTCTTCCACTCCTCCATGACGACATTACGTAGCTGGTGGATGTTAGAGACCTTGCACTCCTCCACCTTCCATTTGAGGATGCCCCTCAGTTGCTCAATGGGGTTTAGGTCTGGAGACATGCTTGGCCAGTCCACCACCTTTACCCTCAGCTACTTTAGCAAGGCAGTGGTCATCTTGGAGGTGTGTTTGGGGTCGTCATCATGTTGGAATACTGCCTTTTGGCCAAGTCTCCAATAGGGAGGGGATCATGCTCTGCTACAATATGTTACAGTACATGTTGGCATTCATGGTTCCCTCAATGAACTGTAGCTTCTCAGTGTCGGCAGCACTCATGCAGCCCCAGACCATGACACTCCCACCACTATGCTTAACTGTAGGCAAGACACACTTGTCTTTGTACTCCTCACCTGGTTGGCGCCACACACACGCTTGACACCATCTGAACCAAATAAGTTTATCTTAGTCTTATCAGACCACAGGACATGATTCTAGTGTCTTTGGGCTTTCTTGTGCATCGTCTTTAGAAGAGGCTTCCTTCTGGGGCGACAGCCATGCAGACCAATTTGATGCAGTGTGTGGCGTATGGTCTGAGCACTGACAGGCTGACCCCCACCCCTTCAACGTCTGCAGCAATGCTGGCAGCACTCATATGTCTATTTCCCAAAGACAACCACTGGATATGATGCTGAGCATGTGCGCTCAACCTCTTTGGTCGACCATGGCGAGGCCTGTTCTGAGTGGAACCTCTCCTGTTAAGCCGCTGTATGGTCTTGGCCACCATGCTGCAGCTCAGTTTCAGGGACTTGGAAATCTTCTTATAGCTTAAACCATCTTTATGTAGAGCAACAATTCTCAGTGAGTTCTTTGCCATGAGGTGCCATGTTGTACTTCCAGTGACCAGTACGAGAGAGTGAAGCGATAACACCAAATTTAACACACCATCTCCCCATTTACACCTGAGACCTTGTAACATTAATCAGTCACATGAAACCGGGGAGGGAAAATGGCTAATTGGGCCCAATTTGGACATTTTCATTTAAGGGTATACTCACTTTTGTTGCCAGCGGTTTAGACATTAATGGCTGTGTGTTGAGTTATTTTGAGGGGACAGCAAATTTACAATGTTATACAAGCTGTACACTCACTACTTTACATTGTAGCAAAGTATCATTTCTTCAGTGTTGTCACATGAAAAGATATAATAAAATATTTACAAAAATGTGAGGGGTGTACTCATTTTTGTGAGATACTGTATATTGTGCCTGGATTAAATTCTAATGATGGCAGTAGCAAAGCTAAGAACTTAATCATGATGCTGGATAAACAGGTGCATTATCACTTTAATTACACATAAATTTGTTTTTTTTTGTTGTCTGGATACTTTGCACTATATCATTAAACGAATTAAAATAATTCTTTTAATTGGGAAAAAAGCATGTTGCACAGTTTCACAAGACAACCAATCAGTTTTTTAGTAGCCTAAAGTTCTTAAAGTAATTGGAATGTCGCCCAGCCTGTGGGCAGCAGTCAGATGGGTTTTCCCAGCTGATCGCCATTTTTTTCTGGGATCACACCTGACACTTCACACCTGACAGGTTAAATTCTGTGTAACAATTGCCTAAAATTATTTGGCATCTGCTGGTTGTTAATCAGGTCAGGTCTCTGCAATGTACATCTGCTCTAATCATGCATTCAGCCTCTGCCTGGTGAACAGGTTAGTCTACCGCATAAACACCATACATAAAAATCAGCTCAAATTCCACTTCATTCACTTGGATGGTCCATAGTAATCCCCCATGGGATGCTCTCTCTCTGATGCATTTTATCCAATAAGTGCTTAATTATAGAGGTTGGGAATGGTGACTGTACCTATGGAGGGAAGCTTAAAATGTGGGCTTAGAGTTTTATTGCTGTATCTATTCATATAGGTTAGTCTCTCTGCTCATGCCATTTGTTCATGTCTGTCTAACTTCTGTCTGGCAATGCCCTGAATTATTTCTACAAATTGTTTTCACTATGTTTGTACTCAAAATTGTCTGTACTTGACTTGATCAGTGGCCTGTTGAATCTGCTATTGTCAGTCATTGCTCTGGCTTCCTGTTTGAAATCTAGACTCTGTTTAGGATTGGTCCCCAATCTGGCTATCATCTTGATGCTTTATTACTGTCTGTGACTTTCTGATTGAGAACCGGAATAAATCAAATGTCTTTCCTGTTTGATAGTCAGCAATCACCCCTAGTAATATAGTAAGTCTACTGAAATATGTGACATCCAGCTTAGTTCTGATTAGTTGTTAAGAAATATTGCACACAACTGCACGCACTTTAACTAGTTTGTTAAAGACCACTAAGTATAGACAACCTAATTTACAGAAATGACCATTCAATACAAATACACAGAATATTCAGGTGTAAATCAGAAATGAAAATGTTTAGGATATAGGTGGTATTGGAAGTAGGACCCTTACACATAGTTGACTCCCTGTCCTGCAATCCCTGGATATTGCCAACTGCCACTTGTAAACCTCCTTAAAAGTCTGATAACAGAACACTTGGCAGCACATCAAAGTTGGAGTATCAAATATCTTAACTGTTTGGAAACTTTTGCCTGGCACGACAAGTAAATTCCTATAAACTTGAATTAGATTATCTCTCTGACCATATAAAAACATTTATGAGGGATCATAATAGACTTAGAATTACTGTCAACAGAACTGCTCCCTTACAAGGCTGAGGTAGTGATCCTTAGCATATAAACACATGCCAACATCACCTGTCTGACTTGGCCCTAAGCACTTGTAGTTCTGGAAAAAAATATGCTGCAAAGGAGGCAGACACAGAGATGCATAGAGATGCAATATTTTCCTTTTCTCCAGCAAAGAAATGTGTTTAAAAATTAAGCTGACAGGGGAGGGAAGCCCATACGGTCGAGTGTTCGTTTGCAGCTCTATGCATTGTTCCTGAATCTCGCTGATATTGGCAAGACTGAGGCTTCCCTCATTTTTTGCAATTGATTGTTGCCCATATAATCTGATATTTTATGTCCCCTGTGGACACGCTGCGCACCCCCCCTCCTGCTGTGACGATCATAGGCTTGGGGCTTCCTGGTGGGCATCTAACATGACGTTCACAGGGTATAAAAGTGTTCCTGGTGATCTATTCTGTTTCCCTGAGGAAGCCTATACAGGCAAAACATGTAGGAATACCCCTAGATCACCATACGATATGTCAACATCTGAATTGATTGATATGAAGGCAACAGTAATCTGCATGTATTGTTCTTAAAATCGCACTCATATGTCATTTTTAGAGTTGAGCAACTGAACTTTGGGGTGTCCGTGACCCGGACCCGAACCCGGACATTTGATAAAAAGTTTGGGTTCGGGTTCTGGGTTCGGGTATTTGATCCCGCCTGTTGAATAGCTACAGGGCAGTCAATCAACAAGCGTTTCACTGGTTTGCCCTTAGAAGCCATCACAGCCATGCCTACTAATGGCATGGCTGTGATTGGCCAGTGCATCATGTGACCCAGCCGCGTTATAAGCTGGAGTCACTAAGTGCTGCATGTCACATGCTCTCTGGCTAGTGTAGGGAGAGGATGCTGCCGGCGATGTGAGGGACAGATTGCAGATATTAATAACATCTCATCCTGCATTACAGAACGATCTGATTGTGGACTCGGTAGAGATTACTACTACTACTGCTTTTAGGGACAGATTGCAGATCTAATAACATCTCATCCTGCATTACAGAACGATCTGACTGGACTAGGTAGAGTCTACTGCTTAGAGGGACAGATTATTGTTCTAAAATCATCTTCTAGTTCTATAGGGTCAGGTTCCTGCTGTTGCTGTAAGGGACAGATAATTGTTCTAAAATCATCGCCTACTCCTATAGGGTCAGGTTCCTGCTGTTGCTGTAAGGGACAGATTATTGTTCTAAAATCATTTTCCTTCCTTTTGCAGCCCTCTAGCACTCTCCAGGACTTTTTTACAGTCATTTTTGTGCAGAAAAGTTCGGGTCCCCGTTGACTTCAATGGGGTTCGGGGTCAAGTTCGGTACCGAACCCGAACTTTTCCGTGAAGTTCAGCCGAACCCACCGAACCCGAACATCCAGGTGTTCGCTCAACTCTAGTCATTTTAACTATGTATGAATAAAAATTGTTATATTTTATCTTTTATTTTTGTGATTATTTTGCACCATTAAAATCCCACATTGCCTTGAATTGTGTTTAAAAATGATAGTTTACCCCTTCCTTGCAACTTTGGCATGTGTTAGTAAAGCTGTACATATCATCACAACTACTGTATCTATGTAAATGATACCATGGAAAAGTAAAATATAAATTAAGTCAGCTCTACACCCAAAATCAATAGCCAAAAGAATAAGAAAAAAGCTGCTTGCAACAAAGGAAACATATAATCATTGCAGTAACTAAAAATAAAAAAGTTTGCAGCGCTCAAAAACCATTTACGAAAGTTCAAATATTAGTGAACAGTTCATAAGTAATGCAGCTAACGGAAGAAGTGACAACTCAGAAATAGATGCTGCCTCAACCAAAAGTACAACACACACACTTTAAAGCGGTAATAAACCCATCCATTTAACAATTTAAAAACCAGTTCCATTTCCGGCACATGCCGGAAATGTAACACTCCCATTGGTTGTGCTCTAAACCAAACTGTCAAACCATCCAAAGGCTGGTGTCATAGCTGATCACATGTGCAACATCATGGCGGTTGTAGATTAAACAGAGGCCAAGATGGCAGCTTCCTTGGCTGAAAATGATAGGAGGGTTTACTACCACTTTAAGTAATCACTGTTGTGTGGTCATCAAGGTCCAGTGTTTAGCTGTATCTACTCCTCCTCAGGATACCGTAATGCCACAATGCACAAGTTACCATAAAAGCAAAAAAAGGTTATAGTGTAGTACGCACACTGGCTGGGAAACGCATAGGGCGGAGCTGTCTATGCGACGTCACGCCGCCACACCGATCTCCAGTGTGAGTGAATGTGTGACGTTCTATTAAATTACATAACTGGCTGATTACTGCTGTTTCTAGTGATTGCTGTGCTGCTGCATTCGGTACAACAAATTACTACAATATGTTTCATTATCTATGTTGTTTGGTGGTATTGTTTGACTGAATGAGCGGATCAGTGCCTCCTAGAAAGAAATAAGGAGAGGATCCCACAAGAGGAGATCAATGTCTAGCCTTCATCCACCCATCTATCCATCCTGCAAAGGATGTTAGCTGCGTACTCCATGGTAACACATTAGCATTGGTGATGGTGAGTGTGCATTGTATGTGGGGGAGAGATCCTGGATCACAAGTGTACGCTGATTATCACTTTCTGCTGGGTGTTTATTTTTACCATTCCTTTACTTCAAATTGCAACACTATAAGATTTTTTTTGGTTTCATGGTAACTTGTGTGTTGTGGCATTACGGTATCCTGAGGAGGAGTAGACACAGCTAAACACTGGACCTTCCTGGCCACACCATAGAGTGATTACTTAAAACATGTGTGCTGTACCCTTGGTTGAGGCAGCATCTATTTCTGGTGAGTTGCCACTTCTTCCATTAGCTACATATGAGGAAATCTCAACAGGCAATAGTTCTGAAAACACTTATGAACTGTTCACTAATATTTGGACTTTCCTAAATGGTTTCTGAGTGCTGCAATCTTTTTATTGTGAAATGATACCCTGGGCTTTCATTTAGTGGTAAGTGGTAATGGATATCGCCTATTTTTTTATTATGAAAGTAAAATTGGCACAAAGCAGTAAAAAATATATATAATTTTTTTTTAAATGTAGCTGTATATTTATTGTTATTATGATAACCTACCACCAAAGAAGAAGCCAAAATGAATTCTCTCAATTCTAACAACTGCAGTAATAACTAATATGTGTATGTTATTTATTGTTTGTACCCATAGTAGGGCCAAGAAACAGTAGTGCACATTTTGCTTATTTAACGTACCCAAAACACATGGACACTGATACTTTAAAACATTATTTTTAATCCTACCTAAAAATACACTAACCCTGATCTCTGACTCTGGCCATGACTTTGACCTCTAAACTTGACCCTAGCTCTAACCCTGGCATTGACCTAGATATAACTCCGATCTAGATTTTTTTTTAAAAATTGTATTCTTATTTTTTTACACACACTTTTTTTTATTATATTTTTCTCCTCTAGCAAGAAGAAAAAAAATACAATGTATTTTTTTCTCCACTCAAGAGTAGAAAACACACAATTGCAGGATGTACAGTGACTGATGAATGTGTTAGCCAATCAGATGCTTTTACAACTATCAGGGGATCAGGAATCAGGCCTCCTGGTTCCCAGTTGTTAGTAGGAGACCCGGAGCTCTCGATGAGTTTGCTGTGCAGTGTGCTCTCAGCACAAACACAGCTTTGTGTGATTGCAGCCTCACAGATAAAGACCCACTTCTGTGAGGCCGCATACGCTCGTCAGCAAGGAGTTAAAGCTAAATTCTGGGTTGTTCTAACCCCTACACCCCTTCTCTAACTAACTGCTGGCATAAAAAAAAACATTGAAAGTCCCTACAGCTGTATAGTGGGGTGGCAGCTAAGGTCCCACCTAGCTTAACCCTCCCCAAAGCATCTGTATCACCCACTCTTATGGTTATTACTATACTGGCACAGTACTGTATTGACATGCTCATACAATTAAATGATAAAAAATATATATATGAGCTACACTTTGCCATTAGGCACGTCGTGACGCTTACCATGCATTTATTGCTTCACATACCTTGTCCAAATCTCCTTACAGAACAGATCAGCTAAAATGACTGTTATTATTGCTTGTGAAAGAGAGAGAGAGAGAGAGAGAGAGCGGCCACTTTGAGAATGTATGAAATAAGCTCTGGAAGATTTCCTTCACAGGTAGAGTTGAGCACATGATATTACACTAAAAGGCTGTATTTTAAAACTAGTCATTCAGTAAAATTAATTTTATGCTTAAAAGCACTAGTAACATCCCCAGGATGAGAATCATACATATGAATTATTTTACCTATTTGAGAATGCAAAGTCATTCTTCATATCCTGGACATATCTGCTACCTGTCTGACTGCTGTATCTGTCATTTTATTATACCTGGAAAAACAATAATTTGTTTAAATATCTGTGTGATTTAAAATGGGAATTTTCCAAACTATTACTTTAGCGATTTGGCATTAAATGATACATACTAAAATATGTACCATGTGCGGTGTTGCCAACTGTTCCTGCTGAACAGCTACTTAGCTTACAGGATAAGCCTGACAGACTTGCAGCAAGTGTGTGCAACATAAAAGCACAATCACTGTGCAACAGAACTAAGCAGGGATTTCAGTCTATAGTATATACTGTATGTAATGAGTGAAAATAACTGCCGCCATGCACATGTCCTCTGCACATACCGATAGCCATCTTACCCTCAGGTGTTCTCCTGCACATACTGCCCACAGTCATACCATGGTCACTCCTCTCCTTCACATATTGGCCACTTTTCTACCTTTTGCACATCTCCCCTACACATACTGGCCACTTTCATACTATCTACCAGCTCTTTCCTGTACATTCTGGTTACCATCATACCATTGTCACTTCTCTCCTGCACATACTGCCTGCTGTCTTACCATGGACACTCCTCTCCCTTACATACCGTCCACCTTTCTACCTTTTGCACTCCTCTCCTGCACATACTGGCCACTTTTCTACCTTTTGCATTCCTCTCCTGCACATACTGGCCACCTTTCTTCCTTTGGCACTCCTCTCCTGTAAATACTGTCCACTTTCATATTTCTACCAGTTCTTTCCTGTACATTCTGGTTGGCATCATACAATTCTCATTTCTCTCCTGTACCTACTGCCTGCTGTCATACCATCTGCACTCTTCTGATGCACAAGCTGCCTGCTACCATACCCTCTGCACTCTTCACCTGCACATACTACCTACTGTAATACCCTCTACACCCTTCTCCTACACACAGTGCCTACTGTATATACTCTGCACTCTTCTCCTACACATACCATCTGCTGTCATACCCTCTGCACTGGTCTTCTGCACATACTGCCTACTGTCCTAGGCAGTACCAGAAGCCCAACATTATGTGGCAAACTTTAAATATAATATAGCTGTTACTGTCTGCCATCTGCAGCTTTCTATTGGCCTGCAAATATAACTGGCATTATTGGCCTACAACAAGATGGCGGAAAGGGGTAGGCAACCCATGCGACCATGAAGTGTGGTTGCATTTTTCATTACACAGCACCCCAGAAATTGGTGCTCTCTGGCCATTCTGAAAACAAAGTGAATATGTGTGCAGGCACCAGGAGATGCCTGCTCTCCAGACCAGCACCCAAAAAAAAAAAATTAACACATAAACCTTAAAATGCTAAACATGTACCCTCTGTAAGTATTTTGATCAATCCACATAGGAAAGTAAAGATAAATTACTCAAATGCAAATTTTAAGAGCAATTACAGTACTCAAAAGTGCCTTGACTTATTAGAGCACCAACCCTGCTTATACGATACAAAGGGCAACAAACGTATTGCTGGATACTTAGATAAATGAGTCCTAGGTTTAATAAAGTAGTCTTATACCCTCGCTTCAACCTGTCTTAACGTAGTTCCCTCCATAAGAAATTGTATATGCGATCTCATGGATACACTTCTACTTTTTGTAATGCTTCCCCTGAAGATGCCTAGAGTTGGTCTTGTGACTGGTACTGAAGGGAAAACAACTGCAACAAATCCAGGGGAGAAATGATAGAATATGAAATATATGTATTCTGCTGCGAAAAAAACATATCATTTAAACAACACCTAACTGTACTTTTATTTTCTCTATCAGCTCACCCCCACAGTTATTACCTTTTGTGTCACTTGACCCTCCCTCTTAGATTGTAAGCTTCAATGAGCAGGGCCCTCTGATTCCTCCTGTATTGAATTGTATTGGAACTGTTCTGTCTGCCCTCATGTTGTGAAGCACTGTGCAAACTGTTGGCACTATATAAATCCTGTATAAAAATAATAAATATATTTTGCAGATATTATTGTGACTACAATCTGCTTAAAGTATATACAGTTGTGTTAAAAATAATAGCAGTGTGTTTAAAAAAGTAAGTAAAGCTCAAAATCCTTATAATAGCTTTTATTTCCATAAATGCAAATGCATTGGAACACTGCACAGCCTATTCCAAATCAAAACACAAAGAAAAATGTTTCAAATTTGTTATTATGTTACAGAAAATAAAGAAAAAGGCTTTTCCAAAAAATAGCAACGTCTGCATTTTTCTTTACAAACTCAAACATTTAATGTATAAACTGTAAAATACTTGAAGATTTAGCTTTCCTGAATCACTGGACTAATATTTAGTTGTTTAACCACTGTTTCTGAGAACTGCTTCACATCTGTGTTTAATGGAGTCAACCAACTTCTGGCACCTGTGAACAGGTCTTCCAGCCCAGGATGATTGCACTACATGCCACAATTCCTCTGCATCTCTTGGTTTTCCTCAGAAACAGCATTTTTGATGTCAACCCACAAGTTTTCAATTGGATCAAGGTTCAGGGATTGGGCTAGCCACTCCATAACGTTAATCTTATTGGTCTGGAACTTACTTACTGGTGTGTTTGGGGTCATTGCAGGGCTGTCTTTAAGGTAGGGCAAAAGGGGCAGCTGCCCGGGGCCTTGTCATTGTTGTGGGGTCCAAAGCAGCTGTCTCATACTTGCCAACAATCCTGAATTAAATTCCCTTGAAGTTTTAGTCCTGTGCTGTGTCCCAATATCTAATGCTGCCCAGCTCTGCCCTATTGTTGTGTACAAATGACTCATCTGCAGACACTCTGTTTACATGTAAATAACCTGCTTTGATATGTAAATGACATGGCATTCATATGTAAATAGTGGTGGCTGGCGGCATTGATATGTAAAAAAAGGTGGCATTCCTATGTATATCATGCCCCCCTGAGGTCATATCTACCCACCATCACTTCTGCTGAATGCTGCCCACTGGGGAGACAAAGGGGAATGTTTGAATGTCCTGCCTGAAACTGTGGTCATTAAGCCTAACATCAGCCTGTTCTACAAAGGTAAGCCCATTTTTGGGGGGAGGGTAGTGTGGGATGTGTAGAGGTAGGTAGAGAAGGAATTACAGTTTGGGGTGCACAGGTGAGCAAGGAGGGGATGTATAGTGGTAAGGAAGGTGGGTGCAAAGCTGAGCAGAGGAGGCAGATAGAGTTAAAGGGGGGAGGGTTGGAGTGGAGAGGATGAGGGAGGTTTGGGGTGCAGAGGTCTGCAGGGGTTTTAGGATGAAAAGGTGTACTCACAGGGTGGGTAAAGATGCAGGTCAGCCCATTCATTTCTATGGGCTGCCCCTGTCCCCCTTACATTAACAGTCAGTGTAAATCCCTCCTTACTTTGGTGGTTACTGTGAATGCTTCTGTTACATTAGTGGTCAGTGCAGTGTAAACCCCTATTACACTGGTGGCCAGTGTTAAATTTCATCGTTTTTATTGGTAGTCGGTAAAAAATCAGCATTGCCATTGATCACACCCTCCCCTCCCCTCAGCACTGCCACTGATCCCAGATGTTCTAGGATCCCTAGGAGTTTTATGTCTATTGATGGGTCTGCTCACCTCCCCAGTCCATGCTGTGCAGGCAGTGAGGAGATGATATGCTGTAACCTCTAGCAACCTAGGAGTGAGCAGTAATGATGTGCAGTAACCTCTATCAACCAATCAGTGAATAGTATTGATGTACAGTAATCTCTAGCAATCAATCATCTAGCAGAAATCATGTGCCGTAACCTCTAGCAACTAATCAGTAAACCGTAATGTGTGCTGTAACCTCTAGCAACCAGTCAGTGAGTGGTTATGATATGCTGTAACCTCTGGCAGCCAATCACAATCGCTGCCTGATCTGATTCAGTAAACTCATTTTGAGTCTAGCTGCTATTTATTATATGTCTAAGAACCGGTGGAAAGAGCGAAATTGCATGGGGGCAAGAAAATGTTTGCCCAGGGTCCAATCAATATTAAAGACGGCCCTGGGTCGTTGTCTTGTTGAAACACCCACTTCAAGGGCATTTCCCCTTCGGAATAAGGCAGCATGACCTCTTCAAATATTTTGATGTATTCAAACTGATCCATGATCCCTGTTATGCGATAAATAGGCCCAACACCATAGTATGAGAAACATCCCCATATCATGATGCTTGCACCACCATGCTTCACTGTCTTCACAGTTGTACTGTGGCTTGAATTCAGTGTTTGGGGGTCGTCTGACAAACTGTCTGCATCCCCTAGACCCTTCTTTGGCAATTTGTAACCTCTTCAGCACATGTTGTTTGTTGCAACATTGGGACTTTGTGGGGCTTCTTGCCGATCTTGGCTTCACATAGGCATCTTCTAATTGTTACAGTACTCAGAGGTAACATTAGACCTTCTTTGATCACGCTGGAGCTGATCATTGGCTGAGTCTTTGCCATTTTGGCTATTCTTCGATCCATTTGAATGGTAGTTTTCCATTTCCTTCCACGTCTTTCTGGGTTTGGTTGCCATTTTAAAGCATTTGAGATCATTTTTTTTTCATAAGAAAACATTTGAGATCATTTTAGCTAAGCAGCCCGTCAGTTTCTGCTCTTCTTTATATGTTTTCCCTTCTCTAATCAATTTTTTAATCAAAGTACACTTTTCTTCTGAACAATGTCTGGAATGATCCATTTTACTCAGATTTTCAGAGAGAAATGCACTATACCCAGCATGTATAACATTTGCTGCCTTCATCCTTAAATAAGGACCACCTGTTGGACACTTGTTTTTTTACAAACTGAATGACTTCAGTAATTGAACTCCATGCTGATATTATTTTGAACAAGCCCCTTTGAATAAATGATTCAATTACACAGAATCAGCAACATGCATGTCATGACTGTTGGGTCTGTTTGTTTTCTATTACACTACTACACCTACTAGTAAATTTGCCATGTATAAATATAATTTATACCAAAAACAGTGATTCATCTGGTTAGTGATGTTGAATTGCTTTTATTTTGAACACAACTGTACTTTCCCAATCATGGAAATCTCATATAAGCTTCAACATGTTAATGTGATTTCAATAGTAATTGTACTTTTCAATACGAAATCTACAGCTTTTATAAAATAATACCAGGTGATCCTGCCATGTTTATGCACTTGTTAGAGGTTCCCAACACTCTCTCCCCGTTTCAAAGGTGTACTGGACAGTGAAAGGATTAGCAACAGAGTGATGAGATTATCTCCCTGTCACTATCCTTTCTTTTTCTATCAGCATGTTTCTTGTCAGCATATGAGACACTTGTGCTGCATCTCACTTTTCAGCCTTGCTGTACCGCGAGTGCAAGTGGCTGATACCAGGTCAGTCATGTACTTACATTACTTGCATTTAAAAGGCTGAATAATTACAGCATTTAGTACAACAGTAAATTAGCAACCCAACAATGAATACATTCAGTAAACTGATCACGATTCATGCCCAGTCACAGCTAAATAACATTTTAGTTTGACTATAAACAAATTATAGAACATCACCCTTTCTCACTGAATTTACAATTGACTGATAGAAAAATGAATCTTTAGTTTGAAAACCCAGGTATTTTGACAGGCCTAGTACTAACATGTACAAAACATAATATAGTTTAATATTGCCAGCGCTCTGATGTTTAAGCCAAACCAAACATTTGCTGTATTCAATGTCAGACATAACGTAGATTGTTTGTCTTGCTTTGTGTGAACAGGTAAGAGATTCCTCTGCATGTTCTACTTAGTTCAGGTTCACACAATATACTTACTGATAGAAACATAGAAACATAGAAAAGTGACGGCAGAAAAAGACTGAGTAGTCCATCGAGTCTGCCCCTTTTTATTTATATATATATATATTTTTTTTTTATATATATATTTTTTACATTAACCTTGTTGTCTGACTATGGATTTATGTTTATCCCAAGCATGTTTGAAGCCATTTACTGTTGACTGTCTCACAACCTCTCTTGGTAGTTTATTCCAATCATCAACCACCCTTTCAGTAAAATAATACTTTCTAAGATTAGTTTTGAACTTCCCCCCAGTTAGTTTGAGGTCATGTCCCCGTGTTCTTGATTTTGGTTTCATATTGAAAAGACTGCCCTCCTGAACCTTATTCACCCCCTTGATGTATCTAAAGGTTTCAATCATGTCTCCCCTCTCCCTTCTTTCCTCCAGACTGTACATATTAAGTTCCTGAAGTCTCTCTTGATATGTTTTATCCCCCAGACCTTTCACCATTTTTGTTACCCGTCTCTGAACTCGTTCTATTTTATCAATATCTTTTTGTAAGTGTGGTCTCCAGAACTGGACACAGTATTCTAAGTGAGGTCTCACTAAAGATCTATATAGAGGAATCAGAACCTCCTTCCTCCTGCTGGTGATCCCTCTACTGATACATCCCAGAACCGTTTTTCGTTTATCTTAAGACCCTACATAGTCATCTCCCTAGTGGTCGTCCTCCTTCCTCCAAGACTAAGGAGATATATCTAGAAATTACTCTGGAGTGAATCTTATGACACAGG
>BLSH010549818.1:636082-649537 GCA_018402905.1 Glandirana rugosa | reverse complement strand
TTATGTGTCGAACGACCTGGGTTTCGTCGTACCGAAATGACTCCCGTCTAGCACGGTCTGTTTAGACTAACTTAAGAAACTGATATAATGGTCACAAAACCTGGTCCCACCACGACACCTGTATCACACAGAACTAAAGTCGTTCCGTAAACTATGTCAAGGTGTATTACTAGAATATGTTTTCAACATGTTCGACCCTGAATTGGGAACCCACCAAGTCACCTATACGTCAACCGATTTCCTATCTAGGGTCTCACACCAACATTTACCCCAAGTGAGTCTTGTCTCTGGTCAGTGATCACCCCATGGTGTTCCGAGACATTTTAGCCAACTGCATATCCACTGAACCACCCAAGGGTTAAGTCCCAGCTTGTACAACTTTTGTATAAGATCATTATGTGGAACTGTATCAAATGCCTTGCTGAAATCAAGACACACTATGTCCACAGCACCACCCTGGTCCAAAACACTGGTAATATAGTCAAAGAATTCAATCAGATTTGTCTGGCACGATCTGCCCTCAGTAAAGCCATGCTGCTTTGGGTCCAGCAAGCTGTGTATTTTTAGGTGATCAATGATCCTTCTTTTGAGAAGTGATTCCATCACCTTGACTACAATTGATGTTAAACTCACTGGCCTGTAATTGCCAGCTTCTACCTTGCTGCCCTTCTTGTGGATAGGAACAATATTAGCTATCCGCCAGTCATGGGGAACTTCTCCTGTTAGAAGAGATTTATTTAAATAAAGATTTAAATAAAGAGATTTATGATAAATAAATATAATGAACTGTGTGTCTTGGAATACCATATGGTTTTGTAGAGAACATTAGTCTGCTCACAGTTTAAAGAGAACCAGTCACTTTGCCCAGTGCTTCCAGGTATGATGGAGCATGTGACCCAGGATGCAACGCTCTGGCCTGAGCTGCCAATCACCAGACCCAAGAACAACAGGAAGAAGTGTATCTAAACCCAAGAACAAAAATTTATAGTATTGCAGCATACAAGTCCTTAGATGTGGTGACTGCATTCATTTTATATTTTCACACCTTTTTTCTTTACTTTAACCTGGTAACCCTGCCGTTAACACATTTCTTGTCCTACAGTGACAGCAATGTTGTCACCCAAGGACAGGGATTGTGTTATGACTATAGCAGGGAACAATGCTAACTGATAACAGGCCTGGGGTAAAGAAGTTAACCACTTGCCGACCAGCCACCATCATTATACAGTGGCAGATCGGCACTTTCCCGCGAATCGCCGTACTGGTACATTGGCCCTTTAAATCGCTATAGCAGGCGCGCGTTGCAAGGCGGGGGAGCTGATGCACGTGGCCGGCGGCCGCGATGTCCGCCAGCCACCCGCGATCGCTCCTCGGAGAGGCAGAATGGGAATCTCTCAATGCAAACAGATAGATCCCCGTTCTGACAGGGAAGTAGAGAAAGATATGCTGTTCCTAGTGATCAGAAACAGCGTTCTCTCTTTACTCCCAGTCAGTACACTCCCCCACAGTTAGAAACTTGGGAGCATATTTAACCCTTTGATCGCCCCCTAGTTTTAACCCCTTCTGCCAGTGACATTTACACGGTAATCAATGCATTTTTAAAGTTCTGATCGCTGTATAAATGTCAACGGTCTCAAAAAAGTGTCAAAAGCGTTTGATCTGTCCGTCGCAATGTTGCAGTCCCGCTAAAAATCACTGACCACCACCATTACTAGTAAAAGAAAATGAATAATAAAAATGCCATAATAATGCTATAGATATAGTCCATAGTTTGCAGCAATAACTTTTGAGCAAACCAATCAATATACGCTTATTGCAATTTTTTTACCAAAAATATGTAGCAGAATACATATTGGCATAAACTGATGAAGAAATTTGTTTTTTTTTATTTTTTTGGATATTTATTATAGCAAAAAGTAAAAAATATTGTTTTTTCCCACAAAATTGGCGGCCTTTTTTTGTTTATAGCGCAAAAATAAAAACTGCAGAGGTGATCAAATACCACCAAAAGAAAGCTCTACTTATGGGGAAAAAAAGACGTAAATTTTGTTTAGGTACAGCGTTGCACGACCGCGCAATTTTCAGTTAAAGCGACGCAGTGCCATATCGCAAAAAATGGCCTGGTCAGGAAAGGGGTAAATCCTTCTGGGGCTGAAGTGATTAATTTCCCAATAGACTGTTCACTTTGCAAGGGAAGTTGCACTTTGCAAGGAAATTTCTCCCAGAGTTTACTGAATAAGGTGAAAGCCTTCTGACTTCCATTATCTAATCATGTGCAAGCAAAAATGCTTTTTTTAAATTTCCCTTGCAGTGATTTGGTATTCTTTCAAAAGGGAAATTTCACACATTAAGCTCGAGAAAATTCCCTTGCAAAGTGAGCAGCCTATTTATCTTTAGTAAATCAACCCCAAAGAGTACAGGAATTTATCCACTCACAAGAGCTATTTTTGTGCACTTCTCAAACACATAAAATAAAATATGTTCAATCATATATTTAACAGACCAAAAGGGAGCAAATAACATTTATTGCTAGAGTTTATATATACTCATGTCTGTATATGCTTGGACACCTCTGACATGGAGCTTACACAAGGTTGGGACACAAAGAAATGGAGCAGCAGGGGAAAGTGGCAAGGGTTAGAATCACTGGATGGGAGGTTCTTACAAATAACTTGTTTTGCTTTGAAAGGATAAAGTGACAGCCTCTTAAAGTGCATCAAATTTTCCATTGGTGGCAGCCATTTTGGACTAAAGCAGGATTTGTAAGAATTAACCAGCTGGCCTCAATGGTTTATAGTTAATATCAATGCTTGAAATAATGGTTACTATTTTGTGACTAGAAGAAACACCCTTTAATTTACTGCTAATATGTGGTGTTATAGCCTAAAATAGAGGTACTGAATTAATATCTGTGGGGGTCCGCTCAGTAAAATTTTCTTCCAGTGGAGGTCTGAGGGTCATGTTTGTGCTATGACTCAGATCCTTTATAGCCTCCCATGCATGTGAGGCAATTATGGTAAAATGCAGGGTTCTATTGTGTAGGCACCTGTTAATGTGAGGTCCAGGAACTGGTGTGACGGTGCGCATTTAAGTGCATCCCACTGTGTTCTTTTTTCTTTCAATTTGATTGAAATGTCAAAATTACATTTAATTCATTTTTAGGCACCACAGCTCAGTTGAAGTGCACAGAAACATAGGAGTTGATTTACTAGAGCTGGAGAGTGCAAAATCTGGTGCAGTTCTGCAAAGAAACCAATCAGCTTCCAGATTTCTTTGTCAGAGCTTAATTGAACAAGTTGAAGTTAGATGCTGATTGGATACCATGATCAGCTGCACCAGATTTTGCACTCTCCAGCTTTAGTAAATCAACCCCATACTGTCCACTGAACCTTCAGATGACTTCCAGTCCACTCCAGAAAAATGCATGCAGTATGTATTTCACACCATACTACTCAGCACCCAGGGGCACTGATGCAGTGTGATCAGGTCCGGACAGGACTGTTACTGGGTCCAGGTCCAAATCATGGTCCACCATTTAGTGTTGCCTGGCCTAAACTATACAATTCATTTGATTTATATCAGATAGGCCAAATATAAATGAGTTTGTACAGGTAGAGTGTAATGTGAAGCCAGTCTTAAGGCACCTCTGTCTGCCTGTAAAAAAAAGGACTTAATACTCACCTGTATTTTTCTGCTTGGCCCATCAACATTTCCTCTGTTGAAAAGCTCTAGAGGAATCTTCTGCCTTTGTTACACTTCTGGGTATGTCTGATGCCTGGTGCCATGCTGCATGCTGTGGTTCCATCTGCTGTCCCCTACACCACTATGTTGTCCTGTACTGATGTATTAATCAGTATATGGAACCACAGAGTTTAGAGTGGGCCAGGCATCCAACATTTTTGGAAGTACGGGTGCTGAAGAATTCTTAACCTCCATAGTTCTACAATGTATATTTTACCGCACATTAGAAGCCAATATAAATGAGGCAACACATCTATTATTCCTCCTGGATATATAGTCTTATATATGTAAATGCTTTACAAATAACAGTTTCGTTGGCATACAAAGCACTGTGTGTCACCATGAATAATATGTCTGTAAGAATTCTACAAATAATGTGCTCTAAAGCTAAATAACAGCCTTCAGATGAAAAAAAAAGGAAAGCCCTTTAACAATGCAGTATAGGAAACAGGCCACTGGTATGTCCACCAAGCCATACATCTCTAAATGTAAAATGTAAGTTACAAATTGTTATTCAGAATTTTCATTTTAAATCAGAAACACCCAAACATCTATCTGACATTTTTAAAAAATTGACACGTGCCCAATGTACTGTATGCTTTTCAGCTCACCGATATCTATACATTCTATGTGAAAACAGGAATATTGTATACAAAAGGCATATAGACGTAGTGAGGAAAAGCCACAAATTGCTTTTCCATTATACAGTTACAATCATCGCTATGACATTTTCTTACAACCGAGACACATATATAATAGGATTTTAAAACATTTCAGTTTCAGAACACAGATGCATGGTGCTTCTTACCCCTTCCAAAGGCATCCTTTTCTTTGGAAACAGCCTGTAGTTTGATTCATGGTTTGATTTCTGCTCACGAGTCCTTCTGAAGGAGTCCTGGGCAAAAAGCCCTCCCATTCTTTGAAAGGAATTTCTTCTCATCAGGCCTTTCCCACTTTTTATACCTTCCAGTAGGCGTACTAACAACAAGTTTGCTGGCAGCTCTTCTATGTTGCAATGTACTGGGGTCCTGCATTCTGGGCACCTTAGCTCTTTTCTAGCTTTCAGAATCCGCTGCAAGCATGGTTGACAGAAGGTATGCTGACATGGCAACACCTTCGCAGTAGCATCCAATTTCCCCAAGCACACGGGACAGTCCAGCAGATCAAGAATGACCAAATCATCCATGTTGGTTGATCAGACGATCACATCGATATAGTCAACCTGACCATAAAAGATAAATAAATAAATAAATATAATCAAATCACTAGGTGCTCAATTCACAAAGTAGATCCAGTCATTCTTGAATTAGGAAGTCAATCCCTATGGTATCGTGCACTATACAGCCATTCCCCATGAGACACTTTGCAGATGTGCACCTTAGTTTTATAGCTTAGTTTCAAATGAGTCATTTGTGATTCACAAATACAAAAGAATTTATAAAACGCTGCTGCTTTCTCTTCGAGTGCCTGTCAGGATCAGAGCTGTGCTTTGCAGAAACACTATGCCACAAGTACATGTTCCTTGCAGCACAGAGGTAATGTAGAAATCAGCAGCCCTAGTATTTTCCATGGCTATAAAACACAGCAATCTTTATGTACTGTATTTAAAGTATAACTAAAGACAAAACTTTTTAAAATTTTGGACAAGTGGAGATGGATTAGAAACCCTACTAAGCTTTAATCACTGTCTGTTCCCACGTTAGGGAGACTCACCCTCTCTTTTTTTCCCATTATCATTGAAGGTGAAAGTAAAAGAAAATCCCAAATTATGGGTTGTCCCCAGAAAAGTTATAGAGGGAAAATCTTCCAATGGAGACACCAGGTCTGGTTGCCTGGGGGCCCCCAAGGAATTCCCTTCATTTGCAGGGATTTCCTCTCATTTCCTGTTTTGGCTATAGGACAGGACGTGAAGTTAAATCTCCCCAATGGGGTACAGTTACCAAAAAAACCTGACAGGGCTTATAACCCCCTCTTACTTGATCTAAAATGAAAAAGAAAGTTTTGCATATAGTTCTATACTTTAAATGTGACTATGTTTGCATATGGGCAAAACCTCGGTGTAACAATGTACACACTTCTGTTCTCCTGCTTTTCTTAGTAATCTATATTAAATAGGCACATGACCAGCAACATTTTGCAGTATCTTGCCAAGGGTTCACTGAAAACATTTTCAGGCATGTTCACACCAATGCTTTGCATTAACATGAATTTTGTTAGGGAAGCTAACTCACTTGAATGGGCTGCCCAATACACCACTTCAGACCTAAAACTGTGCATAATGCATTTTCAGCAGCACAATGCAAGCGCACTGAGAATGTACATTGGGCTGCCATTCAGAATCAATGGTACTGCACAGCACAAATATATGCAACACAAGTGTTACTGCACTTCAGGGGTGTGAACAGGCTCTTGTTGAAGTTTTAACCACTTAAGGACCGGAAGGATTTCCCACATTAGGACCAGAGCACTTTTTGCGATTCGGCACTGCGTCGCTTTAACTGACAATTGCGCGGTCGTGCGACGTTGTACCCAAACTAAATTTGTGTCCTTTTTTTCTCACAAATAGAGCTTTCTTTTGGTGGTATTTGATCACCTCTGCATCGTTTCTGATCACCGCTATAAACAAAAGAAGAGCAACAATTTTGCAAAAAAACCCAAATTTCTTACTTTTTGCTACAATACAAATAAAAAAAAAAATATATAAAAAAACATTTTTTCATCGGTTTTGGCTAATTTATATTCTTCCTCATATTTTTTGAAAAAAAATCGCAATCAGCGTTTATTGATTGGTTTGCGCAAAAGTTGCCGCGTTTACGGACGATGAGAATTAATTTCTGGGTTTACTTATTTTTTACTAGTAATGGCGGCGATCTGCGATTTTTAGCGGTACTGCGATATTGGGGCGGACATGTCGGACCATTTTGACACTTTTGGGGCCATTGGCATTTATACAACGATCAGTGCTATAAAAATGCACTGATTACTGTGTAAATGCCATTGGCAGTGAAGGGGTTATCCTGCAGGTGGCGCTTTAAGGGTTAATTGTGTTCCCTGGGTGTGTTCTAACTGTATGTGGGCTGCCCTGGTTGGGGAAAGGGGATGATCACGGCTTCCATATACAGGAAGCATGTGATCATCGCCCTTCCCCCTCTATGAGAACGGAGATCCATGTTTACATACACCGTCCTCCGTTCTCTCACTGCGGGGGGCCCATCGCGGGTAGCCGGCGGCGATCGAGTCTGCCCTACCCGCTCCCTGGACACGCGCCACTCACAGCACTAGTTATCGCAGCCGCCGTCATATGACGGCAGTTTGCGATAACGAGCCACTTTGTCGCCGTCAGACTGTGGTCGGCGGCTGGCAAGTGGTTAAACAAAAAAAGCTAAAATCTAGTACACAGAATACTGCACTGCACTGTTCAAACAGTTAACACCAAGAGAGTAAAGAGTGACTAGTTATTGTGGCAGTCAGAATTCTCTTCATGCTTCCATCCTTTACGTCTATGCCTGGGTAAAAAAAAACAATACATATGCATTAATCTACAGAAAAATAACTGTTGGTTCTTTTGGAAATCCACTACGCTCCTAACTTAAGCTCACAACTCTGCCTCTGCTGCATGGAATTCCAATGCAGTGTAGTCAGGCCTGCCCAGCACTTTTCTGAGGTGTTGGGGGGGGGGCTACAGTCCCGAGTGGGCCCCCAAAAAGCCTTGGGTCTCGGGGCAGTCAAATTCTATTAATAGCCCTAAGCGAGAGGCTGTTAACAAGACTTAACTGACGTGGCGGCACCTATGATGGACGTCACGTCACTGGTCCAATCCCGCTAGCGTGGGACTTGTGACGTCCACTGAAGGGCGCCACCGCATTCAGAAGGCGGGAGCGTGGTGGAAGATTGTCCAGACCGGCGACCGTGATTGGCGCCTCGCTCGCAGCATCACATCTGTGAAGGCAAGGGACATTCAGACTCGGTAGGTGTGTAGACTGTCACTGTGGCTGTGAAAAGTGTGCAGTCAAGCAGCTCAGGCACCATTGTGTTCGTAGATTCATTCGTGTCTGATGTCTGTGAGAAGCTGACTGCAGTGACCGGCTATTTCCCTATGTGTATGCAATGCAAGGGTTAACAACAGAAAGATGCAACTCTGTTCTTGATAGTACCTGCACAGTGCACACCCCCACATACACACTTTCACTCTCTCTCTCTTGCTTGCAATGCTGGACCATGCAACTTGCATGATGTAAGTCTTGCATCATGCAAGTTGCATGGCCCAGCAAGTGAGAGAGAGAGCGAACGTGTGTATGTGGGGGTGTGCACTGTGCAGGTACTATCAAGAACAGAGTTGCATCTTTCTGTTGTTAACCCTTGCATGGCCCAGCAAGCAAGAGAGATTGAGAGGAAAAGGGAAGAGAACGTGGCTGTGCATCAGCCATTGTGCACTAATTTTATTTCCCTACTATCTATTTTGTTTTCTTTCACATCCATGCTTGCTTGTGCATTTTACATGCACAAAGACTAATGTATGCATTATACATGCACAAAGACTAATGTATGCATTATACGGGCACAAAGACTAATGTGGGGTGTGGTATTGGGAGTAGCTGGGGATGGGGCATCGGGTGGAGCTTGGTTGGGACTTTCTTTGAAATGTGGGGGGGTTATAAAATTTACCTTCGGGCTGAAACCCCTGGTCTTTTTCCCACCTAAACGTCCCTTATGATATGGAGATAAGAAGAGTAGGAAGAGAGTTGTGTAGTTCAGCAGGAAAGAACTGGGCAGGACTGGCAACTCTGCTTGAGAATGAAAGTATTACTAAACCCACTACAGTAAAATCAGTCAGTACATGCAGTTAAGCATGCTTGTTATACTCAATGTGGAACCTAAGGGGTTAATCCTCCGCATTGTGTAAAAAGGCTGTTTGATCCTGTGTTCTCTGATCGTCCCCTTCTTCCACAGTCCCCAAATCATCTCCTGATAGAACATAACTTTAGGGGCAAGCTGCACAGGCTCACTTTGGTGTGTATTGCTAGAGATTTTTTCTTTCTTGGGAGGGTGCAAGTGATCAGCACAGGGCTAATCAGCACTGTCCAGACAGGGGGTCAGGGGTCCTGCAGCCCCATAGGACAATCATGGGAGAATGAAAACTCCTCCTACAAGCTTTAACCAGACACTGATAGAAGTCACAAAACTGCTATATACTGCTGATGAGAAAAGGTATTTAGCAGTTTATACTGACTAAAATAATTGCATTTCCATGTTCTGCATACTGTGGGAGACCAGATATAGTGAATGCAGGGTCCTTGGTTTAGTAACACTTTAAGTGATGCATAGGCACTCAGGCTGATTTACTAAAAAGAGTGGAAAAAAATCACCCAATAAATGACATAATATTCACCTCAATTATCCAATAATGTGAAAAGCAAATTTCTTTTACTTATCTAATCTACACATGATTGGACATTTAAAGTGAACAGGAATTTGCTTTTCGCATGGTTAGATAACTGAACTGAATCTTCACACAATTTATTGGGCTACATTTCTTTGGTAATTCAACTGTACTGTGCTGTCAACTAAATGTCAGAAGTACAATGGATTCCTGTCAGATCACCAGGTACTTTTCTTTATTTACAGTGTTTTTGAAGGGATAACACAAAAGAATATGTGTTTTCTTTTTTAAAATGTTGCCCTTATGAACAGTAGTGCCCAGATCTCTGACAAAGGGGATAGCAAAAATAATGGGATGAAAATTTAATAGGAAACCACTATAAAGAAATTCTTTTTTCCAGGGATTATGTTTGAGCACCCCTATAGCTCCACTGACAGAAGTCATACAAATAGAAGGGATTCCCTCAGTTGCAGTTTCTACTTTAACTGGTATGAGACACTGCCCAGAATATGAGGGAATATAGAATAAATGACATATATAGAAAATAATATGGCCATCACTCATGAAAGCAATCATCTGACCCAGTGCCATGGAAAATGTGAAAAAATTGGGGGCATCTCAATAAATACTTTGTGATGCAATTCTGGTGTAATGGCTGTATATACAACCATAGCGAATAACGACAAGTGCAACAACTTCAGAAAGAACTTATTTGTGGTACTTTTCTATTCTGCCGCTATGACTGCAACAAATTCATTAAGCAATACTGTCATATCAAAGCTAGGAAAACTAGAGGTAAATTAGACCAATATCATGTTGGAGTAGTTTGTGCCAATTCCAGTGCATGTTTCCAGCATGTATATGAATCTATTGCATACACAGACATTTGCCATATGGAAACAAGACACGCTTCCAAAGAGTGTCTGCACTGCTGTTTATGAATTCCAGAAATTATCTCTACAGTTTTTGCGTATTCTTTATAGAATCTAGTATGGTATGTCATTTTTGATATGTAGCTATTGCATTTATGCTTATCAACCGAAAGGGTAATTAACCTCTTCACGCCCACGCTATAGCCAAAAGACAGCTACAGCGTGGGCTTAAACTGCTGGGAGGGCATCCATGTACGTCCTCCCATGCTCGTGTTGCCTATGCACCCCCTGCGGGGTGTGGGCAGCGCCCTCTGTGATCACCGAGTCCACGGTCCTTTAGCACGTGATCAGTTGTCAGCCAATGACAGCTGATCACGTGATGTAAACAGAAGCCGGTAATCTGCTCCCCCCCCCACACTGAAAAAAATAAGCCGACTACCAGCTTGTGTAAACAGGACATCGGTCCTGCACACTGACAGTCACTGCTGCTAAGCAATGCCCATCAGTGCCACTGACCAGTGCCCATCAGTAGTGCTAAGCAATGTCCACCAGTGCCACCTACCAGTGCCCACCAGTGCCACCTATCAGTGCCCACCAGTGCTGCCAATCAGTGCCCATTAGTGCCTCATCATCATTGGCAGCTATCAGTGCTGCCTATCAGTGTCCACTACCAGTACCTATCAGTGCCCATCAGTGCCACCTATCAGTACCCTTCAGTGCCGCCTATCAGTGCCCATCAGTGCCACCTATCAGTGCAGACTCATCAGTGCCTCCTGATCAGTGCCCACCAGTGCCGTCTCATCAATGCCCATCAGTGCCACCTATCAGTGCCCATCAATGCAACCTATCAATGCCTACTGGTGCAGCACACATCAATGAAGGAGCAAAATTGCCTGTTTTCAAATTTTATATCAAACTATGAAAACTTTCTTTTTTCAAAATTTTTTTTTTTTGTTTGCTTTTTGCAAAAAATAAAAACCCCAGCGGTAATTAAATACCAATAAAAGAAAGCTCCATTTGTGTGAAAAAAATGATAAAAATTTCATATAGGTACAGCGTTGCATGACTGTGCAATTGTCATTCAAAAGTGACAGCGCAGAAAGCTGAAAATTGGCCTGGGCAGGAAGGAGGTATATGTGCCCAGGCCAGGCCAAATCAGTTTATTTTTGGGGGAAAAAAGAACGCCATGTAAGAGTGGCTATAAATGTCCCAATAATAGCAGGTGAAGCTTTTGATATAACACTAACACTTTTGATAATGTCACAGCTTCAGGCCTTTTAGGGCACATTACAGAGCAGGTTCAGTTTTTCAGTCTTCAATGAGTAATAGGGAAGGATCGAAGTACTGCACGCACACCCATCTTCATCAGCAGATTTTCTTTATTTCCCAGAAGTCCGAGCTTAGCCCACTCTTTTCCTTATCTCACCAAGTATCCCCGTTTAATTATCATTGCTATGTATGTATGTATGTGTTGTTTTTTTTTTTCTCAGAGATTATTCTACTTAACGTTTTGCTAAAAACTTGTGTATCAGTACTTCTTGGACCTTAGAAAGAGAGGGTACATATTGAAAGTACTGCAATTTGAATGTAAATTCAACAAAATATCACGCACACTACTCTACTGTTCCAATGTTAAGTGGGCATAATAAAAGGCCCACAGCCTTTTTTGGGTTTGTGGTTGCCACAAAAAAAAAAAAAAATGTATACATTTTTAGGTTATGGCTCCTTTAAGACGCGTGTTTTCTGTCACGGGGCTTTAGGCGGGAAACACGTTTTCTGCATGAGTAAAAGGCTATATAAACCCCCCGCAATATTGGCTTCTCCTCAGTTGTCCCGGGACCGGCTTTGCGAGCTCCCCTCCCACCCTTGTCGCTGGCGCCATTATGTGGTTATGTCACCCTTGGATCAAGGGGGAACTTTGCTTTATGAATTATTTAATTATCACTCGAGTTCTATGACTGAGTGAGTTTTAAGTTTTAATATATTTATTTACTTATTTATTGATTTTAATGAATTTTATTGAATTTCAATTATAAATACCAATAAAGGTGCCGCGGCCATTTTATTACCAACATTTTTGAGTGGTGTATTTATTTAGATTTCGTTTATAGAGTGGGTGTTTTTGTGTATGCGGCCTACAATCCCATGATCTGACAATTTGATAATGGTCAGATCTTTTCCGATCCTCTGTGTTTAGAAAGATATATGCCTGTCTATGACCACTTAGTCTAGCACCATAATCCAACAGGATTAAAACTGTATTTACTTCATCTGCTCTTTGTTGTAACTGAGAGCAGCCAGTGTATGAATGCCAAACAGGTAATTATGCACCACACCTATTATAAATGTTTATACACACTACATGCACACATAATTAAAATGCATGGCAAATAAGTTTCTGTTTCAAAAGGTTTGAATTTGCAGATGCCAACTGAAATCAAGGAAAAAAAAAGTATTAGGAAAAAAAAACAAAAGATGCGCACAAATACATGTTGAAACAGCAGTAGTAAGGAGTGGAAGTTAAACATTCCATCCTCATGTGTAAAGAGCGGTATGAAAGATATCAGATAGATTAAAATTAGCAATGGACTCCAGCCAGGGCTGGGTGTTTTTATTATTTCAAAACTGTAAATGATCTTAAAAATGTTACTATTACTGCTTCCCACTGTCCCAGTCAAGTCCATCCAAGGTATTCATACATTTGCAACATTACTAAATGATGTCAACAGCCCCAAAACTTTTGAGTTCAGTGTTAAACTGGTTGTAAAGGCACAAGGTTCTTTACCTTCATGCATTTTATGTAGGCAGCAGACCCCCCCAGCCCCCCTAATACTTACCTGAGCCCCCTCTGGGGGGACACGCACTCCTGATTGGCTTTGGCAGTCAATCACAGCCAGTGAGCCAATCAGAAGATGAAGGGGCAGGGCCAGGCTGCGGCTCCGTGTGTGAATGGACACACAGAGCCATGGGTCAGGAGTATGCCTGCTTGAGTGCCCCCAGCGCAAGCTGTTGCTCTGGGGGCACCCAGCACGAGGGAGGAGCCAGGGACGCCAGCGTAGGACCTGAGAAGAGGAGGATCGGGGCTGCTCTGTGCAAAACCTTTGCACAGGGTAAATATAAAAATGTCTTGGTATTCAGGGGACTAAAGCAAAAAGCTGCAGCTGTGAGCTTGGTATTGCTTTTTTTCAGCAATCAGCTGTCATATTTAGGGACCCAGACTGCTGTAAAAAAACTGTAATAAAATGTACAACCAAAGCACATATTGGGAACGCATGTGTATGTAAACAGCAATTGCACCACACATTGCCATTGAGGCTGCATTCATATCTCAGCATGCTGCAATTGTGGAAATACGCATCACGGAACGCATGTCGCCCCAAAGTAGCTCCTGAACTTTTTTGGGCGACATGCGCCCCGCGATGCGTGTTGCCACGATTGCAGCACGCTTTATCGCCCGACAAT
>BLSH010549818.1:621898-635388 GCA_018402905.1 Glandirana rugosa | reverse complement strand
TTTTCTTTTTTTTTGTCTTGACTTTCTCTTTAATTTATGTGAATTGAAGACGTCTGTGGAATTTTTGTGAGGAATTTATGTCTTTTTTTCTCAAAAAAAGTTCGTTTAAAAAGGATTCGTCCAGTAATTCATTTACATTCTCAAAGATAAATCCACTTTAAAACGACTGAAGTTTTGGTCGGAGAGACTTTAGTGAGTTAAAGAGGGATCAATCGTATATTTTCATGTAATTACGTATGGAAAAGACAACTGTCGTCAACGATTAATACTACATAACTTCCATTAAGGGATTTACTTAATGACCTGCTTAGGAAAAATTTGCTTGAAAAAAACTCTTTTTTTCTGTATTTAAGGAGTGTTTTTAAGGTGTCTGCAGAAGTTAAGTGTATTTAATTTCTCTTTCAGTTCTGTTTTTTTTTCTTTTGGGTTCACTGTTCCCATTTTGTGCATTTTTTTGTGAGAAAAGATTCTATGATAATGTGGCTAATAAAGGGCAATTTTTGCTCATGCCCTAATGCCAGTATATCAAAAGCTGTGCTCTCTAAATATGACACAAGGGTTTTTTTAAGATTATATTTTATTTAAAGAATTCTATTTTACAGTATAGTAAAGAGATATAATGGGTTTTAACACAGAATGTTGTGAGTACATCCACTGGCCATAAAAATGTTATACCAAATCACTAAAATTCTGGGTTCAGCTATTTTTTGCAATGGGAAATAAAATAAATATGTGGAAAATGTTTGGTTTGTTCACAAAGATGGCTTTTCATTACTGCATCTCATACATGCAAAGATTATTTGCGTGAATAGGGACAAAGTTGTTCACTCAGCCTGATGCAGCATGAAAAAGCCAGCCATCACATCACACTCAAAAATGCATATTTTGTATGCTAAGGTACAGTACACAGCACATGCCGTCCAGTGTGGTTGTTTTCCTGCATCAAAAACGCATGGACAGTAGGTTACATGGATTCCAATGGCAAAGCTCACACCACTGCAGTGAATTCCAGGATATTCAACAAAACTAGAGCATGCTGCATTTTTTCTGCAAGGAACTGAACTGGAAAGCGGCAAAACGCAACAAAAACACACCGGAACACATTGCGCCACAAAAAACAAAAAAATAAGGACAATGAAAAATCTAAAAAAAAAATAAATAAATAAATAAAAATTGCATCTGGAACGCATCAAAAGTACAACTGGGGGAATCCATAGTGGAGAAGGATCTGGGGGTTTTGGTAGATCATAAGCTTAATAATGGCATGCAATGCCAAGCTGCAGTATCCAAAGCAAACAAAATCCTTTCTTGTATTAAGAGAGGTATGGATTCCAGAGATAGAGACATTATTTTGCCCCTGTACAAATCATTAGTAAGACCTCATCTGGAAAATGCAGTTCAGTTTTGGGCACCAGTTCTCAAAAAGGATATCGGGGAACTGAAAAAAGTGCAGAGAAGGGCAACCAAACTAATAAGAGGCATGGAGGAGCTCAGCTATAAGGAAAGATTAGAGGAACTGAATTTGTTCTCTCTTGAGAAGAGGAGATTAAGGGGGGATATGATCAACACGTACAAATACATAAGTGGTCCATATAGTGAACTTGGTGTTGAGTTATTCACTTTAAGGTCACCACAAAGGACAAGGGGGCACTCTTTACATCTAGAGGAAAAAAAAATTCATATCCAAATGCGGAAAGCTTTCTTCACAGTTAGAGCTGTGAAAATGTGGAATAGACTCCCTTCAGAGGTGGTTTTGGCCAGCACGGTAGATTGCTTTAAAAAAGGCCTGGATTCTTTCCTTAATGTACATAATATAACTGGGTACTAACATTTTTAGGTAAAGTTGATCCAGTGTGAATCCGATTGCCTCTCGGGGATCAGGAAGGAATTTTTCCCCCTGCTATAGCAAATTGGATTATGCTTTGCTTGGGTTTTTTTTTGCCTTCCTCTGGATCAGCTGTGGGTGAAGGATTGTATATGGGATTGTATGGTTATATATAGTTTTTCTATTTTTTTTTTTGGTTGAACTGGATGGACTTGTGTCTTTTTTCAACTTGACTAACTATGTAACTATGTAAAAGGCAACTGGTACACTTAAAAAATGCACATGTAGAAACACATTTGTAATGTATCCAGACTATGTTTCTGTAGTGTCAACCGGCCCTCAGTGTGAGCAGTAAGCTGCCGTTTTATTTATTGGTCCAGTTAGCCTAGTTTTGAGTTGTATTACTTAAAGCCTAACAGCAATTAACAATTCAGTAATTATTATTGTCATAAAATTAGACAGTTTGTCCTCTGTACAAAGCAGTGCTGCCCTGCAATCACATTTTACCTAAAATAGCTGATAAATAAAAACAGAAGCTTGCACTTATACCGCTTTAGATCAGAAAAATGTGGAAAACTTGCACAAATGTGTAGTAGCTATGATCGTTCTTAGGTGCTCTATACAGAAGGCTAGGCCATATTCAGTGCAAGATTGCCAAACTTTTAGTTGATCTTGAACAGCTGCTAACATTGTTTGAGGTATGTAGTAAGGCAGTGTATATATGCAAAGTGGAGTAACCCAGAGAAGCCAGATTTAATACTATAGTGACCACAGTAATGGGAAATCCATTTTTATTGCTATTGGTTTCTGATTTATTTGCCAATTACTTAAACATCATTTACCTGTTTGTATTAACAGAAATGTGCTAAATTAAGGCAGCCGACTAATGAAAAGTATTTTAGTGTGCTGGGTTGCAAACTCCTTTTAAGTAGGTGACAGAGAAAAACTACACATTCTGTTTTAAAGGCAGGTAAGAAACTGCCTGAATCTATAGAAACCCTATAACTTAGATACTGTATATCAGAAAAAAGGGATAAATTGGCAATCCTGCTAGCATATTTGCAAAATCTGTGAATGCCAGATATAGGTGTGGAACTTCAGCATATCTGTCTCCTCCCCCCCTCTGGTGCAACATTTGGCACCTTTCAGGGGTAGGGGGAACAGGTACCTGTTTTCGGCAGGTACATTTCTCCACCTCCGGGCGCCACAGTGCCGTCTCTTGGCAATTCGGCCCCCATTTTCCTTCCTCCTCCGCTGAGCCAACTAGAAAGTGCAGTGCTCTTTGCGCGAATGCGGAGTAGAGAGCCAGCTCTGAAGCCAAAGGCCTCTTTGCCAGTTTCCCTTGCCGGGAATGGCGGCGACAGCACCTGACAGCCAATCTGAAAATCGGCTGGGGTGCCAACATCACGAGAACCCTGGACAGGTAAGTGTCCAAATATTAAAAGCCAGCAGCTACAGTATTTGTAGCTGCTGACTCTTAATTTTTGGAGGGGGGGGGGGGCGGAACACCTCTTTAAGGACCATCAACAGATCACATGTTCCAGACTTCCAAGCAGTGGCAAAGTTGTATTTATTAACCTGTGTACTCCTTTGTGGTGTGTTACTGCACGGTCTTTAACTTGTGGTATATTGAGCATTAAAGTTATAAAGGTATTTTTTTTGTTTGTTTTTTAAAATAACAAACGTGTTATACTTACCTTCTTGGGTCCCCTGCTGGGGCTCCTCCCCCCTGACCAGTGCCCCAATAACAAGGCATTTGCTATGGGGGCACTGGTGCATGGTTACACGTGAGCTCCACTCTATTCGTCCATAAGACACAAAGAGCCGCAGCTCAGCCCTGCTCTCTCCTCATTGGCTCACTGGCTGTGATTGACAGCAGTAGGAGCCGGTGGCTCCTGCTGCTGTGCCTCAGCCAATGAGGAAAGAGATCCGAGACAGCCAAGGCTCCTGTGCACATTGCTGGATCAAGAGATGGGATTCAGGTGATTATCAGGGGGCTGTGGGGGGGAACAGTACACAGGAGGATTTTTATCTTCATGCATAGAATGCATGAAGATAAAAAGTCTTCAGCCTTAACAACCACCTTAACAAATGTTGCTTTATGGCAGCCCGCCCCCCCCAAAAAAAAAATTAAAAGTCAGCAGCTACAAATACTGCAGCTGCTGACTTTTAATAAAAGGACACTTACCTGTCTAAGGATCCAGCTTTGTCTTCACCCAGGCTGGTCCTTCACCGGTCTTCAGGTCTCTGGCACCACCATGCTAAGTGTGGTAAGCCGGCTGTGACTCCTTGCAGTTTCACAGCTGGCTTCCTACCGCGCATGCATGAGGCACGCTGTATCCTGTCAATGGTCCCACAGCTTTCTGGGACTTGTGATGTGTCCAAAGAGGCTGCGAGCAGAGAAGGGGAGGTCAAACTTATGCTTGGATCGCCTAGGTAGAGCGTGTCAAAACCCCATGCCTGCTCCACCCCCCCCACATAAAAAAGTGCCCATTAAAATTAAAGAGGAAAGGGGGAAGAGTCAGAAAAGTGGACCTTCCCCTAAGGGGTGATGTTATGCTTTAAGAACAGGCTGCAATGGAATAAAAAAATAACCCTGTAGAATTTTTTTAAAGCATGAATTGAACGATACCACAACACACCACCCATCATACAGCGTATGTGTTTTGGTAAAACCAGTACAGTATTTTGACTGCATGTTACCACACCAGCAACATGTTATCAACAGGTGTGAAGGCATCCTGAATTTCTGCATGTAATAGGAAACACGGCATGCTATGCCTGGTACACACAATGAGATTATCAGATGAACGATCATCAGGTTTTTTTTGCATGCTAGTCTCATATAGAAAGTGGAGAGTTTACTAAAGTTATGAAAATTCTCGTACGACAGAATAAAAATTTGGAAGTTGTAGTGTACTTGTTTTGTATTTTCCAGGGACAACTGTACTGGCTGAATGAAAATTGCACGATTTGGTGTCATACGAGAAACATTTTCGTGCTTGTCCCATCGGATAATTTTGCATGATCAGCTCTTGAAAGCTGCGTACTAACAATCAGATTATCGTAAGATTGCTTCAAAAGAGATATTTTTCATATGATATCTGATTGTGTGTACGGGCCATAAGTCGTCTCTAATTACTACAGTAATTCCATGAGATTCTTATTCAATAGCCATTCCACAGGCAATTCTAAAGAGTAATTAAATAGAAAATGAGTCTAAACAAGAATCTGGCTAGGTACATCTACTTTAACGAGCTTATAAGCTTACTCTGAAGTAAACATAGCGCTGGAATCTTATCCTTCTATCTCATATTCCTGTGTGAAGAGGCATTTTCTACCATGTCATGAAAGCACAATCGGTAAAGACACTCTAAAACATGTTGTATATTCACACGTCAGCTGTCCCAGACTCCATATACAAAAAGATGACATATTTGTACTTTTGATAAACTGCGTTACAGTCTTTTGATACAGCCAGGGAACTTTTTTCAAATCATGTCAAATAATATTCCTTATTTAATGTAATTATTGGCAGCTGTATATAAGTAAAATTTTATGATGTTCAGTCCTAGAAACAAAATGTACCGTACTGAAGCTTTACACTCCATTGGGTCATATTCACCTAATATAAAATTCTGTTACTCTTTGATCAATACATCCTAAGACATCTTAGAGTGAATTCATCCTGAGAGTGCAAATTCACATTTAATGCTGCTATGCCAATTAGAGTGTGTCAGCCTGAACACCAAATCTGTTCTGATTCAATAACTAACCTTTTCATTGCAATAGACGACTTCTCAAGAGACAAACCAGCTTTGTTCCTGAAGCTGTGGCTGCATTGAAAACTCCCACATAGTTTGCTTGAACCTCGTAACTTACATGCACAGCCCTTTTAACTCTTCCCAACCTGTACAGATGATTGGCTTGATTCCCAGTAGGAAGTTGTGACTGTAGCATTAATGTCTACAATGACACCGATGATTCATAAACACGAGAAACTGGGAAATATTCTTGAATTACCGGTGTATTAATTGCAATAAAACAAGTTTGGACAGTGTACTTCTATCTAACAACATTTTTTCCTGCTACAGAGTATATGCTTACACCATTGTACGAGGATATCTATTTATTATGCTATCACTGCATATTTCTTTTTATCTTAGATCTGAAATATATCCAATATTTAAAAATACTACATGTACCAACATACTATTCAAGCCAAAAAGGGGGGATGGGGGGATAACATAACATATTGACAACTTTACTTAAAGTACAACTTTTTTTTAGCTTCAGGGAAGAGAAGAGAAATCTTCCCAATGGGAAACAAATAGCAAAAAAAGGAAAATGACAGCAGTTATAACCCTCCCTCTCTTACTTAAAAAGGGGTTTGCTTTGAGGTCTACTTTAAAAAATATCTAAAGTTAAAGCATGCACTTTCATTGTAAAATATCAGCATTGCAATAAGGCAAACAATGGTTACTTTGACAACTCAATATAAGCTTAATTGGAAAAAATCTAATTTCACATTATGAGTGCTGGCCATCTCTTTCAACATCCTCCTGATTTCCCTGCACACTTTGCAGCTTTTCCTCTGCTCATTGCAATTTTTTAAGGACTACATATCCCATGGTATCTTGCTGCCTGCAAGCAATAATTCCTGCACTAACTCTGCCTCTTGAAACTCCTCCTCTTCTGCACCTCTGCAGTATATTTATAGTTCAGACAGCAGGCTCTGTGAAATGTGTAACACAGTAATGCCTATTTTTACAGAATTCCAGAAAGGAAATGCATACAAATACACAAAAGGTACTTTTTCAAACTTCAAGATCATTCAGCTTAATAGTAATAGGCTACAAATAATTGAAATTGAATGTGGAAATGAATATATCATTTTACATTTTGACCATAAATTCACTTTAAGGCACATTTAAAAGCACGATGGGGTGTAGGCATAACATTAAGCACCCTGAGTCAAAATAAATGTCAAAATTTGTTAAGTGAAAAGACTTTGAAAAAAAACAAGACATATTTAGAAAAGTATTACTAATTATTTGCTCAATTTAAATAAACTTATAAACTTAAGCTCCATACACACGGTGCGATGGTAGTATAAAAACGGTCGTACGACCGCTCGTTGTACGATCATCCGACCGATTAGAACAGCCGACGTATGACGGCCGTACAACGTAAGTTGGATGAGCAAACTAGAAAACTTTTGTTGTACAACAAGCAGTCGTACGACCGTTGTATCGTGTGTACAGAGAAGTTGGTCCAACAAGTTGTACTGTGCAAAACACGCATGCTCAGAAGTCAGGAACGCTGGAACTCTCCATTCGTGTAAACCTTCCTAATCCACAAATCACATGCACCTGAGCTTCCTCTTTATACGTTCGTAACACGTCACTACGTTCGGCTTGGTTGTACGATCGCTTAGTGCACGTCAGTACGCGAGATACTTCAGCCAACATACGATTTGGTCTGCTCAGTCGTATGACCGTCACACCGTGTGTATGAGGCTTAAGATGCAAAAGCAGGCACCTAGAGGTGCTTACAAATGTCTACAATGTCAGTCTCTATATCTGCTCCAGGGGCTGCAAAAGTCACCCTTCAACGGCAAAGAAAAAAAAAAACTTAAATATTTTCAAACATAAATAAGAAAATTAGTGTAAGGAGAAGGAGAAGCTAAAGAAGAGAGGTGGGGAGAGAGTCAGGCAGCCGCATGTGGCCACAAAATGAATTGCTGTGGTCCTCAAAATAATGCAGGGGGCATAGCAGAACTCCGATTTTGGAGTAGAACGCTGGTTACTCTTTACAGGAGGCACTTTAACAAGGCTCTTGCTATTCCATCAAGCCGTATTAGTTCTTTAACCAGTTCCTGCCTGGCATATACTATAATGGCGGACAGGTGGGAGCTTTCGTGTCTTGGGTGGACATCATATGATGTCCCAGGCACCCTGGGGCATACAGTGGTGTGATAAGTGACCGTAGATTGTAAACTCTATAACTTTCACACAGACTAAATAATACATTGATTTGGTTTAGTTTACCAGAAAGAAATGTAGCAGAATACATTTTGATCTTAATTTATGAAAAAAGATTATTTGAAAAGTTATAGAGCAAAAAATAAAAAACCCAGTGATGATTAAATACCACCAAAAGAAGGCTCTATCTGTTACAAAAAATGATATAAATTTAATATGGGTACAGTGTTGCATAACTGTTTGTCATTCAAAATGAGGCAGCGCTAAAAATCTAAAAATGTCCTTGGCAGGAAGGGTATGAAAGTGTCCAGAAGTGGTTAAAGCCCCACTCCAGGAAAAAAATCTTCCTACCGTTCTTCCTTCTCACCACTCTCCAACTTATCCTGTAAGTGAATGTGCCACAACAACGCCATTTTCAGGAATATTAATCCAGTGCTGAGATGGCACCCTGAAACCGTTGGTCCCCTCAACTCCCCTCCGTTGCCCCATGACTAAGCTCCGGGGAGTGGAGTGAAACACGTTGGGGGCGTGGCCTGGTTGGAGTCCAGGCTGAGGTTGCGACTCTGTTCACCTCTCTAGGATATCTTGGCTGTGCGACTTCCAGGGGCTACCCCTTTCTTCCTTGCACCTTTGCAGGAGCCAGGGCGGGCTCCATCCCTTGTCAGCACTCCAAATAGCAGCTGTGGATGCACCGTTCATATATCCCCTCTCTACCAAGTCTGAGCGGCACACTCATCCTTTTCAGGTCCCCTCCGCTAATGCTGGTCTTTTCCTCAATCCTGAGAGGACCCACAGCTGGCCATCCAATAAGAAGCGTCAACATCATGCCAGTGACATGGATGCCTGTAGAAGGAGCCATACAGGAAATAGAAGAATATGAGAATGCTCAGACCAGTGCCATTTGACTGTTGGTACAAGTAAGTAAAAAGGGCTTTTAAATTGGTTTGTCATTTTTTTTTAGTATAGCAAGGGAGGAGTAGGAGCGGGATGATTTATCCTGGAGTTGAGCTTTAATGCATAATTTCTGATGTCACAGATCTCTAAGAATCCCTGGACTACAGCTGAAAATACTCTGTATAAACTACTCTGTATAAAAATTAGCTTTACCGTCAGAAGTCTAATGTCTACTGTTAGATTGGATTAACACAGGGAATAGCAAGGGCCATTTGTAGCATCTCATGCAGAGGCAGCTCTAGGCTTTGTGAGGCAAAACCTAGACATGAGGCCCCACTCACGCCCATGATGGGAAAAATAATTCAAGCGATAAAAAAAGTAACTTTATAAATAGCACATATTAAGAGCTTTAAAGTGCTGGTGTCAGTACTTTCTATCTCGGTGCTGGTGTCAGTGTCAAATAAGGCGGTTGCCTAATTTGCCTAATTAGAGAGCTGCCTCTGATCCCATGGTTACATCTTCCGTGCTCTAATACTGCCCGATCTCCCACCAAACTGCCTGAGATTCATGTTTAAACATACACAGATGTATGCACACCCCTTATGTATATTGGCTGCTCAAGCATACAGTATAGTACTGCATTGTAGAAGGGTAGGGGCGCTATGTATTCCATTATTCCCTTAAAGGGTAAGAAAACTTTCCCACAAATGTTCTTAAATGCAGGTAAATCAGAAAGATGTAACAGGACTGGCCGATCCTAGCTGTATTTTAAATTATTCTTATGATTCTAAATGATAGAGGCCCTCATAGGATAAACAAGGGAATGAAAACACCAGCACACCAAGACTCTCCATTTAGGCCTCATACACATGGGCATTTTTTACAGCCATTTTTTTTTAGCGTTTTTTACAGCTCTCCATGTTATTCAATGGCCCCATAAAAATGCTGACGTTGAGCTATAAATAGAACGCGGGACCAGCGAGTTCCGAGGCTGTAGCGTTTTGGCGTTTTTGACGCAGAGCCAGCAAAACACTCACTAACGCTGTACCGATGTTAGCCGGCGTTTTTGACGCCGGTGTTTTCAGGTTAAAAAATAGCAGAGTAATGTTTTTTCAAAAAAACGCCTATTGACGCAGACACTCACTAACGTGCATTAACGCTCATTAACGCCGATGCAAAACGCTGAAAAACACGCTGATTTTTCCCTGATGTTGGCCCCGATGTTTTGCTTATTTTTTTAATACGCCCGTGTGTATGAGGCCTTAATGTTGCTTTTTGAAAGATGACCATAAGGCTTCATGCACACAGGACATTAAAAAAAATGTCCAAAAAACCTCAGTAGATTATGAGTGATTTTTTTCAGCTGTTATTAGCGTTATATTACCGGCGTTTTTGCGAGTTTTTAAAGGGCCAGCATTTTTTTCCCCTCAATTGATCTAAAACGTCCAAAAACGCTGGGGATCGATGTTCAACCGCGTTTTTGCACGTTTTTGACCATTTGAACGTTTTTACAGCTGAAAATCATCTCTCAGAACCCACTGGTCTTGGGTTTTTTTACAGCTCAAAAACATCACTGCTAAAAACAGCTGATAACAGCCTATGTGTGCATGAACACCTAGGACAACATGATGGAGGGTTTATTGACTGTAGAAAAAAATGTCTGCAGCTAAAAACAGCTGCTGTAAAACAGTCAAAAAACGTCCTGTGTACATGAGGCCTAAGAACTAAACATTTTAAACATTAGGCTTCATACACACGGGCGTAATAGCATAATGTCGGGACCGACGTCAGGCAAAAATCGGCGTCAAAAATGTGATTTTGTCTGCGTTTTGCATCAGTGTTAATGAGTGTTAGTGAGCGTCAGTGAGCATCGGCGTTAATAGGCGTTTTTTAAAAAAAAAACATTCCTCTGCTATTTTTTAACCTGAAAACGTTGGTGCTAAAACCACCGGTTAATGTTGCTAGCGCGTAATACGCGTTAATGAACGTTTTGTCAGCTCAGCGTCAAAAACGCCATAACGTTACAGCCTGGGGACGCACGGGTCCTGCATTCGATTTACAGCATAATAACGCCGACACCATCTACAGCTCAAAAATGTCTGCGTTTTTGTGGGGCCATGGAGAGCTGCAAAAAACGCTAAAAAACGTGGCGGTTAAAAATGTCCGTGTGTATGAGGCCTAAAAGTCTATTTATAAAGCAGAGAATGTGGCTTTCACCAAACAATCTCTGGTGGAAAACCAATCACTGCCATTTAAAATATATGCACCTGGAAGATACTGTCTCAGAGAAGCTTGGTAAAAGTCACATTCTCTGCTTAATAAATAGATACCAAATTGTATTTCGGATGTAAAAAACATTGTAGGGAATTTTACATTTTTTAAAAATTATATTACATTTATATTTGAGTAGATATATAGAATGGTAATAAAAGTGACTGGTTTTAGAAAGAAATATAATCTTTGCACGTTACCAAATTATTAAAGGTTATATGATATAATGCCATGCTGAATGATGGTCTAACGGTGAATATTCAATGAAAATCCTTCTACATATTCTACTTAGCACAGCTTAAAACTCTACTGACTTCATCTTTGATGTTTATTTGTAATGGTGAAGATAAGAGAAGCGTGAAACGAAGATGGCAGATTTATTGATATTTGTCATCCTATAAGCACGATATTATGCAAATAGGAACTGAGCTATCGTGTGTTCAAAACAGATCAGAATACTGACAAGTTGGACATCTTAAAGCTAAACAGCATTATTTATTAAAAGCATGCAACACGTTTCTAGAAGTAATTCTTTGCTGAATGGGAAACTGGCAATGCAGATCTCTTACTAAACCCAGCAGATGTGAGAAATCTGCAGATCTACAATAAAGCTGTGTACCATGGGTTGCAAGAACTGGGATCTTCAGGGCTTGTTAATATCTCTTGAAATTGAATTCACATTACAAGCTTCACTCAAATTAAATGGAGCACTTGCAAAAGCGATGTCTACAATAATTGTCCAGGAACAGTTAAGAACCTGCTGGCAACTTGTATGCAAAACACTATTCATCTAAGTAGGAATAAATCTATATGTTTTTTAAAACTAAATAATAAATGCTCGGTCATCTTTTTTTCATAGCATTTTACCAATAGATTATGTGATGTGAAAAAATATTACCATATCTTGTAAAATTCACAAAAACAGAGTAAAATGTAATATAATACGTTACTACTTCACTTGACGTGATGCTCACATGGATATATAGCATAAATATATGTAGCGCTTTTTGGCAGGTGCAGTGCACTTTCTCCACTGAAGGTGGCACTCATTCACAGTGGCAATGCAGGCGGAGGAGGAAGTCAAGAGGAACCTAATTCCTCTATGGTTTCTTTGGTCAAAGGGAGGCACCTATCCAATTAGATGCTGGCACCCCATGCAGTCTATTTGGGTCAGGCAGAGTCTATTTTGCAAGTGGCTAGAGAATGGACAGGGAGAGTGCTTAGCATCAGGGAAAGGTTCTGGAGAAGAAGGGAAAGTGCAGGGACATGCCATCCTTCCTGGAAGCCTTCCCATTTGGGTGTAGACCACCCAGGCCGCATTCCGCTCCTTGAGCCTGGATTCACACTTCAGCACGGAGCGACTCACAGCAGGGGCCCAGTGCATCCCCATTCACTGATTCAGGTCTGATTTCAGCCCAAATTTTTGGCTGAATTCGGACCTGAAACGGACCAGAAGACGCTCAGGACCCCTGTGCAATTTGCACTGGAGCCATTCTGGAGATGTGTGAACCGGCTCCATAGAGAGCCGGTCACAACCTCCTGACATGCGAATTGGATGTGGGGAAATCCACATCCAATTCGCAATAGTGTGAACCATCCTGAGACAGATTTGGTCCACCAATCTACTGACGCTCTGCTGTTACAACTTCTAAGTGTTCCCAGTTAGATTGTCTTCCCGTCAGACCTGTCTGTTCTTGCAGGGCTTCTGTTATTGCACCTAGTCTCTGTGTGTTTTCTGCTGCCATTCCACACTGTGCCTACCCACACGCTTACTACCGAAGGAGCTGCTGTCTTCTGAATCCCTTGTTTCCTGTGTCCATGACTCTGCAATTACACAATGCACTTTGACGCACCTGAGCTGAGGGGGGAATATTTATTGCAAATGCATACAGTACCCAAACAGTTTAAAGAAAAAGATACAGTAGTAATTGCTAAACAACTAGGTAAAACAATAGCAATTAAGATGTGTGGTTGGTCTTGGTTCCAAAACGAGAATTAAGAGGGGATGCCCACTTTTGGTTTCCCGTGCCCTCTCTGTGAAGAACATTCTCGTTAAATACAGTGCCTTGCGAAAGTATTCGGCCCCCTTGAACTTTGCGACCTTTTGCCACATTTCAGGCTTCAAACATAAAGATATAAAACTGTAATTTTTTGTGAAGAATCAACAACAAGTGGGACACAATTATGAAGTGGAACGAAATTTATTGGATATTTCAAACTTTTTTAACAAATAAAAAACTGAAAAATTGGGCGTGCAAAATTATTCAGCCCCTTTACTTTCAGTGCAGCAAACTCTCTCCAGAAGTTCACTGAGGATCTCTGAATGATCCAATGTTGACCTCAATGACTAATGATGATAAATAGAATCCACCTGTGTGTAATCAAGTCTCTGTATAAATGCACCTGCACTGTGATAGTCTCAGAGGTCCGTTTAAAGCGCAGAGAGCATAATGAAGAACAAGGAACACACCAGGCAGGTCTGAGATACTGTTGTGGAGAAGTTTAAAGCGTAAGTC
>BLSH010549818.1:607802-621888 GCA_018402905.1 Glandirana rugosa | reverse complement strand
AACGTCTGAGGTAGTCCAAAGGAAGGTCTTACCAGGACATAAACCGAGGTAGGTAGAAGGGTAGTTAAAATTGGTAGAAGGGACAGGGACGACTTCTTTTCGTCCGGGTTTGTTACTACGACGGTGGTGGTACAAACTGTCACCCCTACCACACAAGTCCCACTACTCGCCACAACGAAAATGCGGTTTGTATTTCAAAACGTAACAACGGTTTTTCAAACTAAAACCAAAGTAGACTGGTCTCGTGGAAGAAGGTGTACAAACCACACAGAGGGTCCACCGAACACCGTTTGAAACCACAAGCCACCTGGGAGACACACCAAACATGTGGAAGAAGGTGCTCTGGTCAGATGAAACCAAAATCAAACTTTTTGGCAACAATGCAAAACTTTATGTTTGGCGTAAAAGCAACACCGCTCATCACCCTGAACACACCATCCCCACTGTCAAACATGGTGGTGGCAGCATCATTGTTTGGGCCTGCTTTTCTTCAGCAGGGACAGGGAAGATGGTTAAAATTGATGGGAAGATGGATGGAGCCAAATACAGGACCATTCTGGAAGGAAACCTGATGGAGTCTGCAAAAGACCTGAGACTGGGACGGAGATTTGTCTTCCAACAAGACAATGATCCAAAACATAAAGCAAAATCTACAATGGAATAGTTCACAAATAAACATATCCAGGTGTTAGAATGGCCAAGTCAAAGTCCAGACCTGAATCCAATCGAGAATCTGTGGAAAGAACTGGAAACTGCTGTTCACAAACGCTCTCCATCCAACCTCACTAAGCTCGAGCTGTTTTGCAAGGAGGAATGGGCAAACATTTCAGTCTCTCGATGTGCAAAACTGATAGAGACATACCCCAAGCGACTTACAGCTGTAATCGCAGCAAAAGGTGGCGCTACAAAGTATTAACTTAAGGGGGCTGAATAATTTTGCTCACCCAATTTTTCAGTTTTTTATTTGTTAAAAAAGTTTGAAATATCCAATAAATTTCGTTCCACTTCATGATTGTGTCCCACTTGTTGTTGATTCTTCACAAACAATTACAGTTTTATATCTTTATGTTTGAAGCCTGAAATGTGGCAAAAGGTCGCAAAGTTCAAGGGGGCGAATACTTTCGCCAGGCACTGTATGGGTACTCATTGTCTATGTCTCTACAGCGGGGGGGGGGGCAGCCTGCTCCCAAGTATCGGGTACACCTATGTTTATAGTACAGACATAGTGGACATTCCTATAGTGTCCTGAAATATACAGGGCCCTCATAACCCTCTGAAGAGGGCTATGATGAACACTTCTCTTCATAAATACCAGCCTGCTGTGTGTTGACTGCAAGAGACTCATCTTACTAAAGAAACTCTGTCCTGTGTTTGATATGCATAGGCGGAACAGGCATATCACTCTACTCACACTTTGTTCTTCAGGGGTATGAGTGTGTACACAAGGCCTTAGACTTTCACAAACTTGCAGCCAAAATTGATGAGAGGGGTAGATATGTCTTTATATACTGCAGACTGTATGCTTTGACTTGTGTTATTACTATGGTATACATTCATCCTCCTTTCTCCACAATTGTGTTGAGACATTTGGTAACCTTCCTGTCTGATAAGCCAGACATCCCTCTGTTCCTGCTTGGAGATTTTAATAGCTGCATACATTCCCAGTTGGATAGGCACCCCTCTCATATGGGTTTAGGTTCGCCCAGGGGACCTTTGCTGGCTCGTTTTGTAGATGAGTTCAGCTGGGTTGATCTGTGGAGAGCCAGAAATCCTACAAATGTAACTTTTATATGCTTTTCTAAAACACACTCTTCGCTGTCCAGGATTGAGCTTTGCTTGGGGAACACAGCTGCACATGTACTGGTCAGCAATATATGCTACATGCCCCGGGGTATGACGTGTTGTCCACTGGGATGCCTTTAAGTGTTTTTTGAGGGGGTTGCTTATTTCAGAAATAACTGCTGTTAAAAATAATAGTAAAATGCAGCAATCCTATTTTTCTCAACATCTGCAGAGTTTGGAGAGTTAATATATTGCTGACCCTTTTTATAGTGCTAAATAGGATGCCCTGGTCTGTCTGGCCTTTTCTTCAACTGAGAAAAGATGTTTCACGCTTTTTATGAGGAGGGGGAGAAAACTGGTCGCCTGTTGGCAAAATTGGTGAAGGCCGATTCTGCAGCCACACCCACAGCAGCCCTCCAGTAAAATTCTTAATACACCAAATACGGTAATGGCAAAATTAGTTCATTTCTGTTCTGCTCTGTATCACTCTAAGGTGCAGTATAATGATGATGATTTGCTACTGTTTTTATAAACCCTTGCTCTTCCCAGACTTCCCCCTTCACAAAGAGCACAATTGGACTCTCCTATATCAATTGAGGAGGTGCAGGAGGCGGTCAGTGCGTTCCCGGCCTGTAAAGCTCCTGGGGAAGATGGAATCCCTATAGAGGTTTATGGAAAATATGCCAATATCATTTTGTCTCATTTACTGAATGTGTTTAATGCTGCACAAGAGCGTAAATGTCTTCCAGCATCCATGTCTAAAACGCTAGTTGTTCTCCTACTGAAGTTGGGAAAGACCTCTACAGATCCCAATTCTTACAGGCCCATTTTCCTGCTTTAGTCAGATATCAAAATACTGGCAAAGGTCTTGGCTAGAAGATTGAATAAGGTAATTACCAGTGTCATTCAGACTGACTAAACTGGCTGACTCTTTATCTGCCCATTATACTGCTATTCCAAGGAATTTCTTTTATATCTGTTTTCATGTGGATACATTGATCCGCGGTGTTGGAGGGATTGCTGCGGGTCTACGTACCCCCGCTCTGGCTGAAAGCCGGGATTAATTCAGCAGTTGCACCCCTTGATAGGACATCGCTTTTTTGCTCCAGCAGCCGGTGGAGCGGGTGAGTGTGGTGTGTGAAGGGGAGCATGAGTGACACATCTGTTTTTTTTGCCTTGCTCCACCAATATGCCAACTTCCACCGTTTGTAGTGAGGGAACACCATTGGGACTTTTCACGGTTTAACGGACTGATCGATTGCTATTATGTGTTTATGTATTTATAATACTTTTTTTTATTTATTGAATGATTTAAGCACACAACAGAGTATGAATTGCTACATATGATTATATTTAACCCTGCACGTACTTGAATTTTTGCATCTGACTAATTGATTGCAGACTTTTGTACATCTGGAATTTTTTTTGCACATTTTTTGATTGCACAATGCACTTTACACTTGTACACTTTCTTTGCTATTTTTGCACATGATCTAATACCCATTAGCAGCGCCACATCCACTCTTTTTTGATATCTTTGCTCTTGCAGGAATCTAGTTTCTAGATGTCAGTGTGGAGGCAGCAGCTAATTTGTTTATAGTGAACCATACACTACCATAACTTGGCACACACCCATTTTCCCCAGAAGCGCCACATCCACACACCCCCTTGTTATATTGTTTTATGCTGTTATTGTTGTTGAGGGATACTGATGCCTCGGTAAGAGCAGTCATGTCTGTGATTAGAGTTTGGTAACTATTCGGTGCTAACTATTAACTGGTCCAAATCCACATTAGATGGAATAGTTACCCACAGCCTCTCCTCCTTCCTGTCCAGTTCCCATGGTTGACTCCTTTAGATACTTATATTTCTCTTCCACAAGCAATGGTTTCAGAGGGGAGCATCGGTAACTTCAAAAAAATATTAGATGGGCACAGCATACAGGGATATACAATGTACTATTAACATAGCCTGCAGGCAGTATTAGGCTTAGAGGATAGCAGGTTAGGCACTTCCTAATGGCTCAACAAAGAAAAACCCTCAGGTGTGTGACTATATTGGCACTAGCAAGTCGTGTAGTAGTGCAAAGTGGATTTGCCTTCAGTAAATCAACCCCAGGTGATATTATCACAAGATGTCTTGGAGCAGGGATCTATATCAAAACACATGAATATATACATCAGATTATCAATCTGGCAGGTGTTGTTAGTGTCCCACAGAACAAAAGGGTCAATGTATAAATTTAAACATGTACCGAAAAAACTGAGCCAGGTACCTACTAAACAGGGCCAGCCAGCAATAGTCCAGAGGGTAATAGAGTGTGTTGGTAGAGGGGCATGCTAAAGAGGGGGGCACATCAAGGCAAAGAGTATTGGATGGAAAAATCCCCACTATGAAATAAGGGTGAAGACAAAGTTCCATATGTGTCAGAAACTCCGCTGGTGAGAGCTATCTACCGCAACCTAGGCTGGATGATCAATAATTCCCAGGGCACTAGAGTGATAAAAGGTATCTAGCTATATAAAATACTTACTTATGTCCACACTTCCTTGAAACAAAAACACGTCCTATTCTGGTGATGGTAAGCCCCTGAATGAGGTGTCTGTGGCCAGAAGTGTATATGGGGGGGGCAGCCAATAGGAGACTGCACTCACAGGAGGCTGTACTGTCCTAACTGTGCACGGACCGCAGCCATCAGCTGGGTTCAGTACACATTATGGTCAGAGAATAGATGAAGGGAGCGCCCGGAGTCCAATAAAATATAGGTGAATAGTTGTTTTATTGTAGTAAATAAAATGTGGTATAGCCAACGCATTTCAGGGGATCAAGGACTCCCTCCCCTCTTCAGGGCTGCTGGTGTATGTTTGCGGTATGCAGGATTTTTTGGAGATTGTGTGTCTTATGACACTACGATCTTGAGAACAGCTGCGAATAGCCTGGAGGTAGTGCCTCTCTCTGTCTCAGATGCAGTGGTAAGCATCTTGCCAACAATCAGATGCACACTCTTTATCCTCTTTTTTCTCTCCCCAAATCTCTGGGATCTGTAGTTACTCTCCTCAGTCTACAAAGCAAGCATAGTCTGTATGGACTCTGTCACTCTGTCACCTCTCCCACAATGTTCAGTTCCTCTTAGCATTCACAGCAGTTTAAGCAGTTAACATCCACTTCCTATGTATAGTGGGTGGACTTAATAGGCTACACAAGGCTATGTAATAACAGTCTCTAATTACATCTGCGCCTGTTCCTCTGTACGCATGAGCAAAGACAGCAGCAGAAATAATGAGTTTGACAGTGAGATCCATGCAGCCAGTCCGCTCTTCAAGAAGCTTCATATACACTATATTGTCAAAAGTATTGGGATACCCCTCCAAATCATTGGATTCAGGTGTTCCAATCACTTCCAAGGCCACAGGTGTATAAAATCAAGCACCTGGGCATGCAGACTGCTTCTATAAACATTTGTGAAAGATTGGGTCACTCTCAGGAGCTAAGTGAATGCAAGTGTGGTGCCGTGATAGGTTGCCATCTGTGCAATAAGTCCATCCATGAAATTTCCTCGCTACTAAATATTCCACGGTCAACTGTTAGTGGTATTATAACAATGTGGAAGCAACTGGGAACATTAGCAACTCAGCCATGAAGTGGTAGGCCACATAAAATGACAGAGCGGGGTCAGTGCATGCTGAAGCTCACAGCCCACAGAAGTTGCCAACTGTCTGCAGAGTCAATAGTTACAGACCTCCAAACATTATGTGGCCTTCAGATTAGCAAAACAACAGTTTGTGGAGAGCTTCATGGAATGGGTTTCCATGGCTGAGCAGTTGAATCCAGGCCTTACATCACCAAGTGCAATGCAAAGCGTTGGATGCAGTGGTGTAAACCACTGGACTCTAGAGCAGTGGAGACTTGTTCTTTGGGGTAAGGAATCACACTTCTCTGTCTGGCAATTTGATGGACGTGTCTAGGTTTGGCAGTTGCCAGGAGAACGGTACTTGCCTGACTGCACTGTGCCAAGTGTGAAGTTTGGTGGAGGGGAGATTAGGTGTGGGGTTGTTTTTCAGGGGTTGGACTTGGCCCCCTACTTCCAGTGAAGGGAACTCTTAAGGTTTCAGCATATCAAGACATTTTGGACAATTTCACGCTCCCAATTTTGTGGGAACAGTTTGGGAATGGCCCCTTCCTGTTCCAACATGACTGCGCACCAATGCCCAAACAAGGTCTATAAAGACATGAGCGAGTTTGGGGTGGAGGAACTTGACAGGCCTGCATAGAGTCCTGACCTCAACCCAATAGAACACCTTTGGGATGAATTAGAGCAGAGACTGCGAGTCAGGCCTTCTGGTCCACCATCAGTGCCTGACCTCACAAATGCGCTTCTGGAAAAATGGTCAAACATTCCCATAGACACACTCCTAAACCTTGTGGACAGCCTTCCCAGAAGAGTTGAAGCTGTTATAGCTGCAAAGGATCAGCTAACTCAATATTGAACCCTATGGACTAAGATTGGTATGTCATTAAAGTTCATGTGCATGTAAAGGCAGGGGTCCCAATACTTTTTGCAATATAGTGTATTACAACTTGATGAGTCAGGTATTCCCATTATAATATAGTGACATAACTCACAAATTATTTTATACAGTAAAAGAATTAAAATGGGTTTTTATAAATCTGCTCATCAGAACAGAAACGTTGAAGACTCAAACCCATGATAAGTATTAATGGTTATATAAAGTATTGTACATTGACAGTACAGAAAGTCAGAATTTTTATTCAAGTTCAAAATCATTAAGTGCAGCAGGGAACACAGAGCATGGATACTCCGGAAAGTTACAATTTCTGCAGAGACTTTGGGGGATGACTTCTTCACATCTGAGCAGTTTTTGGTGGCACAGGCTGCCGGAGAGGTAGGTATCTACCTTCTTTGCAGGCATCCTTTGTGTTGGCTTTTTTTATTTAGGAAACAGAGTCACTTAAAATATATACAGTATATATATATTTTTTTTAACTCAGCTCAAACATGATGGCACCTCTCTGCATGTGTCAGCGACAAGAGGAAGGGGTTAGAGATAAAGATGAAGATGAGAAGCCTTAGCTGGTGCCTTTTTACTATGGGTCAAAACCTGCAACTCACGAACAGTGCTGTTTAGTCTGCTTAGACTGTGCATGTAGCTGAAGGGAACAGTGGTTTTGAAACTAATTATGAATGTATGATCACCAGGGTTGCCAACCGCCAGTAAATTTACTGACAGTTTGTAAAAATCTGTGATTTTTACAACTGTCTATAAATATCAGGGTCTGATAATTTGTCATGATGTGCTGACTTTTTAAGTGTAAACCAGGCAAATTACTTGATATGGGTATTGTCAGTGTTTCCATGTTGTGTTTAAATATCAATTGTCTTCGTTTTTAATAGGAGTTCTGTTATTTTTCAAGTTGCCAGTAAAAAAAGTGCTGCTCCAGTAAATTTTCCATGTTTTGCCAGTAAAAAATGCTGCGGGAGGTTGGCAACACTGATGATCACGTTTATATGTCTGGGGCAAAGGATTATTTGAGGAGCATGTGGGCTTATGTATGCCTCACAGCACATTAGGCATATAAGCAAACACCCACTACTATGATAAAAAAAAATGCTTAACAAAAATCTTGAAAAAAAAAGGAATATTCATGGTAAAATTCTTATCAATTCCAAACGAATGGCTAAATTTAAACAGCTGACTATTGTTCAATCACCTTTAGTGGGAATATCCAAAGGTTAAGAGGTTCTGGCCAGGTCTGGTTTCAGATGGTCTACATGGTCACCAGAGGAATATACTTAAAGCACCCATTTGAGGCCTTACTGACCAGGCAGCTTTCCTGGTGTACTAAAAGTCAGTTTAAATATCTTCACTGATGCAAAATGAATAATAGCTCATGGGAAGGAACTACCTTTACCCCACTTTCCCCACTTCTTCCCTGGTAAATGGCTCCTTTTTCCGGCACTAGCTAACACTGTAGGTGGTGAACCCACTGGTGCTTCAACACTCCTCACATGTATAGCTGTCTTAATAGGATAGTACAGTATATTTTTTGATTCTCTTTTTCATAGTATCATACTTGTTAAAGCTAATAAAAATGTATTGAAAGAAAAAGTTGACTATTGTTCTACACTCTAGACTTTTAGCATACAAATGCAAATGTAAGAAATTGTTTCTTAAAACACATTTATAAGTTGTTTCACTGTCACTACAAAAAATGTATAGTTTATATGCTCTAGATATTTTCCAGAAATGCATAACACATTAGCTAGACATATTTAAATGTCATCAAGCATATGGATTTAAAGTGGATGCAGTCATATGAAGCTTCACTGGCCCCTAGTGGCAGTTGGGACCATATATTTTACTATCACCATAATAAAGTTGTTCGGATCAAGGCTTTGCTGTCATTAATAAGTGAATGTTCTAAAATTCAATCCAAATGTGATCTGATGCTAAATATACATCATCCTTTTTATTCAAATAGGGAATAGCAAGACTTTGTTACTGCAACTGTCTGTAAATGTTCATATTTAAGATAATAAAAACAGACTTTATGATCTTAGTTATCACAATGCAAATACTTCTTTAGAAATATACACTTTTTATTTTACATTATAACAGTCCGACTGATCACTATTCATTTTTAAAGTGTACCTGTACTCAGACTATGGACATAAAACAATTACATATTTCTAAACAGACAACAAGCTTTGAAGCAAGCAATCTCGGACCTCTCTAGCTGCATGTACTCAATTCTGCATGCTGCAGTTTAGCTGAATCCTTGGGGCTGCAATAGTTAACAGCATTGGGTCTTTGGGCAGAACATCAGTACAGATAGTGTTACAAACCCCCCCCCCCCCATCCTGTATAGGCCTTAAAAGAGTATGGGTTTGATTTTTTTTCAGATTTATAATTACCTACATGGATACGGCATCAGTTTGATGCTGCATCTGCCCCCCAGTGCCTCTGCACTGATAACTGAGCAATCGAACACCACTGATCACACGGTTCTGACAACTCCCCGAGCAGAGAGCTGGTGGCCGTCAATCAGCAGCTCTCCGCTCTGCCTCTTCCTCGCTCACTTGAGCGCTGGGCTGTGGAGGGGGCAGGAGCGGCCGGCTCAGGCTCTCAGTGGCTTGCTGAGAGGCTGAGCTGGGTGTCAGTCCAGGCACATGGTGGATCCAGACTCCACTGTCACGATGACGCGGTGTCTGGACTGAATTCTGTGACGTCACGGGTCACAAGAGTGCAAAACAAATTGCACTCCTGTCATCCATAGGAGAAGTACAGCCAAACGAGCTTTGGCTATACTTCTCCTTTAAAGCGGACCTTTCCCCCTTTTCACTAAAAATGAGATCGGCATGCAACTCTGCAAGATGAAATAAAATCATCTCACATTTACTGTATTAGTCAACCCCTTAATACCTCATGGTAAAACAATTTAAAAACCTGAATGCAGTTTAGTTGTGTGTAAGTAAAGTGTTAGTAAAACTGCAGCTATTTATGGGGGAATTTACTAAAACTGGAGCAGGCAGAATTTGGAGCAATTGTCCATAGTAACCAATGAGCTTCTAACTTCAGTCTATTCATTTAAGCTTTGAAAATGAAAGCTACATTCTTTATTTTCCAGTCTTTGTAAATACCCACCTATGTGTATCCAAATGAATTATATTTTGTTTTTTTGAGGATAAATTGGGCCTTTACTTGATGGTAAATGGTAATGGATACCTCTTGATTGTTTTATTATTAAAGGAAAACTGGTCTGAAATAGAAAAAAAATTTATATCATTACTAGAGTTGAACGAACACCTGGACGTTTGGGTTCGGCGGGTTCGGCCGAACTTTCCGGAAACGTTAGGTACTTTACCCCGGAACTTTACCCCGGACCCCAAACCCCATTGAAGTCAATGGGGACCCAAACTTTTCGGCACAAAAATGACTGTAAAAAAGTCATGGAAAGTGCTAGAGGGCTGCAAAAGGAAGAAAAATGGGAGATGTTATTAGATCTGCAATCTGTCCCTCAAAGCAGTAGTAATCTCTACCTAGTCCAGTATCAGATCGTTCTGTAATCAGATCGTTCTGTAATGCAGGATGAGAGATCGTTCTGTAATCAGACCGTTCTGTAATGCAGGATGAGATGTTATAGATCTACAATCTGTCCCTCAAAGCAGTAGTAGTAATCTCTACCTAGTTATTATCACTGCAATCTGTCCCTCACAGCAGTAGTAGTAACCTCTACCTAGTTATTATCACTGCAATCTGTCCCTCACAATCTGTCCCTCGCAGCGCCGGCAGCATCCTCTCCCTACACTAACCTGAGAGCATGTGACATGCAGCACTGTGACTCCAGCCTCATATAGAGGCTGGGTCAGATGATGCACTGGCCAATCACAGCCATGTCATTAGTAGGCATGGCTGTGATGGCTTCTAGGGAAAACCAGTGAAACGCTTGTTGATTGGCTGCCCTGCAGCTATTCAACATGCATGATAAAATACCAGAACCCAGAACCCGAACCCAAACGTTTTTCTCAAACGTTCGGATTCGGGACACGGACACCCGAAAGTTCGGTACAAACCCGAACTTTACAATTCAGGTTCGCTCAACTCTAATCATTACTCAACACAAAAAAAAAAAAAAATAAATAAATTCTCCTTCTCCTGATATTTGCAGCAATACCATATATGTGTATATTATTTCCTGTTTGTACCCATAGTAGGGCCAAGAAACAATAGTGTGCATTTTGTTTTGGCTTTTATCTTATCTAAAACACACTGACGCTAAATAGAGATTTTTTTATCCCACCTAATAAACCGAAAATCAAAATTGCATACTAGGGACCTAAAAGGTGTCAAAATGAATCACAAAAATATCTTATTAATACTCTTGTTTATTGATATGCATAATTAAAAACAAAACAAGTTAAAGGTAAAATAAAATATGCAGGTTCTTCGGCCAGATACACAGACAAATACAAGTCACAGATGCCCTAAAAAATATTGACTATCCTTAACCACCCATTACTTTAATATTCACAAATCACTGAAATCAGAAGACATACTTAGAGGGGATGTATAAAAGCATATGCTGGCCACAACGTTTACCCTAGGGAGACTGTAAGGGATAAATAAATGGCCACGATGGGTTCTGTCTCAGAAAAGTTTACATACCCTGGTGATTTTGGCCTGATAAGATGCATGCAAGTTGACACAAAGAGGTTTGAATGGCTGTTAAAGGTAACTATCCTCACCTGTGATCTGTTTGCTTGTAATTAGTGTGTGTGTATAAAAGGTCAATGAGTTTCTGGACTCCTGACAGCCCCTTGCATCTTTCATCCAGTGCTGCACTAACGTTTCTGGATTCTGAGTCATGGGAAAAGCAAAAAGATTGTCAAAGGATCTGTGGGAAAAGGTAGTTGAACTGTATAAAACAGGAAAGGGATATAAAAGATATCCAAGGAATTGAGAATGCCAATCAGCAGTGTTCAAACTCTAATCAAGAAGTGGAAAATGAGGAGTTCTGTTGAAACCAAACCACGGTTAGGTAAACCAACTAATATTTCAACCACAACTGCCAGGAAAATTGTTCGGGATACAAAGAAAACCCCACAAATAACTTCAGGACTCTGAAAACATGTGGTGTGGCTGTTTCAAGATGCACAATAAGGAGGCATTTGAAGAAAGATGGGCAGCATGGTTGAGTCGCCAGAAGAAAGCCATTACTATGCAAATGCCACAAAATATCCTGCTTACAATACACCAAATAGCACAGAGACAAGCCCCAAACATTCTGGCATAAAATCATTTGGAGTGATGACACCAAAATTGAGCTTTTTGGCCACAACCATAAATGTTGGGGGTATGTAAACTTTTGATCAGGCTTCAGCCAGACAATAACCATGAGTGAAAGAAAAGTTTTTGTGTTATCATTCATATTCTCTGAAAAATGGCCAAGAAATCATAAATTCTGCCAGGGTATGTAAACTTATGAGCACAACTGTATGTAAGAATGTGTTTAAGCACACTTCTGTGTGCGCATTTGCATATTTATGTTTGAATATAGTTAAACATACACCCTCTATCGCCTGGGGTCCTCCAAGTTTTGGACTATTACATGATAAAGCATTAAGTACTGAATGTAACCAATTTTTATTTAATGTTGATATCCTCCACTGAGCATGTTAATAATGTAATATGTGTATTATATTCCATTACTGGGATCGTTCATATTTCTACAATGATGTTACCATCACACTGTTTTACTACTCTGCTGAACTAATAAAATACTTTGTAAAAGAAAATTAAGTACCCATGCATCCCAAAAGGGGAATCAGATGTAACTGTCAGAGCAAAATTGGGAGGTCAGCCTACCATAGAACTCACGGCCAGGAACAAGAACCCCAACCTAAGCAGTCCATATGATGTGAACTTCAGGAGCTGGTGCCCTCTTTCAGGATGTGGTGCTGAGACACATTAATACTAATTGTACCCAACGCATACTGACGCTGGCATTTGACCCTGAAATTAACCATTTCCCACTTTAGGACCAGAGCACTTTTTTGGGACCATTGGCATTTATACAACGATCAGTGCTATAAAAATGCACTGATTACTGTGTAAATGGCATTGGCAGTGAAGGGGTAACCTGCAGGGGGCGCTCTAAGGGTTAACTGTGTTCCCTGGGCGAGTTCTAACTGTGTGTGGGCTGCCCTGGCTGGGGAAAGGGGATGATCACAGCTGCCATATACAGGAAGGCTGTGATCATCGCCCTTCCCCTTTCAACAGAACGGAGATCCTTGTTTACATACACGGACCTCCGTTCTTTCAGTGCGGGGGAGCCATCGCGGGTAGCCGTCGGCGATCGAGTCCGCCCTACCCGCTCCCTGGCTCCCCCCGAACACAGTGAGTGCACGAGCGCGCCTCCGGCAGCATGCGCGCGCTCACAATGCTAGTTATCGCGGCCGCCGTCATAGGTTTACGATAACAAGCCACCTTGCTGCCGTCACGCTGCGGCGGGCGGTCGGCAAATGGTTAAGCTAGATCAAGAAATTTCCTAGCCATTTCAGTTTGGTTTTTCCACTTTTTACGTCACCAGTGCCTCTTCCACAGATGATATGCACTGTCACATGTCCCAAGAGGCATACAGAGACTTCCAGGAAGTAAAGGGAGGGGGATGTATCTGCCTTTTGTGAAAATGGCCACTGTAAGAACAATAGATAGTAAAATAAACATAAGGTATACAAGGAATAAAAAGTCTGCAATTATTTATAAGAATTTCTTTGTAGACTGCCATTAAAGACATTTCTAAAGGTATCTTTGTTGTTTTGGGATAATTTCCTCTTTAAAGCAGTATTAAACCAAATCAAAAATTTAATACTATACTGTATATTGCAGCTTACCAATCCTTACATGTGGTGGCTGCATTCGTTTTCTTATTTTAAGCTTTTTTTTCCATTGTCTTCACCTGGCAATTTGGCGAGTAGCACACTTCCAGCATTAGGAGCAACAGAGATACCTGTGGAAAACAGCCTGGGGGAATTTTAGATGGAGTAGCAGTTTTAGAAACATCCAACTAATTGAAACCAAACTCCAGCTAACACATTTTACAGCAACAGTTTTGTTTCTTTTGGGTTATTCACACATTTTTACATAAACATTGTTCATTGTAAGCACCAGGGGCGTTGCTAGGTGGGAAAAAAACCAGGGGCTCGAGCCCGAAGAAATGCGGCGCGCTATGCGAAAATGGGTGTGGTCAAAATTAAATAGGGGCGTGGTTTAAAGGGGCGTGGCTCACACCTGAGATGAATAAGGGATGGGGGGAGGAAGAAAGAAAGAAAGAGATAGGGAGGGAGGTAAGGAAAGAGAAGAGAAGGAAGGAAAGAAGTCGGGATGGAGGGACAGCAGGCCCAGATCCTACACCACAATAACAATATGTGTATTCCAGAAAGTTTAACAATCAGCAGATAAAGATACTCCAAACGCTTCAATCATCCCGGCACCATGGTTGTTATGGTGTCAGGATGATTGAAGCGCATAATTTCTATTATTACATTGTAATATAAAATTAAATAGTTCAACTCATCATAATGCAGAATCAGTGGGAGCCCCGAGCATGTCACTTGCCACATCGCCTGCCACCAGATCTCCCCAGCGGAGTTCCTCCTTCCATCACAGGTGCCCCAGCGGAGTTCCTCCTTCCATCACAGGTGCCCCTCAGCAGAGTTCCTCCTTCCATCACAGGTGCCCCTCAGCAGAGTTCCTCCTTCCATCACAGGTGCCCCTCAGCAGAG
>BLSH010549818.1:563415-578702 GCA_018402905.1 Glandirana rugosa | reverse complement strand
CCTACTAGAGATAGCTAAACTTTCTGCGAATGAAAGTACAGGGCCACCGGGACATGAAAGTAAGCGTCTTTCAAATCGATAGAGATCATCCAGTCCCCTGGCTGAACGGATTGTATTATGGTGAGAAGGGATTCCATTTTGAATCTTTCCTTGCTGATGAAGCGGTTGAGATGTGTGAGATCTGTTACCGGTCTCCATGCGCCACACTTTTTCTGTACCAAGAAAAGGGGAGAATACATGCCTCGACCACGTTCGTTTTCTGGAACCGGAGTGACAGCTCCTTGCCCCAGAAGAGTGATCACATAAGACACTAGAACTTGTCTCTTTTCTTCTGAGGCAGGTAAAATTGTAGGCACGAACTTGAGTCTTGGGCTTCTGTCGAAGGACCACGTGTGGCCCACAGAGTTCGTTCTGACGGTCCAGAAATCCCGGATTGAGGCCGCCCAGACATGCCGAAACTGGCGGAGGCACGCCCCCTACCTGGCCTGCCTGAGCGGGCCCAATCTCAAAAGGATTTAGTGGAATCCCAATTGGCGGGAAGGACGCCCTTTGCCGCTTTCTTGGTGGCAGCTTGTCTGTTCTTCCAAGACCTTCCAAACTCACGGCCCGGCTTGTAACTGCGCGCTTCCTTGCCCCTGTCTGCGCCTTGCTTTCTTGGGAAGGAGCGCCTAAACGCCTGCATACGCCGGTCCTGAGGGAGGAAGCCCGACTTACCTCCCGTGGCCCGAGAGATGGCCTCATTCAACTTGTCCCCAAAAAGAGAGGACCCCCCGAAGGGAATCCGGCACCAAGCTTGCTTGGAGGCCGGATCAGCCATCCACGGGCGCAGCCACAGAGCTCGCTTGGCGGTCACAGAGGACAGCATCACCCGGGCCCCCAGGCGAATGATGTCGAGCGATGCCTCCCCCAGGAAAGCCGAGGCCATCCTTAACTCCTGGATAGGAGAATTGCTTGCGACCTCTAGAGAGTAGCCCGCTAGGGTTTCCTCCACACTGTCAGTTCCGATTTCCATCGCCTTAGAAATTGTAGCCAAGGCCGGCTTGCAGGCCATCCCAGCTGACAAATAGATCTTTTTGAGATCAGCGTCAATTCGCCTCTCCAACGGGTCCTTAAAGGAGACCGTATCTTCCAATGGCAGGGTCACATACCTGGCCAGTCTCATTAGAGCTGCATCGATGGTCGGTGCTGACTCAAGGTGCTTAACATCTTCCTCTTTGAAGGGATACAGTCTCTGCACCTTAGAGGGTAGAGAACTCCTCTTGTCTACCTTGGCCCACTCTTCCGAGATAATCTCTCCCAGTTCTCCCAGCAGTGGAACGCGGGGACGCTCTCTGCTGAGCTGTTTGAAAAATGTATTTTGTTTTGGAGAGGAAACTGCAGGATCCTCCAGCCTTAGAGCTTCCTTGACCACTCTGACCATGGCCGGAACTAAGGCATATTGAAAGCCCACCGTGGGATCCTCTGCCTCTGACTCACTGTCTGAGGACACAACTGAAGGTCTGCTGACCTGGGCAGACTTCCCCCATTCTGAATACACAGTCTCTCCTGAAGGGCCTGGTGAATCAAACATATGGTCCTGGGGTCTGCTTGACTTTCTCCATGAGGGAGTCTTGCACCACCTGCCTGAGTAATGTTTCCAGGCGCTGATCCGGTCCTTCTCTTTCATTTGCCACTTTCCCAAAACAGAAATCGCAGAGAGATCTTCCCGCCGGAACCCCAGTCCTACATCCCCAACAAGAATTCTCAGGCCTTTCCATAGGAAGTGAGGGGGGAGGGGGTGCCGGCTCCCTACTGCGGTGGTTTGACCGGGAGTGGGACCCATGTTTTGACCTAGAGGAAGAGTGCCGGTGGTGTGATTTTGAGCTGCTTCTTCTCCTGGAATCTTCCTGACATTTAGACCTAGAAGGGCTAAGAAGGAAAAGAGAGCCAGAGGTAGACAACAATAGAGAGAGAGAGATAAACAAACGTAAGACACAGGCACTAAGAGCTCCTCTCCCCCCTGTCCACAGGAATCACAATACCTGCTGTGAGAGGTTTGGCCACCAGGGGGCAGTGAGGCATCCATAGCAAACCTTTAATTTCTATAGAGAGAAAAAAGACAAAACATCAGCCTGCCACCCCCTTCTGAACAGTCACCCAGACCATTGAGTGCCTACCTGAAGCTGTGGATCAGAGAGCCTGGGGAAGCTACCGCAATGCCCGTACGCATTCCCGAGGCTCTACTGAACACCCACAACTTTTAAACACGGCGCCGCCGTGACGTCACACCAGCACCGGCGACCGCTTGTTCGCGCCTGAACGAACGCGCGCACCAAGCCTCAATCGCACCGCATCTGCACATGCGCAGTGCGGCCGCGATGACCGACGCTGGGACGCAGATTCAGCCAAACCCCCAACCACCCCCGTGGTCGCATCCAGCATGGACGCTGCCAGGAAGAGTAGGAGCCACGGCCGAACCTACGAGGAGAGGAAGCAAAGGTAGAAACAGGCAAGTGTCCTAACACAAATGACACACACTACTGCCATGTATAAATATGCAAAAAGAAAAATGACTTACCAATCCCCTACGATCGTGGCGGACAGGGTGCTTGAAGCATGCACACACACACCGGGCTTGCAGAACAGGGCCACCTGCTCACAGCAAGGCTATCGGCCATTGCGCACTCTTCAGGGGTCCTGACTTCAGCGCTACTCTGCATTACACTCCATACCCTTCCTTAGTGGGGCTTATCGGAGGAGAGCAACCCTGGCAAGCTAGCCGGACATCGATTGTAGTGGGGATACCATAATGTAGAGAACCGTCCAACCGGTCCTACGGAGGAGGACAAAAAAGGAACACGGTTGTTAGGGAGGAGCAAAGATTTATGGGAGCAGAGTCCTATAGGGTAGTTATGGAGGCGGAGCCTACCCACACGTATGCTGCCATGGAGTCTGTCAGGAAAAAAGTTTTACATATGTGGTATTCCCATACTTGGGAGAAATAGAAGAAGGCGTTTTAGGGCGTAATTTTAAATATGCCCATGCTGTGTGTGAGAAATATCTTATTAAATGACAGCTGTGTGTAAAAATATACAATTTCATGCAAAATGTGTTCATTTTGTGGGTGTTTCTCCTGTTCTGGCATTCCAGTGCCTCAAGAAGCATCATAGGTGGCATTATTTATACCCCTTAAAAGCTTGAGAGTGTTCCTTGGAGTTTTGGGGGTTGATTTACTAAAATGAAAGAGTGCAAAATCTACTGCAGCTGTGCATGGTAGCCAATCAGCTTCTAACTTCAGCTTGTTCAATTAAGCTTTGACAAAACAACCTGAAAGCTGATATACAGAGTTGCACCGGATTCTGCACTCTCTGGGTTTAGTAAATCAACCCCTAGGTTTCTTTGTGGTTGATTTACTAAAGGCAAATAGACTGTGCACTTTGCAAAGTGCAATTGCACTCTGCAAGTACAGTTGCTCCAGAGTTTGGTAAACAAGGTAAATATTAAATTAGCAAAGAATACAGCATTTTTGCTTGCACATGATTGGATGATAGAAGTCAGCAGAGCTTCTGCTCATTTATGAAGCTCTGGAGCAGCTGCTCTTGTAGAGTGCAGCTGCACTTTGTAAAGTGCACAGTCTATTTGCCTGTAATAAATCAACCCCTTTGAGTCTAATGTCACACTAATGGAATCTGCATACTTGGGAGAAGTAGCAGAATATGTTTTCGGGTGTAACTGTATGTATGCCAGTGCTGTGTGTGAGAAAAAAACTTACTACTTTCTTCATTTTCTATAAAAATTGTGGCAAAAGATTATGTTTTAAAGCCTCAAGACTTGTAACAGGCAGCCAGAACATCAGAGTTGATAAAATTCAAATATTTATAAACCATAGTTTGTAGACAACTTTCACACAGACTAAGGCCCCTTTCACATAGGCGGATCGTTCGGGTCCGCCTGTCAGCTTTTCAGGCGGACCCGAACGGACGCTCCATAGCTCTCTATGGAGTGACGGATGTCAGCGGTGATATGCAATCCGCTCCGATCCACCAAAAACAGACGTATGGAAACCCTATTTTCCCACCCGCCTGGCGGATCGGATCGGATGTACACGGACAGTTTGTGTTCATCCGATCCTCCACAGAGGAGAATGGAGCTGTGACAGCTCAGTCTCTGCACATAGTGCAGAGACTGTCCTGTCATCCGCCGGCTCAGCGGGGAGAAACGGATGGATCCCCGCTGAGCAGCGCAGCCTGTCAAAACAGGCTCCGCTAGTGTGAAAGAGCCCTAAATAATATATATTTATTTGTTTTTCTTGTTTGTTTGTTTTTTTTACTGAAAAAATGTAGCAGGATACATTTGGGCTATTTTTATGAAAACATTTAGGAAAGATTACTTAGTTGCAAAATTTTACAGCAGCAACTAAGGAAATAGGAAAATTGTCTGCGTTTTTTAATGTTTACTATATTAGGGTTCTTTCACACATACGGACCGTTCATTTCATCAGTTCAGTCACGTCAAACCGGATGAAGTATTCATCAATTTTTCATCCGTTTTTCATCTGTGGTCATCAGTTTTTCATCAGTTTTTTTACATCCACTACCAACGCAAAAACGGATGAAAAACTGACCACTCGTCAGTTTACATCCATTTTTTGTCCGATCCGTTTTATTGATGGATGAAAAATAGGGCTTTCATCCGTTCAAAAAAATGGATGTTGACAGAAGCCGATGAAAGTGGATGCAAATGAATGATCATCCATTGTCATCCGTTTTTCCATAGAGATGCATTGATGTCCGTTTTTCATCCGTCAACGGATGGATGAAAAATGGACAAATGGTCCATATGTGTGAAAGGGGCCTTGGGGTCCTTTCACATGAGCGAACCATTCAGGTCCGCCTGTTAGTTTTAGGCGGACCTGAATGGATGCTCCATTGTCCTCTATGGAGCGACGGATGTCAGCAGTAACATGTCCGCTGACATCCAATCCACTCCGATCCGCTAAACACAGACGGATGGAAACCCTATTTTCCATCCGTCTGGCGGATCGGATGAACACAGACACAGTCCGTGTTCATCCGATCCCCCATAGAGGAGAACAGAGTGCAGAGACTGACCTGTCATCCTCCGGCTCAGCGGGGATCGACAGATGGATCCCTGCTGAGCAGTGGAGTACGTCCGCTGGTGTGAATGGGCCCTAAAGGAAAAGGACCAGTAGTGATTCAATACCCCCTAAAAAAGCTCTGACTCTTTTAGATTACTAAAATAAAGGTTACATTTTATCTCGGTGACCTTTGGTGCCTTGGCATATGCACCCTTGTCTAGTTTGAATCAGGCAGCTGTTATGCAGCACAAGTCATGCACAGTGGACAGCAAAGGGCACTCTCTGGGCTTCCTCATGGCAGGAGGAAGCTGTGCCCTCTACAGCCTGAGAAAATGTAGCTCTTTACCCTCTTCCTGGCATTCTCCCTCTGGGAAGTGCAGTTTAATGGTTAATAGATATCTACAGTAGGGCTCCTTTCCTGAACTTAATTTCCATAGTCCACTGCAGCCCTCATAGAAGTCTATGGAGCTCGTTGACTTCCCGAGTCCCCCTGCTGGTGGGAGGCAGTCAGTGAGATGAATCAGCATATCAGTTCAATGATAGTGTAAGCAGTCACTACAAACTATCATAACTGGTTCATCACAGCCAAGTACCTGGCTACACATGCAAGCATAAAGGATTTAGGTTGTCTCTGGCATTTGTCTATTCTTGACATCAGCCTGGGAAATACATTGCATGGCATGTGCACAGTGCAATTTACATAATACAAAGCAGAATTGCAGGGAGCATAGTCTCTGCCATTGTTTGCCAAAAAAAGGACCAAACACCATGCATTTTTTCACAGTGCGGCTTTAGTTCTACTTTAACATTGTAGGAGCCGCAGGAATCACTTGTCCCGGGTTTTCCAACTTCGGCCCCTTCAGCCAGGAAAACAACAGGCTCATTCGCTCTTTCTCCAAAGACCAGTTCAGGGGATATTGTTTTTGTTGTTTTATTTTTGGAGAACTTGGATAGGGATGAGGGAATTGGTGGGATACTCCAGAGATAAGAACTGTTTACAACTGAGGACTTGATCTTCCTTTCTGAGCAAGTTTTAGTGAAGTCCTGGCTTATACCAAACAGTAGACTTCAGCTTAAGTAGTGGTAGAGCCATTAGAGCAAAGTCCCTTTAAGTAGGAAAATGTTTGGATAGAGCTCTTTAGGACACCAGTCGGTGTCCCCTTTACAAGACCCACAGTTGACTACAACTAGGCACCAAAGGGGTAGCTAAAGCACAAGGTCCTCAATATAGGACAAGAGCCCTTTTTGCGATTCAGCGCTGTGTCGCTTTAACTGACAATTGCGCGGTCGTGCGACGTTGTACCCAAACAAAATTTGCGTCCTTTTTTTCCCACAAATAGAGCTTTCTTTTAGTGGTATTTGATTACCTCTGCGTCATTTCTGATCGCCGCTATAAACAAAAGAAGAGCGACAATTTTGCAAAAAAATCCAAATTTCTTACTTTTTGCTAAAATACAAATCCAAAAAAAAATATAAAAAAAACATTTTTTTCATCGGTTTTGGCTGATTTATATTCTTCCTCATATTTGTGATTGGTTTGCGCAAAAGTGGTCGCGTTTACGGATGATGAGAATTCATTTCTGGGGTTTTTATTTTTTTTATTTTTTATTTTTTACTAGTAATGGCGGCGATCTGCGATTTTTAGCGGTACTGCGATATTTCAGCGGACATGTCGGACCATTTTGACACTTTTTTGGGACCATTGGCATTTATACAGCGATCAGTGCTATAAAAATGCACTGATTACTGTGTAAATGCAATTGGCAGTGAAGGGGTTAACCTGCAGGGGGCGCTCTAAGGGTTAACTGTGTTCCCTGGGCGTGTTCTAACTGTGGGGGGACTGCCCTAGCTGGGGAAGGGAAGCGATCACAGCTTCCGTGTAGAGGAAGGCTGTGATCACAGCCCTTCCCCCCTCACAGAACGGAGGTCCATGTTTACTTACACGGACCTCCGTTCTTTCACACTGGGGGGGGGCATCGCGGGTGGCCGGCGGAGATCGACTCTGCTGCACCCGCTCCCTGGCCCTCCCCGGACACAGTGAGCGCGCTCACTGGGCTCGATCTCGCGGCTGCCGTCATATGACGGCGATCCGTGTTACAGAGCCACTCTGTCGCCGTCAATTGCCGATCAGCCGTCGGCAAGAGGTTAATGCTTGTACTCACAAGGCCCAAGGACAGATAGAATCTCCTACCAATCTTCCAAGCGATGCCCTCCATTGATACCATACCTATCTATGGCAGACAGCTCCCCTCAGTCAGCTTCTTCCAAGTACCTGGGTCTCAGCATTCCACCATCAGGTTGCCCATCCGAGGCCTTCCCATGACAGCCTGTGCCTGAGAGGGCAGTGTGCCCTCCTCAGGCTGGACTCCTCCACACTGGGGCAAGACCCATTTCTCTATATGCTCTAAGAATAAATACAGTCTCCTAGCTCCCCTTCAGAGCCTGCCGCTCTGGGATAGGCTGGGGCTGTATCAATATTCATGCTGCCATCTGTGTAGCTCCACACTTATCATCCAGAAACTTTTCAAGTTGCCTGGATACAGAGGGAGCTATCCAGCAGACTGGCAGCAGCAGAGCACACAGATCAGACCTAACTAAACAATCCCAGCTCACTCCCAGATAGCAAGCAATTGAGCTGCACTTTTGAAAATGACTTTCTAAGCTATTGCTAGACTTGCCAGGCTTCACAAGTTTGTTGCACAATTGCAGCAAGTCTGCATTGCATGATTCCAGATCAACTTTCTTTGCAAACATTCTGCAAGTCTGCTGCAAGTTCTGGTTCAGTTATATTGTGCAATAGTCATCCCACCACAGGGGTCACTGTGGCTGAATTTTCATGCTGTAGACTTGCAGAACTCTTGCTGTAGACTCTCCACTTCAACCTTGCTCTTGCAAATTTGCTACAAATTGGAAAAGTGTCAACTAGAACTTGTGCTTCAAGTGCTCTGCAAATGTACAACTTGCCAGTGAAAACGTGCAGCAAGTTAACAGACTTACAATTCAACACTGCCACACATTTGCGGCAAATTATCCTTGCTTTTACCTTAACCAACATTTAAAGCCACACTGCCAACAATGTGACAACCAGGGGTAGGCAACCTGGGCCCTCCAGCTGTGTTGAAACTACAAGTCCCATAAGACATTGCAAGACCCTGACAATCACAGGCATGACTCCTAGAGGCAGAGACATGATGGGATTTGTAGTTTCACCACAGCTGGAGTGCCAAGGTTGCCTACCCCTGGTGACAACTAAATTTACCTATCAAAAACACACTTTAGCACTTATCTAACTATCTTAGCACCTGCCTGCCTGTCTGGAAGGGTGCTGCACTTATATGAAATTTTAGTGGTTGGATTCACTTATATTTAAAGATCTGATATTGCTTGTCACCTCATCCCATGTTCGCCTCCAGGACTTCTCCCGAGCCTCTCCCATCTTCTGGAACTCTCTACCTCAATCTGTCCGAATATCTCCTACTCTATCCACTTTCAGACGATACCTGAAAACTCATCTCTTCAGAGAAGCCTATCCAGCCCCCACCAAACAACTGTATGTTTTCTCCATTAATCCATCCCTCACAGTTAATGCCTTTTGTATCTCTTGACCCTCCCTGTTAGATTGTAAGCTCTAATGAGCAGGGCTCTCTGATTCCTACTATATTAAATTATATTTTAATTGTACTGTCTGCCCTTATTTTGTAAAGCACTGTGTAAACTGTTGACGCTATATAAATCCTGTATAATTATAACAATATTCCTTTTTATATATACAGTAATATATGCAAATTTTACAGTTTTCACATAAAAAAACAAAGGCATACAGTATACATAGATGAAAAATATTATTTTAGATTAAATAAAAATATGTTTAATGTACGTAAAGGTTGCTGAGGTTCAATGTCTAGCAAGTACAGACACATGTAAAGATAAAAGAGGTGTATAATCAATCCAAGGACTTGGATAAACATTACATAATTTCAGTAAAGAAATCTGGGGGCAGAATCACAAAGCAACTGTAACAAATGTGGTAATTGCATGTATGCCCACGGATGTAATTTCACTTCACCTAAGATGAGTAATTTATGGCTGGTTTTAACAGCATATTATGCAATCACGATAATAAAAGATAATTAAAAAAAAAAATTCAAAGAATTTCACGTTTCTCTTTCTATTTTGAAGAATAAAACGAAAAGCAAAAGATGAGTATGAGGGGGGAAAAGCTATAGTAAAGATCATTATCTTCTACATATCAAAATTGGATTTATATCATGACTGCATAATTAAGTTGTCATTTATATTTTAACATGTTTCATGTAAAAATAATAGCTGCTTTGTGAGTATTTTAATTTCAAAGAGATCATTTCAAATTTTACAAGTATATTTCAAGCCGTTAAAATGGCAGCATATTGATTTAAGACAGATGTTCTACAATTACTGCCAGAAGAAACACCACCAAATATATGCAATGCATATTGGGCTGGGCAGCATTTACCGTCCTTTAGGAGGCGCTGTTTGATTTGTTAATGTTTTACACTCAAGTAAAGGCCCGATAAATTCTCACTTACAGTAGAAAAATAACTATGCTTCCCCCTTCCCAAAAAATAATTAAATATTAAAAAAAAAATCCAGGCAGAAGACAAAATTCTGTAATAAACCTGCAGTTTGTAACATAATCTACTTTATTAATATTATTTTAAAAAAAAGTATCCCATGAACAATATTATTATTGATAATAATAACAAAAATAATAATCCAATAAGTTAGATTTAGGTCTTTAGCAGAAAATAAAGACTTGGTAAATTACTGTGTAACCAATACACACAATGTAGTCAATAAACCCAGACCATACATGGAAATATGCACATCATATAGGCCTCATGCACACAGGACGTTTAAAAAAACGTTCTAAAACGTCAGTAGCTTTGCAGTGAGTTTTTTAGCTTTTTTATTAGTTACTGCACCAGCGCTTTTGAGCAGTAACGTAATTTTTTTTTCAATGGACCAAAAACGTTCAAAAACATGAGTGAGCTGCGTTTTTGCGCGTTTTTGAGCAGTAGCGGATTTGAATGTTTTTTTTCCTTAATGGATTTAAACGTCCAAAAATGTTGGTGAGCTGCATTTTTACAGATGAAAAATGTCTCCAGGAAACCCACTAGTCTTGGGGTTTTTTACAGCTCAAAAACGCCCCAGCCAAAAACAGTTGATAACAGTCTATGTGTGCATGAACACATAGGATAACATGATGGAGAGTTTATTGACTGTAGGAAAAAATGTCTAAAGCTAAAAAAAAGCAGCTGTAAAAACATCCAAAAATGTCCACAGGATGTTAAAAAAAAATTCTAAAAAGGTCAGTAGCTTTGTAGTGAGTTTTTCAGCTTTCTTCAGCATTTTGCACTAGCGTTTTTGAGCAGTAGCATTTTTTTTTTCTATGGACTAGAAACGTCAAAAACCTTGGTGAGCCGTGTTTTTGCGTGTTTTTGAGCAGTACCATTTTTTAGCATTTTTTTTTCTTCAATGGATATACAGAACCAGTGTTGCCAACCCCCGGAGTGAAATTTACTGGCAGGACACCAAAATTTACAAACGTCACCAATTTATTACTGACAAAAAAACATGAAATTTACTGACAGAGCCAAATTTTTTTACTGACATTGCAAAAAAGTACCTAAAGGCCGTGCGGACATGGCACAGGGGTCAGTGGCTGTGCGGTCATGGTACAGGGGGGTCTGTCTCTGTGTATGTATTGGCTCAGTATAGAGTATATTAATTAATTAACAAAATTACTAAAAAATGTAATTAATATACTATATATATATATTTTATATAGAACATAATTGCACCAGATACCACTAAAAGATCTATTGTAGAGCATTGTTTTAATCTAAAAACACAATGATTTAATATAAAGAGACAAATTGATTTCAAAAGTAATTTCATATGTTCTTATATGTTTCATATGATAAGCCACAGCCTCACTCTTTGAGAGGACCTGTACTGTACTGATAATCACTAGAGGTTGGAGAACTCCCACCCCCCCGACCCCAAAGGGATAATGAAATGGTGGGGACACGACCAGGGTCTCATCCGGAAGTGAGAAACCCACGACTCCTCTTATCAGATGGCAGCAGAGCACCTCCCGCCAATCCAGAACTTCACAAACCCGTCCTGGTTTGGGGGAGACCCAGACGGTCAGGTGTCTCTCTGACCCAACACAGACGGGGCTCCTCCTCCCACAGTCAACATCCGTCCCGACATCAGGTACACAGACCTACGCCAGGAAGGCACAGTCCTTCCGGGAGGATGCAAATGCTCCCCGGACCCCTGCCTGCAGTGGAGAGGCCCCGCTGAGAACGAGCTCCTGTCATTCAAAAATAGCACCAGGCGGCACCATCACATCACTGCGCATGTGCCCGCCCGACTGAGCATGTACAAGTTCTCCTGAGCTCGGCAGGCTTCAGAACAGCGCATGCGCAGTTGCGCTGTCGGCCCACAGCCATCTTTTTATGGGCACCACTGTTCGTAACGGACATTTACGGACAGCCAAAAAATAGGCTGACATTTACTGGTTGTCTGTAAATTAACGGACGGTTGGCAACACTGCTCAGAACCCACTGGTCTTGTTTTTTTTTAAGCTCAAAAACGCCCCAGCTAAAAACAGTTGATAACAGCCTATGTGTGCATGAACACATAGGATAACATGATGGGGAGTTTATTGACTGTAGGAAAAAACGTCTGAAGCTAAAAATAGCGGCTGTAAAAACGCCCAAAAATGTCCTGTGTGCATGAGGCCTTAGACCCCTTTCACATGCCCATTCCATTCAGGTCCGCCTGTCTGTTTTTCTGGCGGACCTGAACGGACACTCCATTCACTTCTATGGAGCGACGGATGTCAGCAGTGACATGTCCGCTGACATCCGCCGCTCTCCGATCCGCTCCTGTCCCGTAAAGTCAGACGGATGGAAACCCTATTTTTCCATGCGTCTGGGGATCAGATCGGATGACAACGGACAGAAGGTCCACCATTGTCATCTGATTTCCCATAGAGGAGAGCGGCACTCTGAGAGATCCATCGCGGCACAGTGAGCGGAGATGGATCTATCATCCACCTGCTCAGCAGGGATCAACGGATCGATCCCAGGTGAGCAAAGCGGAGCCTGCATGCGGACACAGCAGTGTGAAAGGGGTCTTAAGCCCCGTACACATGGGGTGACGATCATACGTACGACCGTGTCGAATCGTACGTTGGCTGTTGTATGTAGCATACAGACGTGCACCCGACGGTCGTACAAACAACATGCGGCAGGCCGAACGTAATGACGTGAACGAGCGTATAAAGAGGAAATGCTGGTATCGTGGCACCACCCTTTGGGCTCCTTCATTTAATTTCGTGTTAGTTGAAGTTTGGTGTGTGTTGATTCGCGACTTTCAGATCGTTCTTTGGATCGTTCTTTGGCTCATTTCTGTATGCTCGTTCGTCAATGATGTTGCCTTCTCGAGAGAGAAATCTCGCTACTGTTGGCCTAGGAGTTCAGGCTTGGACCCGAAACCAACGTAGGAGAAGGAGGGAGAGGAGTTGTTGGACCAAAAATTGGTTGCTTAACCATGATCAATTTGGTCATATGGCTTTTGGTCAGGGAGCTCCAGGAGAATAATCCTGATGATTTCAGGAATTATCTCCGGATGACGGACCCCTGCTTTAGCCACCTCTTGGCATTGGTGTCCCCCTATATCAAGAAGGAGGACACATGCATGCGCCTTGCTATCACCCCTGAGCAAAGGCTCATTGCTACCTTGCGCTACCTGGCGACAGGAAGAAGCCTGCAGGACCTGAAGTTCACCACAGGCATCTCCCCCCAGGCTCTTGGAGTGATTATTCCGGAGACATGCTCAGCCATCATCCAGGAGCTGCAGAAGGACTATATTAAGATATGTTTCATGTTAATACCACATTTTATGTGTTTATGTTTGATAATATAGTATTTGCCCTTTTTGCCAATACCTAATTAGTAACATTACAATATGCTGTGTATGTCTTCTTTGGCCTCATGCATGCTCTAAGCTTTTTTCATCCCCTTTTTTTCCTCTACATGCCTCCCCAGCATGTTGTCCAGTGTCCATACACACTCAGAGGGTAGGGTTGCCACACCATCCCTTTAATCCAGGACACATATGAATTATACAGGTTCTGAGGCTGATTTAATGCAGATAAGGCACCAATTGAGTTTAATTACCACCTTAATCAGCCACAGAACCTGTGTAATTAGTATGTGTCCTGGATTAAAGGGATGATGTGGCCACCCTATCAGAGGGCTGCCATCAGGGGGTACAGGCAGTATTGTTGTAAGGGGCCCCAGTGTCTCAAGGGGCCCTTACAACAAAGACCTTAGCAGTCTTTAACATTGGAGTCTATGGGAGGGGGGCATCCAGTTTGGGGAGACCATTCTCCTGAACCCTAGGCGACAAAAATAACAAACTTTCCCCACAAGGAGAGGCCCTCCTGGACCACAACTGGTTCAAATTTGTGACCTGCGGCACCTATGCTTTGGCACAAGGTCTTATTGCAAGCATTGAGTGAGGCTGTGTTGCCTGTGCACTGCTTTTTGAAGCCCTTGGATTTCACACTAGCATGCATTGCACACTTTGCTGGGTCATGCTTGGCAGGCTACATCTCTCAAGTGTGACAGAGTGTATTGTTCCTACTGGGGCTGCAACATGTGTACACCTCTGGCCAGTGGGCAGATGTGGTGGAATGGTCCAGTGTGAAACCTAAGCTCCATGCTCCCAAAAAGTTCCATCATTTAAAACTACTGTATCTCCATAAATGCAATCTCCTATACACACTCTCCATCGTTTGCTGGTGACATTTCCCTACTATTTCCCCAAAACATGTAGTGCAAGGGCCTGCTTGATTGTCTAATTATTTGACCTCATGTGATCTTTTGTTTGAATATGGTTTGAAAAGTGTAATTAGCCAATTCTATTTTCTGCAGGTTGTGCTTCTCCCATGTCTTTACATCTTGACTGTGCCGGGAATGGAAGTGTAGCCTTATGTTGCCCTTGCATTTGTATGTTGAAGAACATTTTTATGTTTGTTGGCAAAGTCAAATTTTTGTTCTTTTTTTATCCACAGTTTCCTTCAAATCCCCAGCAGTGGCAGGAAGTTGCTGCCCAATTTATGCAGCAATGGGATTTTCCTAACTGCGGGGGTGCCATTGATGGGAAGCATGTTCGGATTGTACCACCACCCAACTCGGGCTCCTATTATTTTAATTATAAGGGGTTCTGCAGCATTGTGATGCTTGCTATAGTGTCTGCAAGCCATGAGTTCTTGTACCTGGACGTGGGGAAGAATGGCCACAACTCCGATGGAGGCGTCATCATGCAGACGGAGTTTTATAGGCGGCTTCAGAATGGCACCCTCAACTTGCCACCTGCAGACCAAAACGTGGAGGGTCTGAACTTTGTGTTCGTTGCAGATGAGGCATTTGGGCTTGGTGAACATATCATGAAGCCGTTTACGCAAAGTAACCTGACCGCTGACCACGTGCTCGAAGAGTGGTGGAAAATGCATTTGGCATTTTCGCCAACAGATTTCGTCTGTTTTTGACACCTATAAACCTGGCGTTATATAAAATAAACCATGTGGTACTGTGCTGCTGCATTCTGCATAATTTTTTGCGCAGGAATGCCACAAATTATCTCCAAACTGGACCCACTGACCTTGATGCAGCCCTGCCAGGCCTAAGTACATCGACATCCACTGAAGGCCGTCCGTCAGATGCAATGGCAGACCTTCAAAGTCGACGTGCTACCTTGGCCACCCAGAACGCCAGAGAATTGCGAATCAAATACATGGAGTATTTTGTGGGGAGAGGGGCTGTGTCCTGGCAAAACATGATTACAGATCTTTAATCTTAACCTTATAAATGAATCCTTCATTTTAACTACTCTTGTCTGGGTTTTTTTTTGATGTGGAAAAGAGATCTTCTATGTGTGCTTTATTTTGCTCTTGCTCCAAGAGAGAAATCTAACCTTCATTTCTCCATGAGATCCAAATTTCACCTTCTGAAATGTATTTTGGTGTGCAGGGGTTGTGCTACATATACACAAACACACAATGTTTTTGGTCTTCATGCATTCCATGCCTGAAGACCAAAAACATGATGCATTAACAACTTTTTAAAATGTTAAGAGATGAACTACATCTGTG
>BLSH010549818.1:534142-548643 GCA_018402905.1 Glandirana rugosa | reverse complement strand
AGTCCCCCCACGACTGTCTTTAATAGACTGGTTAATTCCCCGACTCCTCACCAGTACCCTACAGGGACACAAAGGTTAGTACGTTGTCTAGGGCAAAAGACATCCATAATTATAGAAACTTATGGATGTACAATGTCAGACGATTAAACGTAATATATAATGTTGTAACTTAATGGAAAATTTACCTATATTTATACACGACCCCAACCTACAGGATCTTCCCCACTACACAAGGCAACCGAGGGATATAGCAGGTCATATCCCAACCAACCTGAATTTTGAAACGAGCAATTACCTATATGTCAGCCCAGGTATTTATAACCCCAACTGTCTTCAGTTCCTGCTTGTTCTTGTTCGTTTCATTTCAAATCCATTGTGGTGGTGTATGGAGCCAAAAAGATTAGAATTGTGTCGATGTCCCAATATTTATGGACCCGACTGTATATCCATTAACGAGCAAAGTTTTAAGTCCAACCAACCCTATACTGGACGATATAGGGAGCCAACGGAACACATCACCCCTTCTAGGACATCCAACCCCAGCACATATTTATATCCATTTAAAAGGTAATTCAATGTTGTAATATATAATGCAAATTAGCAGACTGTAACATGTAGGTATTCAAAGATATTAATACCTACAGAAAACGGGATCTGTTGCATGATTGGAAACACAGGGACATCCCATGACCACTCCTCAGCCCCTTAATTGGTCAGATAATTTCTGTCAGCACCCCCCTGAGGGACAACAAAAGAGGGGCTGCACTGACAACTCCTGTGTGCTATCAAAAGAAGGACGATTTGTCAAGTTTTATTAAAAAAAGCCACTGTACCATCTTGTTTGTTGACTGGACTCCGCAAACTAGGGCTTGATAGGTATTTTCATTTTTCAACCCTTTTATTTTGCTGTTGCATTGTTGTCTTTTGTTTACTTTGTAATATCCTTTTAAAGCAGTAGTAAATCCCGCTTTGTTATTTTTACCTACAGGTAAGGCTATAATAAGGCTTACCAGTAGGTAAAATGAATATCTCCTAAACGTGCGCCGTTTAGTAGATATTCACCCTGCATGCAGCCAGTGACATCACCGGCGCATGTGCTCTGAAGGTCCGGCATACCTTGCCAGAATTTCAGAGCTTTATGCCGGAACCGAGGGCTCCCGTGCACATGTGTGGGAGTGATGTCATTGCGGCTCCGGCCAGTTACACAGCCGGAGTGCGCAAACCTGGAAGATGCCAGCACTCTCAGCGGTGACTGGGCACCGCAAGAGGGTTTCATTCTAAGGTAAGTATTCCATAATGTACCAGTATGTGATGCATATTAGGACATTATACAATTGACTTACAGGTGTTTTTTTTTTTTTTACCAGTCGCAGTTTACAACCACTTTAATGTTAATATTTTTTTTGCACCATTTTTACCTTTTTATTTTTAAACAATATTTTGAAAAGTGTTAAAAGACTTAAAAGAATCCCTGTCTCTTTGAAGAGTGCTATTTCACGGTAAATCTCTGGATATAAATTGCTATTGCTAATAGAGTGAAGGGTTGATAGGCCCAAAGCTATCTGGTGGCAGTTTGGGGCTTAAAGAGTTAATTGCTTAGTTAACTAAACCCAGTGACAATCACTCTTAGTCCGTTGGCACTTAGATTGTGGTCCCGCAAGCTGGAAATTCTTTGTGTCGTCACAGCAGCAAACATGCACTCAGTGTAGATCCGCCATCTGTTGTGGGGAAGGCAGTTCAGCAACTCGCACCATCCATATGTAGCTATAGTAAATAAAGCTCACCGGGAGCCAGATGAAGTCTCCATAGTGTAGTATTTATTGGCATTGTATGTTAAAAGACAAAATAAAGTGGTTGTGCCGTTGATTGTGGCGTACTGGACACAGGTCACGACCTTGCTGTCCAGGCTTCTCTCCATGCTGGTTGCGCTCACGCCAGAGATATGTCTTCTGGGTTTACTAGATGAGCCCAACCCTTAAGAACACTTTTTACATGGAAAAACGTGTTCTAAGCTGGAAAACAGATAGCCCTTAAATGGATGCAGCCTAACCCCCCTCCTGTGGCACAATGGCTACAGGCGGTTAACCAAATACTACCATATATGAAAATCCTGTATGAATATAGAGGTTGCCCACAAAAGTATGTTAAGGTTTGGCAGATTTGGTATTCATCTGATCTAACTAAAAACGTTGGGTAATGGTTATATTAGGGCGGTACAGTGGTGTAGTGGATAGCATTTTTGCCTAGCAGCAAAAGGGTCACTGGTTTGAATCCCAACCATGACACTACCTGCCTGGAGTTTGTATGTTCTCCCTGTGACTGTGTGGGTTTGCTCTTATGAGATTTATAATGATCTTGTAAATGTAATATATACTCATACACTGCATTGTAAGCAAATGTCCATAACGCTTTACTTTTGTATTTTGTGCACTGTCGCAACAAAAAGTATTTATAAAAAAAAAAAGCCAAAATAAAATGAATCATAAAAACATATGACAATGGGTGCCACTGCCAACCCGGTATCGGACAGTGGCCTGACGTCAGCACTAGTGTCTGCTCCCCATTTTTTCGCTTTAACACTTTTTTGGACTTTATTACAATGTGCTGTCTATTTGTAAGAATGTTAGTATACAGCTCTATAAAAAAATAATACAATAAAAAGCAATTTTGGCCTATAATTGATAAAATCTTTGTCTTCTCTGAATAAATCTTTAACACAGGATAAAAAGAACTGCAGATGAACAGATAAGCTATCGAATTCTTAAGAATGCACAAAAAATACCAACATGGGTGCTTTTAAGAAAGCCACTTGATTATGCCCTTCATGTGATTCTGGTAACTATACCACTGTTCTCCAATGGAGAAGTCACACTGTTTCTATTTGTGTGCTTATGTAGCTGCATCATAGTGGCACAAAGCTACAAGAACGGCAATAAAATATAAGAATACGGAGTGTATAATTCATGCACTACAAGCTATTCCTCTGCCAGAATTGAATTTATGTCAAGTGTTATAGAACATCCCAAATAATCTAACTAGCACAGGTTGTAACATATCATTACTAATTGTAGTGCAAATTACTCTACAGTTAAAGTGAATGTGTCAATTATTTTAAAATGTATATCAGAATTGTAGGAAGACAGAGCTGTAAGACTAATTTTTACGTCTATATCCATTTATACATGCCAAGAATTCTTTTGTCAGCAGTGCTCCAGCTACACCACACAAAACCTTCCTAACTAAGCCACCTGCTTCTAAGTACAATTCACAGTAACCTGCTGCTGTAAAAAGACAGAGACAACCTTTTATGCATTGTGGCCAGGGGTGAGACTTAAGGCCTCATGCACACAGGATGTTTTTGGACGTTTTTACAGCAGCTGTTTTTGGCTTCAGATGTTTTTTTCTACAGTCAATAAACTCCCCATCATGTTATCCTATGTGTTCATGCACACATTGGCTGTTATCAACTGTTTTTGGCTGAGGCGTTTTTGAGCTGTAAAAAAAAAACCTAAGACTATTGGGCTCTGAGAGGAGTTTTTCAGCTGTAAAAACACTCAAACCCAATGTTTTTGGACGTTTTTGATCCATTGAGGAAAAAAATAAATGGCTACTGTTCAAAAACGCGGCTCACCAAGAGTTTTGGACGTTTTTGATCCATTGCAGAAAAAAAAATGCTCAAAAACGCTACTGCTCGGGGGGCGTGACCGGATGTAGACCGAGGAAGACGTGTGGCTGAGGAGCTCCGGGCCCTGCTGCTATCCTCAACGCTATCCTGACTGTTTGAGCCCGGTGCCGGGGTTGAAAATCCCCCCGCTGGTTCCCCAAATCCATCGGCACACTGCTATGCCTTCCAAGCGCCGAGTCTCCGCAGTCCCTGCAGTCCGAACTGCGCCCGCGTCTCCGGCCTCGTGCACAGACGCCATCTTGGACCAGGTGCGTGAGCTGATCTCCAGGGCAGGCATGGCAGACGAGCCCGCTGCACCCAGCCAGCTGCCCCAACAATTACAGGCGAGTGATACCGCAGCCATTCTGGCGGCTATAGAGCAGAGCAAAGCTTCTGTAATGGGTCGCATAGACTATCAAGCAATGGAGTGCACGTTTATTAGGGCGGACCTGGATAAGATACGGGGCAGGCTGAGGGAGACAGAGGACAGAATTTCTGCGACTCTAGACCTGACCTCCCAGCACACGGGCTCCCTGTCGGCTCTACAGCGCACAGCCCAGGCGCTGGGGGCCAGAGCTGACGACGCAGAGAACCGGATGCGCAGAAATAATGTTAGTTAGCTGGGGCTACCAGAGTGTGCGGAAGGAGACAGGCCGGCAGAGTTTGCGGAGACTTTCTTTAATACTCTGCTGGATTTACAGGAGGTACCCCCCACCTACGTAGTTGAGAGAGCCCACCGAGTGCCCACTGGTCGCAGAGTAGTGGGGGCCCCCCCGAGACCCTTTTTAGTCCGGTTTCTGAACTATAGAGACCGGGATTTAATCCTGCGAGAAGCCCGGAAGCACCCCACGCTGCCTTATAAACACACAGCCATTCACCTATACCCTGACTTTACAGCGGATCTACAAAAGCGACGTAAGACCTTTACAGATGTCCGTAGGAGGCTCCGTGAGCGGGAAATCAAGTATTCTATGCTGGTGCAGCATGGAGGCTCGGTGAAATTTTTTGACTCGCCGGAGGAGGCGGATGCTTGGATATTAACACTGCAGTAGAGTCTACTTGTGTCAATGAGGACCCCTGAGAGGAAACCGAAGCATCCTGGAAGATAAGGGCCTTTCTGTTCAGATGAGGTACTGTTGATTCCTTTCCGCAAATGTTTTAATACACATCCTAGTTGTACCAGTTTCTTTGCTGCCATGTCATGGAAGGCCCCCTTTTTTGCCCTTTTCGACCCCTAGAAAAAGACAGCCAGTTTTCCCCAAGAGGCACTGAGCTCAAGCGGAATCCCTGGGGCCCCACACTGGCCGGCTGGGCCAGACTCCACCAGAGCTTCCCACATTCATCGCAAGTACTTGGGACTATACAGTTGAGTCCCCCCAGACTTGCCTACTGTTATAGGCTGGAACCTGTATAGGGTTCCCTTGGACGGTGCCTCAAGTTGGCAAATTGGTTCTATTGTTGTGGGGAGAAGACTGCTTTGGCGACTGTTGGGGTAATGCCTTGCGGTAGGGAGTTATACAAATGCTGTTTTTTATTGTTCCACTTTTTTTCTTTTTTCTTTTTCTTTTTTTCTGCTCGAGACGTGTCTGATTTCTCTAGGAAGTGCACAAGACTTGGCTTTCTACCCGTCAGTGGTGCGGCCCATCTGCCTCGGACTGTACAGGATAGCTACTTTTCCTTATGCCCCAATGGGGGTTGGTTACAGGTAATACACTAACATGGCACACCAAGCTCAATTGAAGGGAACAGAGGTAAAAATCATCTCCTGGAACATTAGAGGCCTAAATGATAAGATCAAAAGAGCCTTACTTTTCAAATATTTACAGACTCATAAACCACATGTTCTGTTTTTACAAGAGACGCATTTACTTGGGAGCAAAATTCTTGCCCTCAAGAGGGCATGGGTCAAGCAAGGCTTCCATGCCACTTATTCCTCTTATGCGAGAGGAGTCACAATTTTGCTGAACAAATCACTGCCTTGCACAGTGGAGCGTGTTGTTACAGACCCGGGTGGAAAATATGTTATTTTAATTATGGAAATGTACTCTCAATGCTGGGCTATGGTTAATTTGTATGTCCCTCCTCCGTTCGTCTCCACCATCCTGTACACGGCAATGACCGATATAGCCCCATTTCAGATTCACAATATAATAGTGGGAGGGGACTTTAATGCTATCCTGGATCCAGACAAGGACACGTCCAATCCTGCTAGGACTGCCACGGCAGAGCTGGTGGCATGGGCGGACACCTTTGGACTTACTGAACTCTGGAGGTGGAGACATCCGAAGGATAGAGCCTACTCTCATGTATCCTCTATGCACAAATCGGGTTCTAGGATAGACTTGATGTTTGGTTCTTCTTCTGTGCTGTCCTGCGTGCAGGCGGTCTCTTACCTCCCGACGGGTATTTCCGACCACTCGCCCCTGGAGCTCGGCCTTGTTCTGGGCCCGGGTCGTGGGTCGGGGTGTTGGAGGCTGGCGGCACGCTGGATAAATGACCCGCAGGTGCAGGAGGTAGTGGCCCCCAGGTTGGCCAGGTTCTGGCAATTTAATGAGAATTCCGCTGCAGTCGGGATGGTCTGGGAGGCTGGGAAGGCCCACGCCAGAGGGGAATATATCTCCTCAATCAAGGCAGTGAGGTCTGACCATGCGGAGCGGGCCTCCGGGCTGGAGCGGCAGGAGACGGATGCCCAGGAACAGTTTACGGTCTCGCCGGCCCCGGATAGTTATGCGGCCCTGGGGCAGGCGAGACGGGCCCTTAGGCTCCACTATGTTTCACTGGTACACTCTGATTCCAAGAAATTGGCGGCGGAGCTGTTCGAGTCGGGCGATAAAAACGGCAAGTTGCTGGCTAACCTGGTGCGGGAACAGCTCCACCAGACCAACATACCTAGGATTAGATCCCTAACAGGGGACATGGTTACTGAAGTTGAAGAAATTTTGAATGTATTTCATGGTTACTATGAAAATCTGTATGACGACCCATTACCTGAGGGTGGGGGACTCTCTGCTTGGTGAGTTGGGGGAGCTGCGGTTGCCCACGCTCTCGGATGGGGACAGGGAAGCCTTAGAGAAACCCATTACAAGACAGGAAATAGAGGATGCCATATCAGCCCTCCCAAATAGCAAGTCCCCGGGCCCCGACGGGCTGCCTGGGGAATGGTACAAGACACACGCAGCGCTGCTGGCTTCCAAATTGACCAAGGTTTTCGCACACAGTTTTGAGGCTGGGGCACTCCCTGACACCATGTACCAGGCCCACATACCTTATTGGCCAAACCAGATAAGGATCCGACTTATTGTTCATCATATAGACCCATATCTCTACTAAACTGCGATATTGATATTGACAAAGGTTCTAGCAACTAGGCTGATGAGACTGTTGCCGTCCCTGGTCAATATAGATCAGACAGGATTTATGCCCGGCAAATCCACCGATGTGAATCTTAGGTGGGTTTTTACACATCTTCAGCTACCAACAGAAGACAACGCCTCTAGGATTCTGGTGGCGTTGGACATTGAGAAAGCATTTGACACTGTTAGGTGGTCCTATATGCAGAGAGTCCTTGAGAGCTTTGGATTCGGACCCAATTTTAGGAAATGGATTGGTTTACTATATAGGGCCCCACAGGCGCTATTCGCCTTGGCTATGGAGCCTCTGGCAGAGGCCTTGAGGAGATCCGGAGAGGTAAGTGGTATCCGGGTGGGAGCGGTGACTGAGAAGTTGGCGCTTTACGTGGACGACCTAATTCTGTTTTTACGAGACCCGGGCTCTTCACTGACGGCGGCACTGCGAATCCTAGATAGGTTTGCGGAACTCTCCGGCCTTCGCACCAATTGGTGAAAATCCGTTATCCTACCTATTGATTCCAGGGCGCGCGCTTTGGTGGTGATGCCACTTCAGTGGGCAACGACTATCAAATATCTGGAAATAGTCATCTCCGCGGATGTGCAGGACTTTGTTCGTCTAAATCTAATACCGACCATACAGTGGTGCAAGCAGCGATTGAGGGCGTGGGCGAATCTTCCCCTTTCAATAGTAGGTAAAATTAATCTAGTTAAAATGAAGCTTCTACCGGTGCTGCTGTACCAGCTGAGGCATGCCCCCACCTGGATACCAAAGAGACTGTTCAAGCAATTAGATTCTTCAATAACTGACTTCCTATGGCAATCACACTCGGCTAGGCTAAGTAAAAAAATCTTGTGCCACCCATGGACCCAGGGGGGCCTGGCTTGCCCAGATTTTCACTCCTATTATTTAGCTGCCCTCCTCACACACGCTCATGGATGGTTGATAGCAGACGACACTAGTTCGTCAGTGGTTCTCGAAGCGGCGCACCTAGGCTCCTTCGAGGCCTTCCGCAACCTGCTCTACAGGGGCAGGGGAATCCTCCCCTCCCCATTGACTCAGGCTATGCGGACGGTGGTTAAGGCTTGGAATGTTGTAATATTCAGACCTAGTCTCAGGAGGACCAAATGGTCCCCGGACACGCCATTATGGTTCAATCCCCGGCTGCGGGAATTCCAATCCCTGCCGGACCCGGGCCTATGGGCGGGGCGAGGGATCAAGTATTTGCGGGATATTCAAGATGGGACCAGGCTAATCACCTTCGACAAGCTAAAAGAGAAGTTCCAGCTTCCGAACTCCTTCTTTTTTCGGTTCTTACAGCTCCGCCATGCTTACGTGTCACAATTCGGACCCTCGGGGTTACGTATGGAGCGAGACGACTTGGAGTCCTTACTGCAAGACCCGGAGCTCACGAGGCCACTCTCACAGACCTATAAACCTCTGCTTCCCACCATTCAAGTAGGTATGGAGAGGCTTCGGGAGCGCTGGCGGGCGGAGGTGCCGGATCTGGATATGGAGGATTGGCAGGATATGTGGGATGATCCCTTGCAGTCCCTGGTAGCGAGCAGGGACACATTAATCCAATTCAAAATACTACATAGATACTACTATACCCCCCAGCGCTTACATCATATATATCCTTCGGTTGGGGCGGGTTGTTGGAGATGTGGGGATACCCCTGTGGGTTTTATCCACATCTTCTGGGAGTGCCCCAGGATTACACAGTATTGGAGCAATGTAACCCAGTTTATTGAAGAACTGACAACTGTGAATACGCCAGGCACAATTAAGGTGTGTCTCCTGGGCTTGGTGGATTCTTTGGCTCATTCCAGGGCCATGAGAACTCTAATAGGCATCCTTCTCTTCTACGCTCGCAAAGCCATAGTGCTTAGGTGTAAGGATCCCAACCCCCCTACTCTGACGGTGTGGAAGCTTTTGATTAATGCAGTAGTCCCCCTGTACAAGGCTACATACTGTTCTAGAGGTTGTCCTAGGAAGTTTGAGAAGGTGTGGCATCTGTGGGCAGAGGCAGACTCTACATTAGATGACAGGGATGCTGACGACTAGTCCCTACAAGTAGCTTACATACAAGAACCCTAGAATGGGAATGTGAGGCCTGGAGGAGGTGGAGATCCTTGGAAGGGGCAGAGGGGTCTAGAGCCAGGGAGAAGCACTATCTACTGCGTCATGGACAAATTTCCTCAGACAACTTGAGCAGAAACTGTTTTTCTTGTCGTTGTTTTTCTTTTTTTTTTTTTTTTCTTTCTGGTTAATAGTTCTTGGTATAAGAATGGTTGTTATGTGTGTCGGCCAGGGTATGCCCAAAGGCCGTGTTTTGTAATCACATTCCAAATAAATAAAGAGAACTTTAAAAAAAAACAAAAAAAAAAACGCTACTGCTCAAAAACGCTAGTTGCAAAATGCTGAAAAACTCACTACAAAGTTACTGACGTTTTTAGAACGGTTGTTAACGTCCTGTGTGCATGAGGCCTAAGAGGTCTATTTAGAAAAATTCATTGGATGAATGTCACAAGACTAGCCATCATGAATTATACATTTATTTGCTTAATATGTTGATTTCCCATGATTGTCAGCTCCATCTAATGGCCATAATGTGGTATTTTCCATTTCAGACTACAAGAAGCATTATGGCCACTAGATGGAGATGATGATTACAGGAAGTCAACATATTAAAGTGTCACTAATCCTACATCATAAAAAACTATCAATAAATGCTGTATTACATACTGTTCATACTCACTCAGTCACTATGACATTTATTTCTGTATTCTGCAAAAAAAACCTGGTTGATCCTGCTGCTCGCTATCTCCTCCATATGTCCATGTCCCCAATTCAAACAGGTATTTTTCAGCTGTGGTGACAACTCTGCACATGCTCAGTTTTCTGGAAGTTTCTATGCTGAGCACTTCTTCCCTATTACATCTAAGCAGCCCATGTGACTATAGAGTCACACATGTGGATGTGTACACAGTGGTAAATGACAGCCTCCCCCTCTATGCCCACTAACCAGCTAAACATAATAGGGGTGGGATATTACATGTAGATTAATGGAGGCTTAACCTCTCTCTTATGCTAAGACACAGGCTAGAGGGGTGTAGCACAGCCCGTGATTGGCAGAAATCCTCCCATTAACATTTTATTCCAAGTATGTATTTGAATGGCAATTTAAAACAGTTTATCAATAGTAATTATTTATTTTTACTCTGTATTCCAAAGGCTATTTTTTTTTTGGACATGTGACCAGCAGCAGAAAACTAGCAGCTCCTCCTGAATATGTTTCCCTGCAGCCAGAGCTGGGTCATGTGACAGCTGTATATTTGAAAAAAGGTACTTGGATTTTTTTTTATTAAAGTAGTTACAGTAGTAGTAGTAGTAGTAGTAGTATTAGTAGTAGCTGTAGTAGTGCCATCATCCACATTCAGAAATAGAAGGGACAATGTAAATTAAAATGTGTGTTTCGTATCACTTTAAGCAAAATATAGCCAAAATGTATGAATGCTGGGTGAATGCCTGTGACATTCGTTGAACAAATTTTTTTTCTTTATAAATGGACCCCTTAAAATGTGTGTATAATGCAAGGCACAGAAGAGGGAAATACTAAGTCCCCTTTCACACTGGGATGTTTTTCAGGTGCTTTAGCGCTAAATATAGTTTTGTTTTGTTTTTTTAATTTACGTTTGTCAAACCCCCCTCTACTGTAAGTGTTTGTTATTGTCATGAACCCATAGTCATTCATATCCTGTCTGTTTGCTTACCTCTTGGTTGTGTCAGCTTAGAGGCCGTTCACGTCCCCACTTGAGTAATCTCCTTTCAGTGAACTCCATCCCAGCCTCCAATTAAGCAAACACTATATTAGACCATGTGCTGCAAATCCTCCTTGCCAATCAGTGTTGTGTGTGTGTTTGGCTTCGTGTGTGGTTCCTGTCGTATGCTGTATGTATCCTGTCGTATGTGTCTATTTCCGTTTAACGATCTTTGGCTTGTTCTGACTATCCCTGCCTGTCTGATACCCCGATCTTCGGCTTGTTCCTTGTTTCTCCTGTTTGCTAGTGGCCCTGACCCTTTGCTAGGCCACTGACTATCCTTTGCTGTTCCTGCGCTGCTGCTTCCTCTCTTCCACCTGTAGCCAGCTGAGCATGAGCTAGGGGACCCCGGGGGCTGTGACCTGGATCCAATTGCAGCCAAATCCATCCTCACCAACAGAGGCTCTGGCGAATACCTACTGGCGCTTAGACTCCGCGCCCTGGGGAAACTGATGCACTAGCTCCCTGTGTTCCAGTGTTCGTGCTCCAGGGGCCCCTCTTCCCGTACCAGCCAGAACTCATTAGCAGCAGTCAGCTATAAGTCCACAACCTTAGTGGTGCACTTTGCAACCCTCAGTACGATTCGCACCCCAGCGGTACGCACCGGTCACCTGACCCTAGGTGTCGTGACAGTTATGTTTTTCACACAGAATACTTAAAAATAATTAGAAAGTATTTCTTACCTTTCTGGTAGACCAGTGCCCAGGGCAAAGATGCCAAACTGCAGCATGAGTCAGTGGACTTGATTTACTAAAGGAAAATAGGTGGCTTACTTTGCAAATGAAAATTTCCTCAAAGCTTAGCAAATAATTATCATCCAATCATGTGCAAGCAAAAAGGCTGTTTTTTTTTTTTTAATTTTCACCTGCATCTGGGTATTCTTTGCATGAAACTTCACAATTACATTCACCAATTCCCTGGCCATGCGCAACTTCTCTTGCAAAGTGAATATCCTATTTGCCTTTAGTAAATTAGTCCCACCATCTTCTTTTTGCAGCATATTGCAACATACAGAGAAGAAAAGGTTGGAGTAAAATAGACCTCATCAATGGTGTTGATGGCAGTAATCATAAACCCAGGGCTTGAGTCCTGCGGGAAAGCATGGGAACAGAGTCCCTTTACTTTTTCCACAGCAGGCACTCCATTCCCGTTAGCAGCCGTGTCCCGCAGGATTGGCGGTGGCTTACCCGGGGGGGGGGTTGAGGTAGAGCGGGCGGGGACTCCCAATCCTGTCCACTAATAAGCTAATCCCCACTGTGCAGTTCTTTAGAAAAAAAACTTTTCCGGGTCCCCTGTGTTCAGCTGGCACCGGGAGACAGAAAGCGGATTATTTCTTCTTTTTCAGCTTTAGGGGGATTAATCCACCGCAGCACTTCAGGCCGGCTCCAGTGTAGTGAAATAGCACAGGCCGGCTTTCACTGTGTACTGTGCTGTGGCAGATTAATCCGCCTAAAGCCAAAACAGAGGAAATAGTCCACTTACTGTCCCCCCGGCACCAGCTGAACACAGGAGACCCAGAAGCGTTTTTTTCCTAAAGAGCTGCACAGCGGGGGATTAAAAGAAAGAACAGTAGGATAGACGCTAATCACAGAGATTCTAAGTTGAAAGGAGAAAGTCAATGTCCTGCTTGGTTTTCTGCCCGGATGAGCTCTGGGGATGGAGCAAAGTCATGTGCAGGGGAAAAAAAGGGAAGATCCTTAAGGTGCTTCCTTGCAGGTGGTGAAACTGTGTGATTATACATCACAATGCTAAAGGATAATTGACCAGGGGGTTGGTAGAATAAACAATTGAACAGTTCCTGGGACGTTCCAAGTTTAAAAAGCATAAAAGGTTTATTGAAAATTGTATAAAAGGCAGCACTTACATGTCAGAGCTGCCAGTCACTCCCGAGTAGAGTTGATCGAACCTCTGGAAGTTTGGGTTCTGCTGGTTCGGCCGAACTTCGGGACAAAGTCCGGGTTCGGGTCCGGACTTGACCCGAACTTTGACCCGAACCCCATTGAAATCAATGGGGACCCGAACTTTTAGGCACAAAAATGGCTGTAACAAAGTCCTAGAGGTCTGCAAAAGGAAGGAAAAGGGGGGTAAGGGCCGGACAAGTGCCCTACAAAGTAATGGGGATAGGGAAATAACTTAAAATAATTTTTAAGCTAAAATCACATAAAAAAATCAAAAATGGAGGTGGATGTGGAGTTGGAGGTTGAGGAGCCGGTGAAAGTGGTGGTGGAGGAGGAGGAGGAGGTAGCCAACACTGTTTTTTTTATTTTTGTGCAAGAAATGCAACGCTGGCCGCAAATGTAGTTTTTGGAATTTTTTTGTTTTTTTTTAAACCAGCAATGTAGATGCACTTTTTAATTTTGTGCAAGAAACAATAATCTGTCCCTTTAAGCAACAGTAGGAACCTCTCCCTATAGAACTAGGAGATGATTTTCCCACACACTTTGAAGATGATTTTAGAACACTAATATGGCTTCACGCGCCTGAAACAGGGTTTTCCCACACACTTTGAAGATGATTTTAGAACACTAATATGGCTTCATGTGCCTTAAACAGGGTTTTCCCACACACTTTGAAGATGATTTTAGAACACTAATATGGCTTCACGCGCCTGAAACAGGGTTTTCCCACACACTTTACAGATGATTTTAGAACACTAATATGGCTTCACGCACCTGAAACAGGGTTTTCCCACACACTTTGAAGATGATTTTAAAACACTAATATGGCTTCACACGCCTGAAACAGGGTTTTCCCACACACTTTGAAGATGATTTTAGAACACTAATATGGCTTTACACGCCTGAAACAGGGTTTTTCCACACACTTTGAAGATGATTTTAGAACACTAATATGGCTTCACACGCCTGAAACAGGGTTTTCCCACACACTTTGAAGATGATTTTAGAACAATAATCTTTCCCTTAAAGCAACAGCTGGAAACTTTCCCTGTACAACTTGATGATGATTTTAGAACAATAATCTTTCCCTTAAAGCAACAGACTCTACCTAGTCCAGTCAGATTGTTCTGTGCAGCAGGATGAGGTGTGCGATCTGTCCCTCAAAGCAGCAGTACTAGTGTCTCTCCCTAGTCCACAATCAGATCGTTCTGTGCAGCAGGATGAGATGTTCTGCAATCTGTCCTTCACAGAGCCAGCAGCATCCTCTCCCTAAACTATCCTGAGAGCATATGACATGCAGCACGGTGACTCCAGCCCCATATAGAGGCTGGGTCACATGGTGCACTGGCCAATCACAGCCATGCCCTTGGCAGCTTTTCAACACGTGTAATAAAATACCAGCACCCCGGACACCCAAAAGTTGGGTACGGACCCGAACTTTACAGTTCGGGTTCGCTCAACTCTACTCCCGAGGATAACGCCCGTCACGGTGGCTGAAGAGGAAAGTTGTCCCAACAGGAACCGTGCCTCTGGCTATGTGGACCAGGGGTCCTCGGTGGGTCACTCGTGACCACTCATGAAGGGGTGTCGGACAGTCGTTGTTCCTCGACAGGTATAGGTGGTAGGGTCGGGATCTGTGGAGGAAAGGTCGCTAGTAGTCCTCTCTGGGTAGGTAGGACCTTTGTGGGAACAGGGCCAGGAGCCCTCATCTCAACTCGCTTGGGCTTGACATTTCAAGCCCAGGCATGGGTTGAAAACCCACAGGCC
>BLSH010549818.1:520503-534132 GCA_018402905.1 Glandirana rugosa | reverse complement strand
CACCCCGGACCCGAACCCGGACTTTTTTTGAAAAGTCCGGGTTCGGGTCCGGGTCCCGGACACCCAAAAGTTGGGTACGGACCCGAACTTTACAGTTCGGGTTCGCTCAACTCTACTCCCGAGGACCGGGACAAGGGTGTTTCCAGGATGGATGGGTCTCTCCTGATGATCGCTGGAAAGGAGGTGTCTAGGGCTGGGATGGTGGATATGGACAGCTCCTTGTTGCTGACAGGCTGTGGGGAAGTACTCACCAGTGCTCACTGGGTGGCTCCTGGGGACCAGGTGTATCGGTCTCCGTGCCAAGGACAACCCTGTTGAAAGGAGAAGTCGGTGGCACTGCCCGCAATGACGTCACTCGCTGGGCTGTGCAGACCTGGTGTCAGTCCGGTGAACAGAAGATGCTCGGATGAGCTCTGACATGCAGCGCGGCTGTTGAGGAAAAGCTGGTCCCGTCACACAGACTACATGTTTCGCATTTCCACTTTGTCAAGTCACGTGATGGGACGGGACCAAACAGCTTTTAAGGGCAAGGGAGTGGAAGAGTGTGATTAAAGGCTTGTGTGGAGTGTTGCTGTGGGGATGTAATTAGACCCCTCCATGCTGGAGCCCATACATTATGGCAAGCAACAACAATAATAGGGCACGATTATATGTATACATTTGTGATCCAGTATATAACCCTTAATTGTGGAGATGTAGGTGGTGATTGGTGTGTAGAATGTTGTGTTGGGATTGCTTGTTAAAAATAATAAGATACTAAAATAAATAAGGAAATAAAAATAAAAATTAAAAAATAATAAAGAATAAAAAAATAAATAATAGTGAATAATAAATAAAAATTAATGATGAATGAGAAATGAGTAATGAGTTAAAAATGACAGTTAAAAATGAAAATGTAATTGAATAATGAGAATAAATAATATGTGAAGGTGAAAATTATGAAAGGATATGGAATCAGCATATTGAGATGAATCGATTAGTTATGAATTAAACTTATTAATAAATGTGACATTTTGTATTCATAAAGAAAATTAAGACAAAAAAAGGATGAGAATTGAAGAGAGAACCAAATCTTATGGGGATGGTATGAACATAGATAACATATAAACAATTGGTACCGTCAGCCTTAAAGCAAATGGAATGGCTTGAAATTTTTGCAAAGAAAATCTTAAATAAGATGGTTTGTTTCCATTACCTCATTTAAACCCTTAGGGGCCAGGCTGTCCAAACGAAAAATCCAGTACACTTCTTTTTTACTTAGTTGGATACATTTTTCTTGATCTGATAAGCTTCTGTCTACTATATGTTCTAAGGCGAACACTTCAAGGAACCTGAAGTCTTTTTGTGATGTGTCAGAAAGTGTCTTGGTACACTGTGCTTGTCATACCCTGCCTTGATGAGATTCCTGTGTTCACTTATCCGTTTACGCAGTGGGCGTATGGTCCGACCCACATATAGCAGTTGGCAGGGGCAATGGAGTACATATATAACGAAGTTGGAAGAGCATGTGATAAACTGTTTGATATGGACTGTTTGGCCTTTTTTATCGGTCAAGTGAGATGTGCCATGCGTGATTGACTGGCATGTCAGACAGGTCCTTTTTCGGCATTGGAAAATTCCCTTGCGGTCATCGAAATAGGATTGGATGCCTAGTATGCAAGATTTCTGTTGAGGATTGAGTTTACTGAGTTTAAGGTCCTAGCTTTTCTGAAAGTAATTTGTTGCGTATTCGGTAGTGAGTCAGTTAGTATTGGGTCCAACTTAAGCAAACTCCAGTGTTTGCGAATGGTAGCTGTAATTTTCTTGTGGTGGTCATTGTACCCTGTAATAAATCGGACTTGATTTTCTTTCTGGGGAAGTTTGGTCTGTTTAGGAGAAGAGGGGGCTAGGTGTTTGTGGAATGCTTCCTCGAGTAGGGCTTTGGGAAATCCTTTCTCCAGGAATTTGGTCATCAGTAATTCATCGTGTTTTGTATAATCTCCATCTTTGGTGCAATTTCTGCACAGTCTTTGAAATTGGCCTCCAGGTATGTTTTTGCGCCACAACGGGTGGTGGCAGCTCGAATAATGTAAGTACGAGTTGCCACTTGTTGGTTTGCAGTAGTTTTGTGAGACTATCTTTCCTTCTTCATGTGAGAGCTCAAGATTAACAAAGACAAGCTTGTGAGGGTCTATCACATGTGTGAACTGTAGGCCTAGTTGGCTGTTGTTGCAGAAGGCCGCAAAGGATGAAAACTGTTCGATGGGTCGGCTCCAGATGATTATAATATCCTCAATGTAGCGGACATAATAAATTATGTGCTGAGTGTAGGGATTTTGATGCCAAATGTATGACTTCTCCCAATATCCCATTGTTATCTTTGCATAACATGGGGCGAAGTTAGCCCCCATGACGGTTCCTTGAAGCTGAAGAAAGAATTTGTTCAAAAAGGTGAAATAATTATGTGTGAGACAAAACACAGTTCCTTCGATTACGAACTGAGCTTGTCGTGAATTGATGGAAAAATCTTTGTGTAAGAAATACTGCAGGGCTCTTAAACCAATCACATGGGGTATGGATGTGTATAAGGAACATACATCCAGAGATGCCCACAGATAGTCCATTTCCCAGGCATATTGTTGAAGGGTATTGATAAGTTGACTGGAGTCTCTGATGTAAGCGGGGAGGTTGGTGGCTATGGGTTGGAGAAAATGATCGATGTAGTTGGATATACCACTAATGAAGCTGTTAGTGCTAGCTACAATCGGTCTTCCAGGTGGGTTTTCAAGTGATTTATGAACCTTTGGGAGATGGTAGAAGTATGGTGTGCTGACAAAATTGGATAGTATGAATTTTTTTTTTTTGTCAAGCACCCCATCTTTGAAGACGTTTTGTACTTGGACTTTCAATGCTTTTTGATATTCCGGCAGAGGGTCTTCTTTTAGGATTGTATTGGTAGTTTTATCTGAAAGGAGGCAGAGTGCTTCGGCTTTATAGTCTTCTAGGTCTTGCACTACTATGCTGCCTCCTTTGTCCGCTAGTTTTATTACTATGCTTTTGTTATATTGTAAGCTCTTCAAGGCCTTAGCTTTATCTGAGGTTAAATTGTGGCGTTTGTGATTTTGTTCTTGGCATATATCCTTGAGTTCATGATATACTGCTTGAATGAAGGTCTCTATGTAGGGACCCTTGGATTTTAGTGGAAAAAAGGAAGATTTTGGTTTTAAACTTGCGTGTTGTACGAGAGGGTCAAGATACCAGTCAACTGGCTGCGTGTCGGTATAGCCTTCTTACCACAGTTCTCCCAATATATTGGTGATTATGGAATCATTGTGGTCTTGTTTTATTTTGTCTACTTTATCAGTTGTCTCATTTGTATTAGAAGCTGTGGCAGAGTTAGAATTTTTTAAAAAGTGACGTTTCAATGTTAATGTTCGTGTGAAGTTGTATAGGTCTTTGAAAAGCCCGAACTGGTTAGGACCCGTGGAGGGAGCAAAGCTTAGCCCTTTTCGCAGGAGGAACATTTCAGCTCCGTTTAAGCTATAGGAGGATAGATTGTAGATTTTAATAGTACTGTCAAGGTTCAAGATGTGTTCTCTGTCTTTCCTTTTTTGCTGTTTATTTTTGACGACACGTCCTCCTTGGCTCCCTCTGAGAGTTTTCTTTTCTCCGTTTTCTCCTTTGTTGTGCTTAAGGGGGGTTCTTCTAAAAAATAATCTTCAAAAATTTAAGTATGTGTTGATAATGTAATTGATGTAGATGGTTCAGCCAACCCGTCTGGGCCGGTATGGTTGGGTTTGTTGTTTTTGAACTGTTCCAAGTCTTTTGTTAAAGGGCTATACCGATTGGTTGCTGGTATGTAGAATTGTTGTATGGTGGGGGAGAATTGGTTGGGTTCTTGAGTAGCCAACCTTTGTCTGTTGGAGTGATCGGCAGAGGGAGGGTTGATATCACTGTTTGTAGTGATCTGTGTGGTTAAGTTAAAGGGTGGGGTAGTGTTGTTTACCACAATGATCAGAGTAGCTGTATTGATCTCTGTTGGGTTGGGTGTTCGTGAGGCCTGGATGCTGGTAGGTTTTTGTTGTCTGGTGGGGCCCTTTTGGGGTACAGGTCTTCCGGTATTTGGCCTGTGTGTACAGGTCTGATTCTGTTGTTTCTTATTAAGGAGTGGTTTAATTGTAATTTTTAACGCATTACTCATTTTTCATTCAGCATTCATTTTTATTTATTATTCACTATTATTTATTTTTAATTCTTTATTATTTTTTAATTTTATAATTTTTATTTTATTTCCTTATTTATTTTAGTATCTTATTATTTTTAACAAGCAATCCCAAAACAACATTTTACATACCAATCGCCACCTACATCTCCACAATTAAGGGTTATATACTGGATCACAAATGTATACATATAATCGTGCCTTATTATTGTTGTTGCTTGTCCTAATGTATGGGCTCCAGCATGGAGGGGTCTAATTACATCCCCACAGCAACACTCCACACAAGCCTTTAATCACACTCTTCCACTCCCTTGCCCTTAAAAGCTGTTTGGTCCCGTCCCGTCACGGGACTTGACAAAGTGGAAACGTGAAACATGTAGTCTGCGTGACGGGACCAGCTTTTCCTCAACAACCGCACTGCACGTCAGAGCTCATCCGAGCATCTTCTGTTCACCCGCCCGACACCAGGTCTGCACAGCCCAGCGAGTGACGTCATCGCGGACAACGTCACCATCCTCTCCTTTCCACAGGGTTGTCCTTGGCACGGAGACCAATAAACCCGGTCCCCAGGAGCCATCCAGTGAGCACTGGTGAGTGCTCCCCCACAGCCTGTCGGCAACAAGGAGCTGTCCATATCCACCATCCCAGCCATAGACACCTCCTTTCCAGCTATCATCAGGAGAGACCCCTCCATCCTGGAAACACCCTTGTCCCGGTCCTCGGGAGTGACTGGCAGCTCTGACATGTAAGTGCCACTTTTTATACAATTTTCAATAAACCTTTTATGCTTTTTAAACTTGGAATGTCCCAGGAACTGTTCAATTGTTTATTCTACCAACCCTCTGGTCAATAATCACACAGTTTCACCACCTGCAAGGAAGTGCCTTAAGGATCTTCCCTTTTTTTCCCCTGCACATGACTTTGCTCCATCCCAGAGCTCATCCGGGCAGCATACCAAGCAGGACATTGACTTTCTCCTTTCAACTTAGAATCTCTGTGATTAGTGCCTATCCTACTGTTCGTTCTTTTGTTCCCAGCTGGGGTGTGATACAAGGCTGCATATATCACTCCAAGAGATTAATTTATTTTACCACCAAAATAGCTGCTTAAAAGTGCAGACATTGTGCACAGTAACCTATTCCTCAGACTGTGTTGTGACCATCTATGTACATGTATGTCGATATTTATGTTGCTCAATACATGACTTGAAATAACAGTACAATTTTAGGTCCGCCAAATTTGTGCAAACAGATTACCAAACTGTTGTCACAATTTTAAATCAGTACTGTTTTTTCTGTTTTCAAGTATTAATGTTAATGTTCAGTCACTAATCGCAACAGAACACACACTATCAGTACACCACAGGTACCAATTCCCTCCCTCTCCCCCCCCCCGCTCCCTGGACAGGTACCGTGTTAACCAGGTGTGAGAGAGTGTGCATGTGTGTGAGTGTGTTGGGTTTTTTTTTTTCTTTTTGCTCCACCATGGAAGCCAAACGCACAGAAAGACTTCAATCCATCTTTTCCAAAATCACCTTGGTCTCCAAAAAAACTAAAAAAATTGAGATAGACATTGAGGACTATAAAAATGGCAGGGTATTCGAATGGAAAAAGAAGAAAAAAGCAACATTTATCACCCCGACTGGTTCCCTCAAACCCACAGAACCACTCTTTAATAAGAAACAACAGAATCAGACCTATACACACAGGCCAAATACCAGAAGACCTGTACCCCAAAAGGGCCCCACCAGACAACGAAAACCTACCAGCATCCAGGCCTCATGAACATCCAACCCAACAGAGATCAATACAGCTACTCCGATCATTGTGGTAGACAACACTACCCCACCCTTTAACTTAACCACACAGATCACGGATGTAACCAGTACATACAGTGACATCAACCCTCCCTCTGCCGATCACTCCAACAAAGGTTGGCTACTCAAGAACCCAATCAATTCTCCCCCACCATACAACAATTCTACATACCAACAACCAATCGGTATAGCCCTTTAACAAAAGACTTGGAACAGTTAAAAAACAACAAACCCAATCATACCGGCCCAGATGAGGTGGCTGAACCATCTACGTCAAATACATTATCAACACATACTTCCATTTTTGAGGATTCATTTTTAGAAGAACCCCCCTTAAGCACAACAACGGAGAAAACTGAAAAAAGAAAACTCTCAGAGGGAGCTGAGTCAAAAATAAACAGCAAAAAAGGAAAGACAGAAAACACATCTTGACAGTACTATTAAAATCTACAATTTATCCTCCTATAGCTTAAACGGAGCTGAAATGTCCCTCCTGCGAAAAGGGCTAAGCTTTGCTCCCTCCACGGGCCCTAACCAGTTCGGGCTTTTCAAAAACCTATACAACTTCACACGAACATTAACGTTGAAAAGTTACTTTTTAAAAAATTCTAACTCTGCCACAGCTTCTAATACAAATGAGACAACTGATAAAGTAGACAAAATAAAACAAGACCACAATGATTCCATAATCACCAATATATTGGTAGAAATGTTGGAAGAAGACTATACCAACACGCAGCCAGTTGACTGGTATCTTGACCCTCTCGTACAACACACGAGTTTAAAACCAAAATCTTCCTTTTTTCCACTAAAATCCAAGGGTCCCTACATAAAGACCTTCATTCAAGCAGTATATCATGACCTCAAGGATATATGCCAAGAAAAAAATCACAAACGCCACAATTTAACCTCTGTAATGAACCACGTACCTGAGCGAGTGGAGCTTGTCTCTTGTAGGAGGAGACCTCTCATACAGCTCTGACTCAGAGCCCACTGGAATGGGAACAGTGGTCACGTGAGTCCAGCGAGGTAGGAGTGCCTCTGGAAAACAGCAGGAGACTGGATGCTGGAGTGGAGCTGGTAACACCGGACAGCAGACAGCTGGAAACAGGAACAGCAGCAGCAGACAGCGATCACAGCAGCTAGATGCAGGGCACAGGACAGCAGACAGCTGACTGTAGAAGCAGGCAGGAGGATGGTCAGGCAAGCCGGGTCAATCACAGATGAATGGAGTAGCAGAATCAGTATGCGGGGGATGGTCAGAGGCAAGCTGGGTTCAGCAACGGAGATCAGACAGGCAGAGGTTAGCAGGATCCAAAACAAGCCGGGTCAGGGTAGGAGAAGACAGGGTGGTCTAAACAAGCCGGGGTCAATCAGGTAACGGATCAGGTAGCAGATAACGGCAAGCAGGTACAGGTACTGACAAGCTGCAGATCAGACAGCACTAAAGCCAAGGTCTGACTTCCTTATAAAGGCCCAAGTGATGTGCTGACAGAGCTGCTGGGTCCTAGGACCCTCCTGCTCTGACAGATTCTGGGTCCTAAAGTCCTCCTGCTATGACGGATTCTGGGTTCTGACAACATTCCTGCGCATGCGTACATGTGCACGTCTCTGAACGGTTGTGGGAATCTTTATTTGAATCCGTGTGCGCGTGCGCATAAGCGTGCGCGATCGCAGCGCTCGTCTAGATCCCTGACAACCTCAGATGAAGCTAAGGCCTTGAAGAGCTTAAAAGATAACAAAAACATAGTAATAAAACTAGCGGACAAAGGAGGCAGCATAGTAGTGCAAGACTTAAAGACTATAAAGCCGAAGCACTCTGCCTCCTTTCAGATAAATGTACCTATACAGTCCTAAAAGAAGACCCTCTGCCGGAATATCAAAAAGCATTGAAAGTCCTAGTACAAAATGCCTTCGAAGATGGGGTGCTTGACAAAAAAGAAAAACAATTCATACTATCCAATTTTGTCAGCACACCATACTTCTACCATCTCCCAAAGGTTCATAAATCACTTGAAAACCCACCTGGAAGACCGATTGTAGCTAGCACTAACAACTTCATTAGTAGTCTATCCAACTACATCGATCACTTTCTCCAACCCATAGCCACCAACCTCCCCACCTACATCAGAGACTCCAGTCAACTTATCGATACCCTTCAACAATACACCTGGGAAAAGGACTATCTGTGGGCATCTCTGGATGTATGTTCCTTATACACATCCATACCCCATGCGGTTGGTTTAAGAGCCCTGAAGTATTTCTTAAACAAAGATTTTTCCATCAATTCGCAACAAGCTCAGTTCGTAATTGAAGGAACTGAGTTTTGTCTCACACATAATTATTTTACCTTTTTGAACAAATTCTTTCTTCAAGGAACCGCCATGGGGGCTAACTTCACCCCATGCTATGCAAACATAACAATGGGATATTGGGAGGAGTCATACATTTGGCATCAAAATCCCTACACTAAGCACATCATTTATTATGGCAACTACATTGAGGATATTATAATCATCTGGAGCGGATCCATCAAACAGTTTTCATCCTTTGCGGCCTTCTGCAACAACAACCAACTAGGCCTACAGTTCACACATGTGATAGACCCTCACAAGCTTGTCTTCCTTGATCTTGAGCTCTCACATGAAGAAGGAAAGATAGTCTCACAAACCAATGAGTGGCAACTCGTACTTACACTATTCGAGCTGCCACCACCCGTCGTGGAGCAAAAACATACCTGGAGGCCAATTTCAAAGACTGCGCAGAAATTGCACCAAAGACGGAGATTATACAAAACACAGTGAATTACTGATGACCAAATTCCTGGAGAAAGGATTTCCTAAAGCTCTAATCGAGGAAGCATTCCACAAACATCTAGCCCCCTCTTCTCCTAAACAGACCAAACTTCCCCAGAAAGAAAATCAAGACAGATTTATTTCAGGTTTCAATGACCTCCACAAGAAAATTACAGCTACCATTCGCAAACACTGGAGTTTGCTTAAGTTGGACCCAATACTAACTGATTCACTACCGAATACGTCACAAATTACTTTCAGAAAATCTAGGACCTTAAAAAATCTCATTGTCCCCAGTAAACTCAATCCTCAACAGAAATCTTGCATACTAGGCATCCAATCCTATTTCGATGACCGCAAGGGAATTTTCCAATGCCGAAAAAGGGCCTGTCTGACATGCCAGTTAATCACGCATGGCACCTCTCACTTCACCGATAAAAAAGGCCAAACATTCCATATCACACAGTTTATCACATGCTCTTCCAACTTCGTTATATATGTACTCCGTTGCCCCTGCCAACTGCTATATGTGGGTCAGACCATACGCTCACTGCGTAAACGGATAGGCGAACACAGGAATCTCATCAAGGCAGGGGATGACAAGCACAATGTACCAAGACACTTTCTGACACAAAAGACTTCAGGTTCCTTGAAGTGTTCACCATAGAACACATAGTAGACAGAAGCTTATCAGATCAAGAAAAATGTATCCAACTATGTAAAAAAGAAGTGTACTGGATCTTTCGTTTGGACAGCCTGGCCCCTAAGGGTTTAAATGAGGAAATGGAAACAAACCATCTTATTTAAGATTTTCTTTGCAAAAATTTCAAGCCATTCCATTTGCTTTAAGGATGACGGTACCAATTGTTTATATTTTATCTATGTTCATACCATCCCCATAAGATTTGGTTCTCTCTTCAATTCTCATCCTTTTTTTTTTTGTCTTAATTTTCTTTATGAATACAAAATGTCACATTTATTAATAAGTTTAATTCACAACTAATCAATTCATCTCAATATGCTGATTCCATATCCCTTCATAATTTTCACCTTCACATACTATTATTTATTCTCATTATTCAATTACATTTTTCATTTTTAATTGTCATTTTTAACTCATTACTCATTTTTCATTCATCCTTCATTTTTATTTATTATTCACTATTATTTATTTTTTATTATTTTTTAATTTTATCATTTTTATTTCCTTATTTATTTTAGTATCTTATTATTTTTAACAAGCAAATCCAACACAACATTCTACACACCAATCACCACCTACATCTCCACAATTAAGGGTTATATACTGGATCACAAATGTATACATATAATCGTGCCTTATTATTTTTGTTGCTTGCCATAATGTATGGGCTCCAGTATGGAGGGGTCTAATTACATCCCTACAGCAACACTCCACACAAGCCTTTAATCACACTCTTCCGCTCCCTTGCCCTTAAAAGCTGATTGGTCCCGTCCCGTCACGTGACATGACAAAGCAGAAACGCGAAACATGGGGGTTGATTTACTAAAGCTTGAAAGTGCAAAATTTGGTGCAGCTCCACACAGAAACCAATCAGCTTCCAGGTTTTATTGTCAAAGCTTGATTGAACAAGCTGAGGTTAGAAGCTGATTGGCTATCATGCACAGTTGCACCAGTTTTTGCACTCTCCAGCTTTAGTAAATCAACCCCATGTAGTCTGCGTGACAGGACCAGCTTTTCCTCAACAGCCTCACTGCACGTCAGAGCTCATCTGGGCATCTTCTGTTCACCTGCCCGACACCAGGTCTGCACAGCCCAGCGAGTGACGTCATCACAGGCAGCGCCACTGTCCTCTCCTTTCCACAGGGTTGTCCTTGGCAAGGAGACCGATACACCCGGTCCCCAGGAGCCACTCAGTGAGCACTGGTGAGTGCTCCCCCACAGCCTGTCGGCAACAAGGAGCTGTCCATATCCACCATCCCAGCCCTAGACACCTCCTTTCCAGCGATCATCAGGAGAGACCCCTCCATCCTGGAAACACCCTTGTCCCGGTCCTCAGGAGTGACTGGCAGCTCTGACATGTAAGTGCCACCTTTTATACAATTTTCAATAAACCTTTTATGCTTTTTAAACTTGGAACGTCCCAGGAACTGTTCAATTGTTTCTTATACCAACCCCCTGATCAATTATCTGCAATCTTCAGCATTGTGATTTATAATCACACAGTTTCACCACCTGCAAGGTAGCGCATTAAGGATCTTCCCTTTCTTCCCCGGCACAGCGGGGGATTAGCTTATTAGTGGACAGGATTGGGAGTCCCTGTCCACTCTACCTCCCCCCCAGTTTCCTGCAGCCCTATTTGCCCAGCTGGTGGTGCCTGGTGACACATCTGAGGGGGGCCCCCCTGCTGCCCCCCATTGATGGGCACTAGGGAGGCTGAATTGATGGGCACAGGTGAGTCTGTATTGATGGACACTGGTGAGGCTGAGCTGATGGGCACTGATCAAGCTGCATTGAGGGGCACTGGTGAGGCTGAGCTGATGGGAACTGGTGAGGCTGTATTGATGGGCACAGGTGAGGCTGCATCGATGGGCACTGGTGAGGCTACATTAATTAATGGGCACTGGTGAGGCTGTATTGATGGACACTGGTGAGACTGAGCTGATGGGCACTGATCAGATTGCATTGATGTGCACTGGTGAGGCTGAGCTGGTGAGCACTGGTGAGGCTGCATTGATGGGCACAGGTGAAGCTGCATTGATGGGCATTGATTATGCTGCCTAGATGAGCACTGATAAGGCTGTATTGATGGGCACTGGTGAGGCTGAGCTGATGGGCACTGACCAGGCTGCATTTATGGACACTGATCAGGCTGCATTAATGGGCACTGGTCAAGCTGCATTGATGGGGCACTGGTGAGGCTGAGCTGATGGGCACTGATCAGGCTGCATTGATGGGCACTGACCAGGCTGCATTAATGGGCACTGGTTAGGCTGCTTAGATGAGCACTGATCAGGCCTCATTGATGGGCATTGGTGGGGCTGCATTGATGGGCACTGGTGAGGCTGAGCTGATGGGCACTGGTGAGGCTGCATTGATGGGCACTTGTGAGGCTGTGCTGATGGGCACTGGTGAGGCTGCACTGATGAGGCTGCACTGATGAGGCTGTATTGATCAGCCCTGTGAGAGGCAGTGCTGTAGATTAGGTTACACTAGTGTTGCCCTCTTGAGCATGAACCACAGTGATCACTTTTCAGAGAGGGTGTTTGACAGATGGCAAGGAAGCATTTTATTGCCTCCTCACCATCTGATTGAAACCCTTAAAACCTGCACCACTTTGCTGCAACTGCGTTTGTTTTCTGGGAGGTGCCAGATATAGGATTTGCACCTGATATAGGATACGAGTCCTGATAATCTAAATGCCACCGTACAGTGTATCTCACCGACCGCTCATTAGAGATGGAACGTCGCTTCTGGTTGGGCATGATGTGGAAGTAGTAGTGGTGGTGGGGTGGGGGATGTTGGATGAGTTCCCACACTTTTTTCCCAGGACTTGACTCCTGCATAAACCTCAACATTGGTGTCGGTGACCACAATCAAAACCTTGAGCACTGGTGTCAGTTATCACAATTATTACCTCCAGTACTGGTGTCAGAGGACACATTTAACCACCCCCCTCCTGTACTGGTGCTCAGTTGTGGTGCTACTCTTCATCCAGCGGTATCTCTTGAATTCAGTGATTATCAACATCTGAGTTTAAGAGTTTTTTTATGTTTGAATAATGTTGTTTTCTCTTTAGCTATTAATTTTACTCAATTTCCTAGAGATCATTAAAGCGTAGGTCCTCTCACTACTGCAAAAATTAAAAGTCAGCAGCTACACATACTGTAGCTGCTGACTTCTAATAATAGGACACTTACCTGTCCTGGAGTCCAGCGATGTCGGCACGGCAGCTGATGTTTCCATCAGCTGGCGAGTGCTGCCGCCGCCATTGCGGGTAAGGGAGCCCGGCAGTGAAGCACTACGGCTTCACGCTGGGTCCCTACTGCGCATGCGTGAGGCCCCGATGCGCTCTCTCACTGGCCCGACGGCGGAGGGAGGAGGAGCTGCTGACGTAATTCGACATGGCCCGGTCTCCCAGAAGTGGGGATAGGATACCTGTCACAGACAGGTATCCCCTTGCCCCTCCCCCCGAAAGGTGCCAAATGTGGCACCGGAGGGGGGGAGAAATCCGATGAGCGGAAGTTCCGATTGTGGGTGGAACTCCACCTTAACATGAATCTTTAACAACTATACATGCTCATTGTATTGGTTAAAAATCAATACACTTTATTCAAACCTTATAAATCTCACACAAGGATTCTTCTAAAAAAAGCCTGATGATTTTACACCAGCAAATAGAGTTGAGCGAACACCTGGAAGTTCGGGTTCTGCTGGTCCGTCCGAACTTCGGGACAAAGTCCGGGTCCGGGTCCGGACGGAACCCGAACGATCGCACGGACAACGAACCCCATTGAAATCAATGGGGACCCGAACTTTTAGGCACAAAAATGGCTGTAGGAAAGTCCTGGAAAGCCCCAGAGGGCTGCAAAAGGAAGTAAAATGGGGGTAAGGGTAGGGCAAGTGCCCTACAAAAAAATGGGGACAGGGAAATAACTGTAAATATTTTTAAAAAAATAAAAACATAAAAAAAGCAAAAATGGAGGTGAATGTGGATCATCTTCAAACTGTGTCTGAAAAGTATTAATTAACGGTAGAAGCCATATAACTGTTCTAAAATCATCTTCAAACTAGGGCAAGTGCCCTACAAATAAATGGGGATAGGGAAAATAAATTA
>BLSH010549818.1:497445-520493 GCA_018402905.1 Glandirana rugosa | reverse complement strand
CGGTATGTGAAATCTCTAATTTCTGCTATCTGTCCTCAGAGCAACAGCACAGACAGCAGTAGTAAAGTAATCTATCTCAGGATGCAGGATCAGGTCTTAAAATGGCTAAAATCTGTCCCTCACGCCGTCAGCTACCTTTCCCTATACTAACCCAAGGAGCATGTGACTGCAGCACTGTGACTCCAGCTTATAAAGAGGCTGGGTCACATGATGCACCGGCCAATCACAGCCATGCCATTAGTAGGCATGGCTGTGATGGCTTCTAAGGGCAAACCAGTGAAACGCTTGTTGATTGGCTGCCCTGCAGCTTCTCAACACGTGGAGTAAAATAGCAGAACCCCGGACCGAACCCGAACGATTTTTGAAATGTCCGGGTCCGGGTCCGTGCCACGGACACCCTAAAGTTCGGTACGGACCCGAACGTTACAGTCCGGGTTCGCTCAACACTACCAGCAAACTGAGCCCAATGTGCTGATCCGGTAACATATGTATTTCCCATCTATGATAAAGAAAGCAAGAGCTGCTTTCTAAAGTCAAGAGCATGAGATTAAAAGGTACCACCTGCCTGCCTGCCCCCTACATTTTCTCCTCGACCTCCCAGCAACACACCTTGCAATAGATATTGTACGCAAGCTAGGGGTTGACCAGAGTTTTAGTCTACTTCTTTTCATGTTCTGGACAAATTGCTGCCCCCCCCACATGCTGTAACTCTATGTACCCTGTTCCACTCTCCAGCAACGCAGAATGCAATGCATTTCTATGCACATTAAGGGTGATAGGTAGCTCCATTGGAGTTCTGCTTGGGAAGGGACAGGCAAACAATGTACCCGGAGCCCCAATATTTGCACCATGCCAAATTTCTGGGCTCTGGGCACAGTATCTTTATGTGGAGAGAGGGGTTCCCCACCACATCACATTTGCGTAACACTTGGCAGTCACGACGGCTGCCCCTCTTGCCCACCTTAACCCCTTCTCCCCCACCCATTCTTACCCTGTAGGCAGCTTATATTATTCAGCATAGCTATCAATGTACGTTGTACAATTAGTGGATAGATGTCCCCTATTTTTTTAAGTGCACCCGCGTGCATTCACGGGTGCGCATGTGCCCGTGCGCATGCCCACACCGGAATCAGCACCAAACGGCTCTATTTCAGCCCAGCAAACCCTGCAGCAAATGCTGTCTGATCTACAGCATGTGACCTGTTTCTTGAGAGACCCGTGACCTGTTGTTTGTTCCTGTGACCTGGCCTGCACCAACTCTGTCTGATCTCTGCCTGAACTGACCCCCCGGCTTGCCTACGACCATCCGATTGCCTGATCCCTCTGTACTTCTGCTACCAGTCTGTTAACGAACCTGCTTGGACTTGACCATTCTCTTGCCTGCACCCTTGTACTGCACCGCCAGCCAGTTGCCGAACCTGCCTGCACCCGACTCTTCTCCAGTGTCTGTGGCCATCCAGGCCACCGTAACTGCCAGCTCCGCAAGTCTTCTTCAGTCCTTCCGGATTGCTACTTCCTGGCTGCATCTATTGCCCCGCAGGTCATCTCTATCTCCAGCAATCATACAGAGCTTCAGCTTGTGGACATTACCGGAATACCACAGGCACTCTTACCTCCCCGTGATCCTGTGGCCGCTGTCTCACTCCCAGCGGTCTCTCAAACCGGGGTCATAGGGGAGGCCATCCCCTGCCATCAGACTCACTACCTGGTGTGTAACAGTATCAGACAGCCATGGCTGAGTCTGCAAGGGGGGCCTCTGTCCTACTTGAGGTCAACCAGTGCCTCGCAGACCTCACACAGGCCATCAGGTCCCTACAGGGCAAACATGCCCATCTCGAGGAGCAAGTCCTGACCTCCACCCAGGTCTCTACAACCACAGCTAGTCTGGACTCTGTCATTTCACTGCCTGCTCTGGAGCCGCGGGTACCTACCCCAGACAAATTTTCCAGAGATCGGTCCAAGTATCGGGCCTTCTGCAATGCCTGCCAGCTCTACTTCACACTCCAGCCCCTAACCTTCCAGTTGGAATCCACCAAAGTGGGGTTTGTTATATCCCTGTTACGGAATCAGCCCCAGGCCTGGGCCCATCATCTGCTGGAGACCAAGGACGTACGGCTGGAGACCCTATCCTTCTTTCAGGCCATGTCACAGTTGTATGACGACCCTCTATGGGCCGCTACAGCCGAATCTGCTCTCCATTCCCTCAGGCAGGATGACTATGTCTCTGATTTCATGCGCTGGAGCGTAGATACCAGTTGGAACCACGCCGCCCTTCAGCACCAGTTTCAGCTGGGCCTATCGGAGGGCCTTAAGGATGAGCTAGCTCAGGTGGAAGTCCCGAGTTCCTTGGAAGATCTCATCCAGCTGTCCATACAGATAGATCGCCGTTTGTGAGAACGTAGGTGGGAGAAGCCAGCACCGCACAAGGCCTCCGCCCGGTCTTCCCTTTCCCCTGAAGAGCAGGCACACAGGCTCCAAGGCAATCTCTGCCTCTACTGTGGCGAAGCAGGCCATTACGTGCATGAGTGCCCAGCCAAACACCCAAAAGGGTTCTACGGCTCCTCAATGGGACAGACACTACTGACGGCCAAACCGGCCCACCTAGCCCTTCCCATCTCCATCCGACTGCCTGGAAGGTCAGTCTCTGTCACAGCTATTGTGGACTCAGGGGCCTGTAGTTGTTTCATTGATCTGGACTTTGCAGCCAAACATCGAATTCCACTCCAACCCAAGGAGCGAAGTTTCTCTGTGTTCCTAGCCGATGGGTCTCACGTCAAGTCTGGACTGGTATCCAAGGAGACCCCACCTTTGCTGGCCACCACTCTCTCTGACCATAGTGAGCTGCTACGGCTGGACGCAATCGCTTTTCCCGTTTCCAGTCATCCTAGGCCTGCCCTGGCTCCAAGCCCACGACCCTAGGATCACCTGGAGTTCTGGATCACTCCAATTCCAGTCCACCTACTGCCGGGAACATTGCCTCCCCACACCCGTCCTGCCTTCCCTGAACCTGATGTGTCTGGATTCTGATCTTGACTCCCGTCAGAAAGTACCCCAAGTCTACCACGAATATTTGGACGTGTTTAGCAAGCAGGGGGCGAACACGCTCCCTCCACACCGCTCCTACGACTGCCCAATCGAGCTTCTTCCGGGACAGAAATTCGGTTTGGACGGATCTTCCCATTGTCCGAGAAGGAGTTAGCGGCACTGAAGGACCAAATCGATGACAACCTGCAGAAGGGGTTCATCCATCCATCTACTTCCCCAGCCGGTGCGGGAATCTACTTTGTAGAAAAGAAAGGTCACACGCTCCGGCCGTGTGTGTGGATTACTGAGACCTCAATAAGATTACGGTGAAGAACCGCTACCCCCTTCCCTTAGTACCAGAACTCTTCCAGTGCCTACTCTCTGCCACCATTTTTACGAAGCTGGATCTAAGAGAGGCATACAACCTTATCCACATCCGGGAAGGAGATGAGTGGAAAACTGCGTTCGGCACCCAATTTGGGCATTACGAATATCTCGTTATGCACTTCGGGTTGTGCAACGCCCCGGCAACCTTCCAGTTTTTTATCAATGATATCCTCCGGGACCTTTTGGACATTTTCGTAATAGCCTATTTGGACGATATCCTTATTTTCTCTTCCTCACTGGAAAACCATCGGGAACATGTCAAGACGGTTCTCTGCTGCCTCTGTCAGCATAAACTATATGCGAAACCTGAGAAATGTAAATTTGAAAGACAGAGCATTCAGTTTCTGGGACTGGTCGTCTCCCCGGGAGGCATCGAGATGGATCCACAAAAAGTGTCAGCCATTCTGTCCTGGCCTGCACCTACTGATAAAAAGGGGGTCCAGCGGTTTCTTGGATTCTCCAATTTTTATCATAAATTTATTCTGAACTTTTCGCACATCATATCACCCATCACCCAGCTCACCAAGCAGGAGATCCGGTTCCACTGGTCCCCAGAGGCACAAACCGCCTTCACCACTCTGAAGGAACTCTTCGTGGCTGCTCCCGTACTGTGCCACCCAGATCCAGCTCTGCCCTACATTCTGGAGGTGGATGCGCCAGAAAACACTGTTGGGGCGGTTCTTTCCCAACGCTCCGGTCTCAAAAGCTGAGTTCCTCTGGTGGCCTTCTTCTCACAAAAGCTTGCCCTGGCTGAAAGGAACTACGACGTGGGAGACCGGGAACTCCTGGCCATCAAGGCCGCTTTGGAAGAGTGGAGATACCTGCTAGAAGGGGCGGCTCACCCAATTCTAATCTACACAGATCACAAGAATCTCGAGTACCTCAAATCTGCCAAACGTCTCAGACCCCGCCAGGCCTGATGGGCACTATTCTTCTCGAGATTCTTGTTCCACATTACATACCGGCCCGAATCCAAAAACATAAAGCCTGATGCGTTATCCTGCATGTTCAAAGATCCGAAAGAGCCAGCAACGCCAATACTATTCTGCCAGCTGGGAACTTCCTGCTTTTACAAACAGACCTTTTGCTGCAACTAAAGCAGGCCTCTACATGAACTCTTGGCTCTATCAGAGACACCTTGCAGGTCAGAGAGGGTCTTTTGTGGAGAGGACACCACATCTTTGTCCCGTAGGAGGTCCGAGTAACCATCCTAGGTCTGTGCCACGACCATCCCTTGGCCAGACACTTCGGAATCCACAAGACCTTAGAGCTCGAACTCTGTACTCGAAACAAAGTTCCCCAGAACAAGGCCTGGGGCTTGCTTCGACCTCTGCCAGTACCAGACCGACCATGGGCCATGATTTCTATGGACTTTGTGGTGGAGCAACCTCCCTCGGAGGGCTACACGGCCATCTTTGTGGTGGTCGACCAGCTGATAAAAATGGCCCATTTTGTGCCCTTAAAAGGAACACCCTCTGCTCCAGAGACCGCCCGGGTGTTCATTGTTCATCCATGGTCCCTCCATAGACATTCTTTCCGAACCGAGGGGTACAATTCACCTCAAAATTCTGGAAAGCCCTGTGCGGAATACTGAAAATTAAAGTGTCACTGTCATCGGCCTAACATCCCTAGTCCAATGGGCAAGCGGAGCGGACTAACAAAACTCTAGAGCAGTACCTCCGTTGCTTCTCATCTTTTGTTCAGGATGACTGGGTGTCCCTTCTGCCGATGGCGGAATTCGGGTATAATAACTCTCGCCATTCTGCCACCAAACAGTCCCCATTCTTTGCGAACTTTGGGTTTCACCCCACCTTCTTGCCAGACCTGATTCCCGAATACTCCATGCCTGCTGTTCAAGATACTCTGGACCTCTTTGCCCACAACAACAAACTGCTGCAGCAGGCTATGTGCAAGGCACAGGAGGACAGCAAGAAGATCTTTGATAGGAAAAGGAAGGGGGGAGCTAATTTTAAAAACAGGAGACCAAGTATGGCTGGCTACAACTCACCTGAAATTGGCATGCCCGTCAAGGAAATTGGAACCCAAGTATGTGGGGCCATTTCCTGTCAAAAGGAAAGTCAATGATGTGTCCTATGAGCTGGTCCTGCCGGACAGCTTTCAAATCCATCCAGTGTTCCACGTTTCTTTGTTGAAGCCTGTGGTACCAGACCCTTTTCCTGACCATGAAACCGGCCCACCTGCACCTGTGATAGTTAATGGAGATGAGGAATTTGAGGTGGAGGCTGTGTTGGACTGTAGAAGGAAAAAGGGGAAAATACAGTACTTGATTAAATGGAGGGGCTATGGACTTGAGGAAAACTCCTGGGAGCCTGAACAAAACCTGCATGCCCCTGATCTGGTAGATGCCTTTCTTCGCAGCCACCCGTAAAGAAGAGCTCAGCCGGGCATCCGGAGGCTGCCCCTTGGGGGGGCAATGTTAGAGAAAATCCTGCAAAAGAAGACTTTTTTGCGCTATTTGCGCATTCGCACACACTCACGCCCCCCGTGCCGGAAACGGCGCCCAACGGCTCTATTTCAGCCCAGCAATCCCTGCAGCAAGTGCTGTCTGATCTACAGCGTGTGACCTGTTGTTTGTTCCTGTGACCCGGCCTGCCCCGACTCTGTCTGATCTCTGCCTGCACTGACCCCCGGCTTGCCTACGACCATCCGATTGCCTGATCCCTCTGTACTTCTGCTACCAGTCTGTTAATGAACCTGCTTGGACTTGACCATTCTCTTGCCTGCACCCCTGTACTGCACCGCCAGCCAGTTGCCGAACCTGCCTGCATCCGACTCTTCTCCAGTGTCTGCGGCCATCCAGACCACCGTAATTGCCAGCTCCGCAAGTCTTCTTCAGTCCTTCTGGATTGCTACTTCCTTGCTGCATCTATTGCCCCGCAGGCCATCTCTATCTCCAGCATTCCTACAGACCTTCAGCGGCTGGACATTACCAGAATACCACAGGCACTCTTACCTCCCCGTGCTCCTGTGGCCACTGTCTCACTCCCAGCGGTCTCTCGAACCGGGGTCGTAGGGGAGGCCATCCCCTGATGTCAGACTCACTACCTGGTACGTAACACATTGGAAATTTTACTGTTTGTACAAAATTAAAAATATGCAACATACATGTGCAAAATGTGACAGTGAATTAAAGTGTTTGATCACCAATGCCAGGAGTCTGTCAAGCAAAATAGGTGAGTTGGAAGCTCTGGTGCATGAGGAGAATTATGATTTGATTGGTATAGCTGAATCTTGGCTTTATTCTTCACATGACTGGTCTATTAATATTCCTGGCTATGCTCTCTTTCGGAAAGACAGGGTAAAACGGGAGGGTGGGAGTGTCTGTCTCTATGTGAGAAGTGATCTCAAAGTGAGTGTGAATGAGGACCTAGCTGCTGGAGAGTGTGATGAGTCTGAAGCATTATGGGTAGATCTGCATATGGGTGTGCACACTACAAAGGTTATCATTGGAGTTTGTTATAGACCTCCCAGTGTTAAAGAGGAGGTGGAGGTTTATAAACCTATTACAGGACAATTTTATGGTCCAGTTTATTGACGCCCCAACTAGGAATGATGCTTTGCTGGACCTGGTAATCTCAAACCATGCAGAGCTTATTACCAATATTCATATAAAAGAACATCTGGGTAACAGTGACCATAACATGATTTCATTTAATGTAAGCTGCAAGCAACAAACACATACGGGAAGATAAAAACACTTAATTTTAAGAGAGCAAATTTTACAAAGATGAGGGCTGCTCTCCAGGACTTAGACTGGGAAGGAATATTGTCATTGATGAACACAGAACAGAAATGGGAATTTTTCAAAAAAACTGTATGCAAACTCACTGCAAAGTATATTCCCATGGGCAATAAGTTTAAAAGGCTAAAAAGAAAACCTATGTGGCTCACGGTCAAAGTTAAAGAAGTTATAAATGATAAGAAAAGAACATTTTAAAAATATAAAAATGAGGGAACACTATCATCTTTTAAATGTTACAAAGAATATAACAGAATATGTAAAAAGGAAATCAAGGATGCAAAAATTCACAACGAACGACAGATTGCAAAAGATAGTAGGACAAACCCCCAAAAATTCTTAAAATATATTAATAGTAAAAAGGTCAGGTCTGAGCATGTAGGCCCTTTACAAAATAATCTAAAGTGCGTGACTGGGGACAAAGAGAAGGCAAACATATTAAATACTTTCTTCTGCTCTGTGTATACAAAGGAGCATGGGGGAGCTCATGTCCACAATGGGGGTGGTAGTGACACCGCCCCAAATGATCCACAATGGCTCAGAAGTGAAATGGTCGAGAAGTATTTTGACAGAATAAAGGTAGATAAAGCACCTGGACCAGATGGCATCCATCCACGGATCCTAACGGAATTGAGCTCTGTCATTTCAAAGCCATTGTATCTAATTTTTAGGGACTCCTTAATGACTGGAATAGTACCACTGGAGTGGCATAGGGCCAATGTGGTGCCCATATTTAAAAAGGGATCAAAGTCTTTACCAAGAAACTATAGACCTGTTAGTTTAACTTCTATAGCTGGGAAGATGCTGGAGAGTTTAATAAAAGACCACATAGATGAGTTCTTGTTGGAAAAAAATGTTTTAAGCAACAGACATTCATGAAATACAGAAGTTGTCAAACAAACCTGATTTCTTTTTATGAGGAGGTAAGTAAAACCTTGGACAGAGGGGTGGCTGTGGACGTAGTATACTTGGACTTTGCAAAAGGGTTTGACACCGTTCCCCACACACGGCTAATGTAAGGTAAAGTCTACAGGCTTGGAAAGATCAGTTTGTAAATGGATAGAAAACTGGCTAAAGACCGAATTCAGAGAGTAGTGGTTAATGATTCTTATTCTAAATGGTCTAAGGCAGTGGTTCTCAACTCCTGTCCTTGGGACCCACTAACAGGTCAGGTTTGCAGGATAACTGAAATGCATCACAGGTAATATAATTTGCTGCTCAGTGATTGCAGTATTCTAGTCTGCATCTCCCCAAGGTAATACTTAAAATCTGGCCTGTTGGTGGGTCCCGAGGACTGGAGTTGAGAACTACTGGTCTAAGTTTATCAGTGGTGTACCCCAAGCTTCCGTGTTGGGACCCTTACTTTTCAATATATTTATAAATGATATAGGGTCTGGGATTAAAAGTACCATTTCAGTGTTTGCAGATGACACCAAGCTATGCAGTGGAATAACGTCCTTACAGGATGTCTCCAACTTACAAGCAGACCTCATTGCACTGTCTAATTGGGCGACTATGTGGCAAATGAGGTTTAATGTTGACAAATGTAAAGTTATGCACTTGGGGGCTAAGCATATGCATTCTTTGTAGAAATTAGGAGGAGTACAACTGGGGGGATCCATACTAAGAGAAGATCTGGGGGTTTTGGTAGATCATAAGCTTAATAATGGCATGCAATGCAAAGCTGCGGTTTCCAAAGCAAGCATAATGCTTTCTTGTATTAAGAGAGATATAGACTCCAGAGATAGAGACATTATTTTGCCCCTGTACAAATAATTAGTAAGACCTCATCTGGAATATGCAGTTCAGTTTTGGGGACCAGTTCTCAAAAATATATCGAGGAACTGAAGAAAGTGCAGAGAAGGGCAACCAAACTAATAAAAGGCATGGAGGAGCTTAGCTATGAGGAAAGATTAGAAGAACTGAATTTGTTCTCTCTTGAGAAGAGGAGGTTAAGAGGGGATATGATCAACATGTACAAACATATAAGTGGTCCATATAGAGAACTTGGTGTTGAGTTATTTACTTTGAGGTCATCACAAAGGACAAGGGGGCACTCTTTATGTCTAGAGGAAAAAAGATTTAATCTCCAAATACGGAAAGGTTTCTTCACAGTAAGAGCTGTGAAAATATGGAATAGACTCCCTCCAGAGGTGGTTTTGGCCAGCATGGTTGATTGCTTTAAAGAGGGCCTGGATTCTTTCCATAATGTAAATAATATAACCGGGTACTAACATTTTTAGGTGAAGTTGATCCAGGGTGAATCCGATTGCCTCTTGGGGATCAGGAAGGAATTTTTTCCCCCATTATAGCAAATTGGATCATGCTTTGCTGGGGTTTTTTGCCTTCCTTTGGATCAACTGTGGGTGAAGGATTGTATATGGGATTGTTTGGTTATATTTGGTTGAACTAGATGGACTTGTGTCTTTTTTCAACCTGACTAACTATGTAACTATGGATAATTGGTTAGCACTTCCGGATTTTGTATGTCCTTCCTGTGCCTATGTGGGCTTCCTCTGGGTACTCCGGTTTCCTCCCACACTCCAAAGACATGCTGGTAGGTTAATTGGATCCTGTTTAAATTGGTCTTAGTAGATGTATGAATGTGAGTTAGGGACCTTAGATTGTAAGTTCTGTGAGGGCAGGGACTGATGTGAATGTACAATATATATGTAAAGAACCATATAAATTATCTGTGTTATATAAATACCTGCAATAAATAATTTGAGATGTAGCTTCTAGAGGGTAATTTATGTCAGAGCTTCTTAGACAGTTAGTTCTGCTTCAGAAGGGAGTGTTGTGACATTTTCTAAGAGAGTAACAATAATAGTCAGCCAGTGACAAGATAATATAAATTATACATCCTACTAAAACAGCTTGTCCACCCACCAAACTGGCACAAACGTTGTATAAATGTTACAAAGAGACTATAAGGAAATAATTGCTATCTGTGCAGAAACTATTGAAAGTGTCAATTAGGGTTGCTTTAAAACTACATTCAAGAATATAACACACCAATCATTGGTCACCAGTATTCTGTCATTGTTCTATTTTACACCGCATATTATGAATTGCAAACTCGGTAGCAAGAAAGCACAATGAACAGCTTGCATTATACTTTCTACATAACAGTAGCTAATTCAGAAGCTCCAATAAAGGTGCCCATACATGGGGGATGAGACAAATGTAGAGGGCATATTCTGATATTGCCCTGTGAGTGCAGGGGCTGGTGTGAATGTACAATATAAATATACTGTATGTAAAACACTGTGTAAATTATTGGTAAATTGTATCTCATAAGACAAAAAATTACTCCTGATGATTTTTGTATTATTATTAACATACAGGGTTTATATAGTGTCAACAGTTTGCACAGTACTTTACATTAGGGAAAACAGGATTGTTACAATACAATTCAATACAGGAGGAACCAGAGGGCAGTGTTCTCTGTACGATCAACTTCCTTAGAAAGTGATTAGTGATAGTGGATGTCTCCACTCCCCACTGCCCCCTTACCATCCGCATACAAAATCCATTTATGTCCTCCTTACCCTACATAAATAATGGTGGATGCAAGATTGGAATTGCTTAGCAGATGTGGCCACATTAGGGGGGGGGGGTGGCATTTCGACTTTATGGAGTTCTCTATGGAGTGCAGAGGAAAACATGGGGTTCAAAGTTTGGGAAGAAGAGTAGAGTGGGGGTAAACAACACTTGGAGGTTAGCAGAGAAGTTTGAGGAGAAGCAGAGAATAGAGCTGTTGGGGTATGGGAAGGCAGGGTATGCATGGTTGAGGGGGTGCAGAGAGGGGACAGTGGAGCGGGGAGGGGCGTTACAGTTGAGGGCCGGAAAGGTTATAGTGTACCTGTCAGTAAAGGGCCGATCTTTGCCTTTCCGCGGTGGTGCGCGCGCCTGTGCGCGTTCGCGCGAGCCCGTGCGAGGTTCGCGCACGCCCGTGCGCGCACCCGCGTGCGCGCGCGCTCACGTGCGCGCGCACGCGCCGGAAACGGCGCCTGGCGGCTCTATTTCAGTCAGCAGAGCCCTGCAGCTGGTGTCGTCCGCTCTACAATGTTCCCTGAACCTGTGAAACCCCCGGTGACTACGTTCGTGTGATTTCCTGTTCCTGTGACCCCGGCTTGTTCCCTTGGACCTGTTGATATCTGCCCGCACCTGACTCCGGCTTGTTTACGACCATCCGCTTGCCTGCTCCCACTGTACTTCTGTTGCCAGCACGTTGCCGACCCTGCCTGTACCCGACCATCCGTTTGCCTGATCCCGTTGTACCGCACCGCCTGCCAGTTGCCAACCCGGACTGAACCACTACTCTCCTGTCTTGCACGAGCTTCCTGGGACTTCTCCCAACCACCTGAAGTTTGTCCAGCCCTCGTGCCCCCCTGTGCTCCAGAGCTCCCTGTCCACACTACCAGGGGTTCTCGAACCAGGGCCGCAAGAGAGGTTGCCCCCCGCATAAGCCAGACTCTACCACCAGGTACGTGACAGTACCCTCTCTTGTTTCCATACCATGAGCATACACAAGCCATTTCTGTCCTCCTTACCATATATATACCAATGGTTGATGCAAAAACTGATTTGTTTAGCAAAGGAGAGTGTTAAATTGAATGTGACACATTATAAGAAAGGGTGGACCAGCTACATTTCAGTTTTAGTATGGATAGGTGGTGTTTAGCATGCCACCATGGAAGGATGTGGCTAAAAACAAGGTGTGTCACATTAAGTGGGGGGGGGGGGGGGGCTAGGGAATGTGGAAGGGCAGAAGAGCAGAGTGTGGATGGAGAACATTTGGGTTGGGAGGCTAAAAAGTTTGAGGAGCATTGGAGAATACAGTTGGGAGTGAAGGGGTAGGCAAGGTTTGCACAACTGAGGTGGGGTGGGGGTATAGAGGAGTATGGTGTGTGTGGCGGGGGAGGGGCATTTACAGTTGGGGGTAGGAGAGGTTATAGGATACCCTGCTCAATGGAGGATATGCATCCAGGAACAAAGGCTGTGCATCACTCCTATTTCCCATTTTCTGCTTAAATCAACCCTCACTGGGACTATGAAACTGCATAGCATGCTCCATGCCTGTGCCATTCGGTGGCTCTGCAGGCTGTCCCTGCCTCTGTCCCTTGTGTGGCTGTGTCTCTGTAAAAGTGCCTAGAAAACTATACATATGCAAGAAATGGACCTGTTGATATAAACTTGTGTAGTGCTACCCACACATGAGCCACTTGGTAGATTGGGTTCTCTGTTCTTTTGCATTGACTTTGAGAACAACCTCAGCCCCACTGACACACCAGGTTATGCAAATGGGCACTGTACCTCTACTGGAAGCACAAATATAGATACCCTGTGTAGCATCGCCCTGACACCCCGGAGGCATGGTGGCACATCCAGAAGCAGGGGGCAGGCCAGAATTTTACCCCAAGGCCATGGCTAAAATAGGCGAATGAGAAGAACATTAGGTGCCAGTCACTTTGTCTTTTTAGAGATTATTGCAGAACGGTTAAGTAGGTGAGACTTAAGGGTCCCAGATATCAAGCACATCATTTACTGACTTACCAGATCCAGATCCATGACCAGCTTCACAGTGTCATAAACTTTAGAATGTTTTCCAAACTTTCAACATGAAATGTAAACAAAGCATATCCCTATAGTGTGTATTTGTTTAAGTGTGTAAGTGTCATTTCTGTCTGATGCTTCATTCCTATGCTATCAGCATGAATCACTTCTGGCAGGTTTTCCTGACACTAAGAGAACAAAGGTGACAGGGGAGGAAGCTCTAGCTGACTGACAGCCTCAGCTCTTTTCCTGTGTGCTATGTGAAGAGGGGTATGTCCCATCCCTCCAATCAACTCTCAGAGCTCTCCTCACTGAATTTTGCAAAGTGTAATTTTAGCTCTCCATCCTCGTTTTTATGGCAGCTCAGATAAGCCTTATAAATTCTGCACTTTGAATGCCGAGAAGAGAAGACTGCAAATAAACAGGTCCACTTATTCAGCAGGATTTGTATAATCTCTGTGTACCACCTGAGGCCAGTCATTTCACTGGGTATATGGAAGTATTTACAAACATATTAATTTTTCCTGACACCCCTGTAAGCACATTTCCTAAACTCAGTGCATCCTCCAAATGAGTCACCTGCGAGAAACCAGCCTTCTTCCTGGTTTTCTCCAGCAAGGTCCACCCTGGGTTTCCTCCTTGCCATAGCTTCCTCCATCACCAAGCAGGACAGCTATAGGAGCACTCCAAACCAATCTCCATTCCCAGCAAAAGTTAGGCCCTACACAGATTATTAGGCCTAACAGCAGAGCTTCATCCACCGTCACCTTCCCAGGCCGCGGCCTGACAGAAGAGAGTGAGCACATGGATGTTCCAAATATTTATATCCTCCCTCAGCCTGCTCCAGTGACCTGAACCTCATACTGGGTTGGGTGAAGAAAATATGAATATCCACAACTCAGTTTAGTTATGAAATCTCATATTATTGCCAGTAGTACCAGTGACACCTCCTGGCAGCAGTGAGAAATCACAATCTAACTTGAGCTTAGGATAAAACCTAGTGAAAAACTATACAATCAATCTGGGCTGACTACAATCCAGCCAAAAACTGAATTTAGGTGTAGGACAAAGGGGCTACACTTGCACACAACTAAGGTCAAAAAGCAAACATCAGAATGGTTAGTGATAAATTAACTCAATCATTTGTCGCGGGTTGCAGTGAAGGGCAAGGGCAAGGGCAAGAGCAAGATCAAGAGTAAATGGCTACAGAGTCAGGCAGCAGCACGACAAACAGTGTACAAGCAGAAGCAACCAAAACACAGATTCAAGGAGTAGTAGCATAGGTGGAATTTAAGTAGCCTCCCAGCAGGTGTGGCCAGGTAGAGCTGATCGCTGGAACCTGCTGGATGTTAGGAGACACCTGCTGGTGGACACTTAAACTGCAGCTTTTTGCCCAAAGCCCCACAGTGCCACCAGCAGGCAAACTCAGTCCTAACAATATAGTTCTTTGCAGCAAAATTATAATAAACCTAGTAATCCACAAAATAAGCAATAAGCAATGGCATTAGAAATCAGTAACAGTAGTGATAATTGATACTGAAAAAACTCCTCTGTAAACAGTAGGCTATAATCACTTTAGAATGCTCTATATATAAATAAGCAATGGAATTTAAGACTCCATAAAGAGGTACCTCTTATTATGGACAAGAGGCAAAGTTATTGTGTAGCAGCTATCTGAGTGAGCAAGTTTTAACCTTATTTCTTCAGCTGGCTAGCATTTGGTGTCCATTCTTTACAGTGGTACACTAGTACAATCCAAGTAAAGTTTGCATGCAGTTAGTAAGGCTGCTAGATATGTGGCCAGTACTCAGTCTCTGCTAGCAGCAATAGATCAATAGCACCAGTCCCAGCGACACAACATCAGCTGTCCCTCTGGTCAGATGTCCACTCACTTCTGGGTTGCTTGGGGCAACTCCAGTACTCAACACCTCCTCCTCATAGTGGCTCATTCTCTGAGCATTCAGGTCACAGCTCTGTAATCTCTGGTTTCCCTGCACAGCAGAGGCTTTCGGGTGCTTCAGTTTCTCTCCCTCTGTCCTCCGTTCTCCTGATGTTAGCACAGAACCCGGCAGCAGATCCACACGCTCTCTGGTCCCCACACATAAGACTCTGTCTTTTCTCAGAATGCTCGGGAAACTCTCTCTGTTCTCCTTCCCCAAGGGCAGAGAATCCTTGTGTAGCCATGTGCTCCCTTGAGAGTGGCTGGTAGTAGTGGTTCACCTTATAGCTGCCCTCAGTCGCACCATATTTCACACATCCGGAGACACTGACCATGCCAGCTCTTGTTTTTGTGGTTTTATTTAGGGGAAATAACTTGGATGGGGATAAGGGATGACTGTGGGATGCCCAAAGAATTATAGTACACAAAGTCCATATACACTTCTGTATATGCACACTTTACTGCAGACTATCCCTCTGCAGACTGTTACTCCTCACAACTCTCCAGCACTTGACTTGCTGACGGTTTCTCCTACTGTTCTCTCTGCAGCACTGAACTTAGTAAATCATCACTCCATTACTTCTCTCCAGCACTGCACTTAGTTTACAGCTTGAAAGGAAATAAATCAAGCTTCTCTGTTCCTTTCTCTTCACCGCGGCTAGCACATGGCGAAGCCTACTCTAAGCAAAACCTCCGGAACACCCATTACCGGCCAGAGATCACAGGCCTCTGAATGTGTAGCAAAAAGTACTTGCAAGCTAGTCAGGCCTTTGATGGACTACAACTCCCAGTCCATCTTTCTTCCAGGTCCCACCAGCCTGCTTTTCCTCAGTGACTCTCCTTTCCCTGAACTGGCTCTCAAGGCTCTCACCGACTGTCCACTATTCCTCTCCCAGCCTGCTCCAGCACTTTTTTTTTTTGCAGTTCCCAGGGACCGTCACTCACCAACCTGGTGGATCTCTTTAAAGTCTCTCACTGTGTAGCATCGCCGCTGTTTTCCTGTTCCCTGTGCGACTCCAGGAATTACCACCTTCCTGGCTGCACCCAAACCTCTAGGCCCCAAGGTCACCCTCCCCAGACTGGGGCGACCTCCCGGGTAGGGGCCTCCACAGCACCTCTGCTACATCTCCAGACTTACACCCGACACTTCTCCACCCAGATTGTGCTGACTCAGAGTATTTAAGGAGGCCTGCCCCTTGCCAATCCTGCTTGGGGGTTGGTCAGGGCTCCCTAGAATACTCCAGATGGCTCCACCTATCTCCTAGCTCTCTGACCAGAAACCTTCTCCAGGTTTCTATAAAGAAGTGGGAGGTTCTGGTGACCTCATCTGTGAAGTCCACGCAATCCTCCCTGAGCCACTCCTCCCAGCCCAAATCAAAACATTCAGGCCTGCACCTACAGTCAGGCCTGACTAAATTTTACCTCATCTAGCAAACCCTGCTAGAAAAACGCACCTATAGTATAGGGGTGCTACACTTGGTATTTTAGTTAGTAGGGGGTGCGTGGAAGAAGAGCAGGGGAATATCACACAGCCCACAGCATAACCAGCAGTGAGGGAACAAAAGTTGGCTGCATTCCTCTGCCTCTGTATCACTGCCACTGCTGCCTGGCAGGAGGACACATGGGTGGAGGATTACACAGCTGGCATGGCACCCGACTACACTTGCATTTGGGAAATATGCTGGACATCAGCGTTTACAGAGGACAGTTTACAGCAGGCTGTATGCAGCACCAGCAACTCCTAGAGCACTGGAAAGTGACTGAAAATGTACACTTGGCATGCCTATAAAAGCTGTGTGCATGAATGCTAACATTTATATGCATGGGGGAATACTGAGGTCAGCCAGCAGTCATTGTTGCACAATAACCAGCAGGGTAGTTCGAAAACTTGCTTACCATGCTCCATATTTTGGTAATAAACTGTGTCTGGGTTATGAGGATGACTGCATGACTTTCCTGATCAGTGAGTTTTTGCAGCTTTTTGGGCAGTATTGTATTAACATGCACACTGCTTCTGTGTTCATATCTCAAACTGCAGTACGTGGTTCTCGATTACCATGGCACATGCATATAAAATCACATTTGCTGTACTACTGCCATGTAGCCTACTGTGCTTCCATCTATTATTGTCAGCACCCAGCGCTACATGTATTTAGCAAAAACATCACACATAGATTATCTTACAGGATAAGTTCACCTTAAAAAGGGGTGGAACATGTAACATGTTCCCACTCCTGCAGCTGCTCAGGAATCCAAGCGCCTGGTGTGACAGCAGGGAAGTTCCCGTACCAGGAATCACTTTTGAAAAGAGCATCACCATGCAGGGCTTTGCCCACATGGCTGCTTCATTCATGCACAGAGCTCTGTGAATGAATGAACTCCAAGTACTGACATTCTTTATGGCTGTCGGCTTCCAGTTCTCAATTTACTACCATGGTGCTGTTGAACGCTCTGGTAGTCCATTGATTCTTCCTGTCACTGTAAAACTGCCTGCCTGTATGATGTACACTGACAGTCTGCAGGAGTCCTGCATGGCATCACTGATCTGCTGATCGCTGGTGCAATGCCTTCCAGGCCCCTAAAAAAAAAAAAAGTACTAAATGCACATTTTGGAACCAAAAAAACATTTTGGAAAATGATTGAACTTTGGAACTTCATTTACTCAAATAGTTTTTGTTAAAAAATACATCATACTTTATTGATTACATTTTATTTTGATGTAATAAAAAGGTTTAATTACAATAAACAGTACCTCACAAAAGTGAGTACACCCCTCACATTTTTGTAAATATTTTATTATATCTTTTCATGTGACAGCACTGAAGAAATGACACTTTGCTACAATGTAAAGTAGTGAGTGTACGGCTTGTATAACAGTGTAAATTTGCTGTCCCCTCAAACTAACTGAACGCACAGCTATTAATGTCTAAACTGCTGGCAACAAAAGTGAGTACACCCCTAAGTGAAATTGTCCAAATTGGGCCCAAAGTGTCAATATTTTGTGTGGCCACCATTATTTTTCAGCACTGTCTTAACTCTCTTGGGTATGGAGTTCACCAGAGCTTCACAAGTTGCCACTGGAGTGCTCTTCCACTCCTCCATGACGACATCACAGAGCTGGTGGATGTTAGAGACCTTACGCTCCTCCACCTTCCGTTTGAGGATGCCCCATGTATGCTTAATAGGGTTTAGGTCAGGAGACATGCTTGGCCACTCCATCACTTTCACCCTCAGCTTCTTTAGCGATTCATACTAACACATTATGCTATTGTCTTGCAGGGTTTTTTCTTTTTCGCGGGTTTACTATCGCTTTACTGAACGCAGTAGTATAACAAACATATACTGAGAGAGGCGGTTACAATAGTCACCAATGTGTCATCCTAAATAAATGTCAATCTTTAAATTAGATTAGTAAGGGAAGCCCCCTGAATCAAAGCAAGTGTGTTGTATGGTATCTAGTGCTTGTATTATGCCTAGTACACACGGCCAAATGTCAGGAGACATCAGCCAGTTCAATAAAACATTCAGCCCATGTGTATGTCACCAGGTCCGCCAATGGCTGAGAACGCTGATCTGAGTTTTTTGGCGGGGGCCACCCCCCTTTCAGAACACAACAGCTCAACGATGGAGATCGCTGTACTAACGCACATTATTACGGTTAGTACTACGATCGTTGGTACAGCAGCTCCGACCGGAGCTGCCAGGTTTTTTTTGTTCAACCCACAAATTATTAGTGTGTACCAGGCTTAAGATTCAGCACCCAGATATATAACAGGGGTGCTGCTGAACTAACTTATACAGTGGGGCAAAAAAGTATTTAGTCAGCCACCAATTGTGCAAGTTCTCCCACTTAAAAAGATGAGAGAGGCCTGTAATTTTCATCATAGGTACACTTCAACTATGAGAGACAGAATGAGAAAAAAAAATCCAGAAAATCACATTGTCTGATTTTTAAAGAATTTATTTGCAAATTATGGTGGAAAATAAGTATTTGGTCACCTACAAAAAAGTAAGATTTCTGGCTTTTCCAGACCTGTACTTTCTTCTTTAAGAGGCTCCTCTGTCCTCCACTCGTTAGCTGTATTAATGGCACCTGTTTGAACTCGTTATCAGTATAAAAGACACCTGTCCACAACCTCAAACAGTCAGACTCCAAACTCCACTATGGCCAAGACCAAAGAGCTGTCAAAGGACACCAGAAACAAAATTGTAGACCTGCACCAGGCTGGGAAGACTGAATCTGCAATAGGTAAGCAGCTTGGTGTGAAGAAATCAACTGTGGGAGCAATTATTAGAAAATGGAAGACATACAAGACCACTGATAATCTCCCTCGATCTGGGGCTCCACGCAAGATCTCACCCTGTGGGTCTCAAAATGATCACAAGAATGGTGAGCAAAAATCCCAGAACCACACGGGGGGACTTAGTGAATGACCTGCAGAGAGATGGGACCAAAGTAACAAAGGCTACCATCAGTAACACACTACGCCACCAGGGACTCAAATCCTGCAGTGCCAGACGTGTCCCCCTGCTTAAGCCAGTACATGTCTGGGCCCGTCTGAAGTTTGCTAGAGAGCATTTGGATGATCCAGAAGAGGACTGGGAGAATGTCATATGGTCAGGTGAAACCAAAATAGAACTTTTTGGTAAAAACTCAACTTATCGTTTTTGGAGGAGAAAGAATGCTGAGTTGCATCCAAAGATCACCATACCTACTGTGAAGCATGGGGTTGGAAACATCATGCTTTGGGGCTGTTTTTCTGCAAAGGGGCCAGGATGACTGATCCGTGTAAAGGAAATAATGAATGGGGCCATGTATCGTGAGATTTTGAGTAAAAAACTCTTTCCATCAGCAAGGGCATTGAAGATGAAACGTGGCTGGGTCTTTCAGCATGACAATGATCCCAAACACACCGCCCGGCAACAAAGGAATGGCTTCATAAGAAGCATTTCAAGGTCCTGGAGTGGCCTAGCCAGTCTCCAGATCTCAACCCCATAGAAAATCTTTGGAGGGAGTTGAAAATCTGTGCTGCCCAGCGACAGCCCCAAAACATCACTGCTCTAGAGGAGATCTGCTTGGAGGAATGGGCCAAACTACCAGCAACAGTGTGTAAAAACCTTGTGGAGACTTACAGAAAATGTTTGACCTGTCATTGCCAACAAAGGGTATATAACAAAGTATTGAGATGAACTTTTGTTATTGACCAAATACTTATTTTCCACCATAATTTGCAAATAAATTCTTTAAAAATCAGACAATATGATTTTCTGGATTTTTTTCTCATTCTGTCTCTCATAGTTGAAGTGTACCTATGATGAAAATTACAGGCCTCTCTCATCTTTTTAAGTGGGAGAACTTGCACAATTGGTGGCTGACTAAATACTTTTTTGCCCCACTGTACAGTAGGATCCATGACTCCTATAAGCAGCATCAATGCAGTCCAGTTGAGATGCGTTATGTTCATCTGAAAGTTGATGGATCTTGAGTAATCATGTACATTTGTTTTTAGTTGAAAGGGAGCAAACACCCTTTCTTTCTTCCAGCTTGTGCTGCTAAACATACTTTTGAGGTTATGTATGAACAACCCTTTTTTGCTAAAGCATTTATGTAGCAACATTTACCTGTATGTGGGGCAAAGCAACAGTTCTCAATAATGCCATCCTCTTTTTTTCTGACACTCAATACAGTTACCGGGATCAAGAAAAGGAAGCCCTGTATAGGGTCTGAGTTGTTCTAGTGACAGCTTATAAAGTGCTGAAGACTTTCTCCCTACCCTCATGCAAGAGCAGTGGGCCAAGCACCAATGGCATCAGATGAAAAGAAGAGGTGCATGCCTCTTAATACCTTGAATAACTAGGTATTTTCATCAAGACCGGTGGCTGAACTGAGCTGTAGGGGAGCAAAGAAAAGGCACTGCACAGTAAAGCGATCCCTAAATGTATTTTTCACTATGTTTAGCATTATGCCTCACTGTATACAGTTTCCTAAAGCAAATCATTTTTGTGAATCTGTTGTAAAGTTATTACCTGAAGAATTTTCTGTTCAGGCTGACAACCCTAAGCTGCGGCTTCACAATTAGGAGCATCACTGTTTGCTTTTCGTGGGAGCTCCTCAAAGTGAAGCTCCACCCAAAAGGGTAAACTCCACTAAGCTCCCTCCCCCCCCCCCGCTGCTAAATTTGGCACCTTTTAGGGGGGGAGGGGGTGGATTGCTGGCAAAACTTCTGTGTGAGATCGCCACATCGTTGTGCGGCAAACTATGAAACTTCTGGCCCCTCCTCTTCCCCCCTGCTGTCTTCTGGGAGACACACAGGTCCCAGATGACAGCAGGGCCATTCAGAAAGTGCAGCGTGACTCACACATGTGTATTAGGAAACAGGCTTCACTTTCTGTTTCCCTTAGTGAAGATGGAGCCGATGGACAGATCGGCTTGGGGTGCCGACATTGCGGGCTTCCTGGACAGGTCAGAATCTATAGTATTTGAAGCTGATAACTTTTACTTTTTCTTTCCCCAGGCTGGAACTCCTCTTTAAGTTCAGCCTGATAGGATGCATAATGGCAAACTGCACAACAGGCTGACAACACTGCTGTTAAGTGTGAGGCAGTGGCAGCATAGCATTGTCAACCAGTAAGTGCTGCTCTGGGAAGGATCTTTAGGTAAAATACTATGCAACAGAATAATGTTCATGTTATTTTCTGAAAGATTGCCAATGTTTGTTGGTCATACTTCTCATGTGGCTCACAGTAGTGCACTTACCTTTTCATGTCTGTGACCCAGAATCAGCTGACAGTGGGTTAAAGCCCACTGTTGACTGACATCATAGAGCAGCTCCAGTTTCTGGATGTATTCCTATAATAATGTTGGGGATCCACCCAGATGCCCAAGCCAGCCGCTCCTGCCCCCGCCTGATGCCTCAGTGAAAGTCTGCTGTCAACTGATATCACAGAGCTGCTCCAGTTTCTGGATGTATGCCAGCAATCATTTCAAAATCCACCCAGATGCTTCAGCCAGCTACTCCAGCCCGGCACTCCAGTGAGCGCTGGAGGGGCAGAGCAGAGAGGGGTGAATGACAGTCACCATTCTTTACTCAGAGTGGACTTGAGAACTGGGTGATCATAAGTCATGTGATCGCTCAGTTCTCAGGCTTATAGTCACTGGGGATAGCTGCAATCACAACGATGCTGCAGCCATAGTATGTATGTTTGGTTTTTTTTTTATTGTTTCCCACCTTTCTCCTTTAAAGGCATTGTTCATTTTTTCAGGTTTTTCAGGTTTTTGCTGTTTTAACTAGGTATTAGTGTAGTTATAATCTTTGTATTGTTTGTTTGCCTTACTTCATAATGACGGGCTCATGTGTTGTGGTTGAGGTTTGTAGTGTCATGGCTGACTGATTCCCCTATGTCCATGTATTCATTCAACTAGCTTGTCCCTATTCACGAGAGGGACGGGCAACTTCTTGTTCCCGGGTCACACAGAGTCCAGTGCATGTCTAGTCATTTCCTCTGTGTTACATCACAAGTGTGGGAGTGCTAATGTGATGAAAACAAATCTCATCCAGCACAGTGAGATCTCTGTTAATTGTTCTGCCTGTTTGTGTCAGATACTATCTGACTCTCATCTGCACAAATTCCTGACTGAGAGATCCAGAGATTGTGGGATATGTAGTTTTAAAGCAGGAAATTACAGGAACACTTCCGGGACACCAGAAAATCAGGGAAAACAAGCCTTTTTTTTATTTTGCCAGCAAAATAAAGAACTCAGCAGGACTCCTGTCCAAATTACCAAGTGACCCTTTATGGGCGGTTACAACATATATATATATATATACCAGATTTTGCATCACAATTACATATATCTAGTGTTGAGCGAACCCGGACTGTAACGTTCGGGTCCGTACCGAACTTTCGGGTGTCCGTGGCACGGACCCGTACCCGGACATTTCAAAAATCGTTCGGGTTCGGTCCGGGGTTCTGCTATTTTACTCCACGTGTTGAGAAGCTGCAGGGCAGCCAATCAACAAGCGTTTCACTGGTTTGCCCTTAGAAGCCATCACAGCCATGCCTACTAATGGCATGGCTGTGATTGGCCAGTGCATCATGTGACCCAGCCTCTTTATAAGCTGGAGTCACAGTGCTGCAGTCACATGCTCCTTGGGTTAGTGTAGGGAAAGGTAGCTGACGGCGTGAGGGACAGATTTCAGCCATTTTAAGACCTGATCCTGCATCCTGAGATAGATTACTTTACTACTGCTGTCTGTGCTGGGACGTGCCTGTGGGCTTTCAAGCCATGCCTGGGCTTGCAATGTCAGGCCCAAGCGAGTTGTGATCTATATACATTAACACTACGTTTTAGACCATATATATATATATATACAACAT
>BLSH010549818.1:468507-492840 GCA_018402905.1 Glandirana rugosa | reverse complement strand
CACTTTGGATCACCCTGACAACCAATCGTCTTCAATCGGTATATAAAACGTTTGATGCTTTACGCTGCACATTTTAATCAAATCCACATTGAACGGGTCGTTGTGTATGCATTGCTCAAGATTTATACGTATATAAATAGTAACCAATTTTCTTGGTCCTCTCCTCTATATACATCTCAACTCGCTTGGAGACCTTCAAGCCCAAGACGACCAGGCAGGCTTGAAGCCCTGTTTCAGGCCCAGGCCCAGGCCTGCCTTGGGCTTGCTAGCGTGCCTGTTGCTTGGGGTAACTTTAGTTACCCCTGGGCTTGAAAATACGTGTTTTTACCGACATTGTTTCAGGACCTTCCGTGCGATCGTTCGGGTTCCGTCCGGACCCGGACCCGGACTTTGTCCCGAAGTTCGGACGGACCAGCAGAACCCGAACTTCCAGAGGTTCGCTCAACTCTACATATATCTCCTCTCCTGGTTCTTTTAACCAATGATAAATATATGCATATTTAGAACTCGTTACGTATGTGTTGCTGGGCAAGTTACACCTAAACTAATTTTACACGTCGCATTTCGTAGTTTGCAAAATATATGGCTAACTTCTGCTAACCAACAGTCCCACTAGGTTTCACAATTACTACGAGCAACTAACTTCCCCTTTTCTGTCTGACAACCAGCTTATTCATGGTATTTACAGGAAAAGGAGGAGTACTCTATTTTGTAAGTAAAGAAACATTTAATCTAAAACAATAATTTTGTAACAATTCTCCAGCTTGTTCAAGTTCAGCCATTAGCCCCTGGCCCATAGCACCCTAGCCTCTACTATTACAGTTTCTTCATAGTAAATGTCAGTTTTTAGACTACAGACAGAGGTCATGCATTAACCTGTGCAGTGCATGATGCATGTACTGTGTTTGAACACAAACAGAAACCACTGACATAAGATTGTGAATATTTACTCTATTGCAGGCTGTGTGCGCAGGCCAACAAATCACGCTACATGATCAATGCACATCTTATGCTGGCCAAAAACACAACATGTTGTAGAAAGGTTTACTATTCCGTTAAGAAAACTGTATACAGTGAGGCATAATATCAAATCTACATTTTGGGCTTACATACACTTTAACTTGAAACCGATGTAGCCGAACTTTGTAAACTCAGCAAACTCTTCATTAAATTCCTTTTGCTCTCCACATTCCTTTCCTACTTGGAATTCACGTGTCTGTTCCTCCCTGATCTCAACTGGCAATACCAAGCCTTTATGAGGTCAGACCACTTTGGTTATGATACAGAACTGCCTGTGGGTAAACTGGATACACTATGTGTGAACCTGAATTCCCAATGACCATTTTCTGAAAATTAAACTGGCATCTCTCAGAATATCCACAAGGAATAACCAAACGGAAACATATTTTAAAGAATGTGTGTCTAATTCCAGCTAATGGCCTCACTGTATGGTAAGCTCTCTTTTCTTAATTAGTAGAGGGAATTCACTTAGTGAGATTGAAGTGCTTTGTTTAAGCCTTAGGCTCAATTATTTGATACTGAGCTCTGGATATCCTTTATGCCTGCTACTTCTTGCAGAACAATGCATGCTGTTAATGAAAATATATGGAAAAATGATAGGGTTATTTAGTTTTAAAAGTGTATTAAATGCCCGAAGATATGCTTATCTCCCTTGGGTGAGAAAATATTATTTACACACAGGTAAATATAAGTAAAAGCCACGGCATGGTTTATTCAGTTATTGTTTAAATCTTTTCCTATTTAAAGACAAAATGTATCAATGTCGTGGTCTGCAAAGCTAAGAGCCGGTTCACACAGGGGTGATCCGATTTCAGGGGCGACTCTGAGCCGCCCTGCACAGCGTGACTTCAGCTTGCAAACGACTTCTGTAATAGAAGTCAATGCAAGTCACCTGAAGCCGCCCCCAAAGTAGTACAGTAGTCAGAGCGACTTGAGACACACCGAGTAGAACGGATCCATTGCAATGCATGGAGCGTGACATGTCAGGCGCGCCCCTGTGTGAATCGGCTCTTAAGGTTTGATGTAACTTGTTAAAATAAACACCACAAACCTGTTCTTTCCTATCATAATCTATATGGTGTTTGCATGCCTAAATTAACTGTTTACCATATGTTAAAAACTCTATGCTAAGTCATTTCAGTGCTTACTGTATATATATATGTTGTGCATTATATATAATATACTGTATACTGTAATGGATTACATGGCAGTAACATAGTATACTGTTGTAGGCAAATTACAGCTACACTTTGAGCTACCAAGAGACAAACTCTACACTCAGAGTGGACCCCCCCAAAACTCAAAAGCTCTAGTGTATGCAGCTCTGCATGCTGATCTCAAAATATCATCAAGTCATTTTTAAAATAAAAGACGTCTTTTGATATTTTCATTTTATTTAACCACTTCAATAATGGGCACTTCCTTCCCAGGACAATTTTCAGCTTTCAGCGCTGTCACACTTTGACAATTGTGTGGTCATGCAATGCTGCACCCAAACGACATTTTTATCATTTTTTTTTAGACAGATAGAGCTTTCTTTTCGTGGTACTTAATCACCACTGAGTTTTTTTATTTTTTGCTAAACAAATGAAAAAAGAAGATTGAAATTTTTTTTACAAAATTTTGCACTGATAGGCAACACTGATGGGTACTGATGAGGAGGCACTGACAGGCATCACTGATGGGCACTGAAAGGCAGCACTGATGGGCACTGATTGGCACCACTGGTGGGCTAAACTTGTGGGCACAAGTGGGCATCACTGGTTATTACAGGTGGACATCAATGGTGGGCACTGGCAGGCATTGCTGATGGGGCTGCACTGATAATCAATGCGCTGATTATCAGTGCAGACCCCCCCATCAGGAGAGATGCTTATCGGCTCTCCTCTACTCACACACTGTCAGTGAGAGTAGAGGAATCCCGATAACCGACTTCATAGGCTCTTTACTGTGATCGGAGATGAGGTGTGTTCGGGAGCGCATGCGCAGCTTGTTCTGAAGGACGTCCTATGACGTCCAATCAGAACTATGGAACCCCCGCCCGGCCGTAATTCTTCTATAGGCCAGACGGAAAGGTGTTAATTCACCTTCCTGGCATGCTGAGGCACTGGTGACGTAGCCAGTGCACTACAGTTGCCCCCAGCAAAGGCTACATCACCAGTGCCTCCCAGGGAGTTCTTGTCTGTAAACTGCATGATGTCAAGGCAAAGGCATTTTGTTAAAATCGTTTACATATTTTCATGGCTCAGCAACATGAGTGTCAAGTAGCATAATGATACCCATGTTGTTGAAGCCATGGCAATGTCTTAAACAATAACAAACTATGCCAGATGTTAACCACTTGCCATCAAATCATGTACCTAGTACATCATTTGACTTCAAATGGTTGTACCGGAATGATGCCTGTTGTTTTTAGAGCCAATGGTCGGCTCTCTTGTAATAGCAATCTTAGTGGCTAACTAGCCGCTCGATTGCTATTAGAAGCAGCGAGAAGGGACAAGCCACCCCCTGTCACCTTCTGTGGCTTGCTTGGGTTCTCCCATCCCACTGGGAGGCCCAAGATACCAGCCAGCCTGTCTGCCGGCTAGTCAGAGACCCATACAAAGCCAGGATCAGCTTTGATTGGGTCTTAACTATGGTAACCTGGAAGCAATGACATGACATCGCTTCCGATTTACCCAGATGTCAATGGCGCCAATTTTTGAAAATCTAAACTATTCAAAAACACAGATGTTGGTGTTTTGAATGCTTTCGAGGGCAGAGGAGGGATTTGAGGTCTTATAGAATCCAGATCCCTCCATAAAGATTACCTGTCACTAGAGTTGCCACCTCATCCCTTTAAATCCGAACACATATGAATTACACAGCTTCTGAGGCTAATTTAATGCAGATGAGGCACCAAGTCCATTTAATTACCACCTTAATCAGCCACAGAAACTGTGTAATTAATATGTGTTCGATTTTAAAGGGATGAGGTGGCAACACTACCTGTCACGTGCCTATTGCCATCACAAAGGATGTTTACATTCCTCGTGACAGAAAAAAAGTGATAAAAAAAAAGCAACAGTGTAAAAAAAAAAAATAAAGTGCCCCTGTCCTCCCATGCTAGCAAAGGCTAACACAAGCATCAGTCCTGCTCGCCTTTAAGGCCTTGCCAATGGATAGTAAAATTTACATTGTTTGTCGCCATTGAACAGGCGTGCGCAATTTTAATGCATGACATGTTTAGTATCTATTTATTTGGCATAACATCATCTTCTATATTTTACAAAACAATTGAGTTATGTATTGTGTTTTTTTGCCTTAAAATTCAATAAAAGTGACATAAAAAATTGCAAATTTATTCTCTAAGGCCTATGCTTTAAAAACATATATAATGTTTGGGGATTCTGAGTAATTTTCTAGCAAAGAAGACTGATTGTTGTAAACAATAAGTGCCAGAAAAGACCTGGTCTTTTACAGTTTTCTCTCTCTCATCAAATACCTATTAACTTGGGGGCGTGTCCAAGATGGCAGCGTGAGCATACGTGCTTCCCGGACCTCTACTAGAATGGAGTCTGCTTTTCTTATCCTACCTGGATTGAATTATTCCTGCGCTGGGTGAATTGACCCGGAAAGGTTTCTTCACAGTTAGAGCTGTGAAAATGTGGAATAGACTCCCTCCAGAGGTGGTTTTGGCCAGCATGGTTGATTGATTTAAAAAAGGCCTGGATTCTTTCCTTAATGTAAATAATATAACTGGGTACTAACACTTTTAGGTAAAGTTGATCCAGGGTGAATCTGATTGCCTCTTGGGGGATCAGGAAGGAATTTTTTCCCCCACTATAGCAAATTGGATCATGCTTTGCTGGGTTTTTTTTGCCTTCCTCTGGATCAACTATGGGTGAAGGATTGTGTATGGTTATATATAATTTTTCTATTTTTTTTTTTTTTTTGTTAAACTAGATGGACTTGTGTCTTTTTTCAACCTAATTATGTATATCTAACTATGACCCTCTATGCCTTCCAAATCGTCTGGCTGACCTAAGGGTGGTAAGAAGCTCCACTTTGTGTGTCTGAAATAGACAGCCCTACCCCGCGAGTGGCAGGAAGCCCGGGAAGGTATTCCAATATGGCCACCCAGACAGCACCTGTAGAGCACGCTGCTCCCTCCCTCCTGGGTATACCCAAGTTTATGGTGGCGATAAATGCCTGAAAACTGTCCTGACTGGGAAGCTGGAGACGGTGCAGCTGGACACCAGTCTGATTAGGCAAGATCTGGAGAAGATCCGTGCCAGGATCGACGTCGCTGAGCAATGGATTGGCCGGGTAGAGGATGTCTCGGAGCCAGAGGGGCATACCACAGTTATCTGCACCTTGCAAATTAAAGTGAAAGCCTTGGATCACAGTAGAAGAAACAATCTGCCCATAGTGGGTTTAGCGGAGGGAGCTGAGGGTAGGAATCCATCTGTCTTTGGAGAGGACCTGCTGCACTCCCTGCTACCCGTGGCCAAGCTCTCTCCATACTTTACTGTGGAGAGAGCTCACAAGGTGCAAGCATGTTTGCCTCTCTGAACTGTTCCAGCTTTCTATGCAACAGACTGCCCCTGGCTAATCCAGGTGAACAAGACTTGCATAAGATATTCTTTCATTTTTGGATCTCTAGTACCTCCTGTTGGGACTGTTGGTGCATGCTCCCTTTTAATGGTGGCTGTAATCCCCCCTCTGTGTGCTTGATGGTGAGGGGTGATTTGCTGTCCCCTGCTACTGGGCACACCTATATTTGGTTACTGTGTGGAACTGGTTTGGGGTAAAATGAAGGACTCCAGTTTGAAGTATCTGTGGGGTGGGGGGGGGGGGGGAGACGTTGTTGACTTTTTTGGTATTGTTTTGATTTATTTTTCACTTTTTTTTCCTACTATGCAAAACTGTTAAAGGTCATGGTTTTTAATTAATACATTTTCAACTGCATTTGTGTATATGGTACTGATCTTGAAACAACGTGGTCTCCCGCCTGGATAGGTTTTGAGCTTTTTACGGCCTGGGGCTGCGATGATGTACTAGTTCTCCTGATTATTTGCCTTATTCATTCATACTCTAGATGGCTAAGGTTTCAGTACTCTGCTGGAACATTAGGGGACTGAATTCAGCTGTTAATCGCTCTCGTCTTCACATATTTGAAAAAATATGCCCCACAAATATGTATCTTGCCGGACAAATATGTATCTTGCCGGAGACCCACCTGGTGGGATCCCGAATACTTAGTCTTAAAAAGGCCTGGGTGAGCTGTCATTATCATGCTACCTATTCTAGCTATTCTGGGGGGGGGGGGGGGGGTGAGCATTCTAGTTCATAGATCCCTTCCCTTCCAATTTATAAATGTCAGGATAGATCCGGGAGGAAGATTCATAATTATGCATGCAACTATTCCACTATCGAATGTGTGCTGTGGACCTGGCATTCCTTACCTGGGACTTGCTGCAGAGAGTGTCAGGAGTGCAGATCCTTTCCAGGGGTATCTCAGACTATGCCCTCTCATGATTGCTCTGCTCTTGAGGCCTCCTGTTGGACGTGGTTTGTGGAGACTGTCAGGGCACTGGATAGCAGACCCAAATATTCAAGCAGACATGCCAGAGGCGTTATGTAATTCCTGATTGGATAATGCTGGTTCCTCTGACCCTTTAACAGTCTGGGGTGCTTTTAAGGGGTGGTTTAGGGGGGAATATATCTCTCGCATTGCTAAAGTTAAGAGATAGTCTATGTTGCTGACCCTGCTCCCCTGAATTATGGATCCTTGTAGTATGCAATGAGGGCGGTAGAATTACACCAAATTGATCTGACTAAGAAATCCATGCTTTGTGCAGCCCAGCATGTCTTTGAATATGGAGAAAAAAATGGTAAGATGTTGGCTTGGCTGTCCCGGGGACAATTTTCAACTACCCATATTGGCAGCATCCGGGATGAGAGGGGGGCTCCCCTCACTGGCCCGAATGAGATCAATAGTAGGTCCTTCTCAATACTCAACTAAGGTGGATTATGTGGCCTCAGATCTTAAGATGTATTTATATGGGGTGCCCTTTCCTACCTTATCCCAGGAAACTAGTAGCAGGCTAGACCAAGATATTTCTCTGGAGGAGGTACAGATTGCTATGGCCCAATTACAGCCCGGTAAAACTCCTGGAGCGGATGGAATTGCAGTTGAATTTCTACTCCACCTATCAGAAACTTCTAGCTCCCAGGCTCACTGCATTGTTTGCTTAATTTTCCCAACTGGGGTCCCTGCCCAAGTTTATGTCAGAAGCGGTAATTGTGTTGGTGCCTAAGCTGGGTAAGGACCCTGAGGAGTGTGTGTCATACAGACCGATCTCATTAATTAATATTGACGCAAAAACACTAGCCAAAATCCTTGCAAACTTGTTGTCACAGGTCCTGGATGAGCTCATCCATGCTGACCAGACGGGCTTTATGCCCGGCAAGGGAACCGCATTCATTTGAGATGCCTTTTCCTTAATCTGTCCATTGCCCATGACAAGAGTAATTGCCTCTTTGGATGCCGAAAAGGCATTTGAGTCTGTTGAGCGGGGGTACCTATGGGAGATAATGGGTAGATATGGCTTTGGCCCACAATTCCTAAATTGGTTGAATCTGCTATACTGAGCTCCCACAGCTTGTATACGTACTAATGGTAGGGTTTCAGAAAAATTTCCTTTTCAGCGAGGCACACGCTTGGGATGTCCCCTCTCTCCTTCCCTTTTTGCCCTAGCTTTGGAACCACTGGCTATCTTGCTTCGGGCTTTCCATAGGGTAAAGGGGCCCCTGGGTCAGTTTGTTGGAGGAAAAGGAGTCACTATAAGTGGACGACGCCCTTTTATACTTACGTGAAGCAAATACCTCCTTGCAGGCTGCCCTGGAGCTCTTCGACGAGTTTGGGAGTTATTCGGGTGTCCGTATCAATTGGTCAAAATCTATACTGTTTCCTCTAGATCATCTGTCACAAGCTACTGCAGCGGATACTCCCTTAATGTGGGTTGAAAGATTCAAATATTTGGGTATTCAGATACAGCGTGACCCCAACACATTCTATGACTTAAATATTCATCCCGTGCTGGTGCAGCTTCGTGCTAGGTGTTCATCCTGGGAGACTGTTCCTCTAAACCTACTGGGGCGTATTAATGTTATTAAAATGGTATTCCTCCCTAAATGTAACTATCTATTTTGAAAATCCCCTTTAGGGATCCCAGGTTCTTTTTTCTGGGAGGTGGACAGATGAATTGGTACTTTTATATGGGGTGGATCCTCCCCACGCCTGGCAAGGTCTACCTTGTGTCTGCCTGTAAGATGCAGAGGGTTGGCATTGCCTGGCTTCCTTGTATACTATTGGGCAGCTATATTGGTCTTTGTCTGCTGGTGGTTCGTCTGCTCAAGGGCATATGTGGCTGTATGCATGGAGGCTGCCTTATTGGGCTCTCTCAATGACCTCAGGAACCTGGTGTATAGGGGGTTCAGGGCTTATGTTGGCCTTCCACATCCGACTAGAACAAATCTCTGAGTGTGGGTAGTCATTAGGAAGAGAGTTTATAGATAGAATCATTGGTCATCAGCCACTATGGGGGAACCCTAATTTTTCACACTTTTGGTCCATCCCAGAACCTCAGATTTCGGTGAAATTTGGTATAAAGGTCCTTAGGGACATTATGCCGACAGGGACATTACTCTCATTCAGGGACCTCTCAATTAAATGTAATTTGACTAGGTGGATGTATTTCCGCTATTTTCAGATGTGCCATACTGCCTGGGCCCAATTTCCCGGGCCTAGTACTATAGCCATGGACCCCATCGAGGAGCTGTTGGCTCAGGAGTCCCTAACCAAGCCTCTCTCTTCTCTCTATCTGTCGCTACTTAGCTTGGACTCACCCAAGGTGGAGAGGCTCTAGGAGGCTTGGAAAGCGGATATTTCCTCATTGGAAAGGGAGGATTGGGAGGATTGTTTTGAGGACAGCTCTAGGCTAGCTATCTCCTCCAGAGATAAACTGATACAAACCAAGTTCCTACATAGGGTTTATTATACCCCTCAGAGATTGCACAGACTATACCATCAGAGGGACCAATATGTGGCAGGTGCCACCTGGATACCGATACATATTACCATATGTTTTGGAGCTGTCCCAGGGTGGCAGTTTTTGAAGACCTTAATGGTCGTCTACAGCTATCCCTGGAACTGTCTCCTGAATTGGCATACGGGTATACAGGAGGCGGATCAGATGCCTCCTTACACTAAACTCATTTCTTTTCTTCTGTATTATGCCAAGAAAGCTATCTTGCTCAAGTGGAATACCCCCCCCCCCCCATGGTGGTCTTCTGGGAAAACTCTATTAATAGTGCCTTACCATTATATAAACTAACCTATATTAACAGAAACTGTCCCAAGAATTTTGACGGAATCTGGCAACCGTGGACGGCGTGAGTTGCTTATTTACCCCTTCTCATTATTAACATGGTATGCCTTCTAAAAGACTTGCTATTCTAGGATGAACAACATGTCTCTGTTTCAGTCCAATACTTGATGGTTTCAGGAGCAAGGAGTGTACATATTGTAGCTGTTATTAATGCTTGTCTGGATTTCACTTCTGAATTTCTGAATGCACATTCTACTTTCATTATGTACCATCTACTACCTGGTTGATTGCTTGTACCATACTTGTTCATTTTCACAATAAAATTATATTATGACTGTAAAAAAAAAACAAACCTATTAAGTCCACCTAAAAAGCAGCTTCCTGTACTAGTGTGGCAACAATGCTGCACTGCTCCTGAATTCAGAACGGAGTTGCCACTATCATGTAGGCCAGGGATATGCAATTAGCGGACCTCCAGATGTTGCAGAACTACAAATCCCATGAGGCATAGCAAGACTCTGACAGCCACAAGCATGACACCCAGAGGCAGAGGCATGATGGGACTTGTAGTTTTGCAACAGCTGGAGGTCCGCTAATTGCTTATCCCTGATGTAGGCTGTGCTGCCTGCACAACAGTAGGATAAAAAATGTTGATGGGGGACAAGGCTGTCAGCATTGTCACTGCTGATTTACAATCCAGTAGTTCTTATGTCAGTAACTGGCCATACCTAGAGCTGCCCATTGCTTTCTGGATTGGCAACACTGCCTCTGTTGCAGAAACCTTCACACTGTGATCTCCAGTGTCTGGGAGGGGGAGAGTGTGAATTACAAATGAAGGAGGATTTAGTTCAGTCTGGGAATGTTATGGAAGTCTTTTGTATTGTTTATTAAATGTATGCATCACATAGTAACTGGATTTAGTACTTGTTTAAACTGTCATACAGTAGCTTTTAGTTGTACTTTAGATAAAATCTGAGCTGCTGTTGGTCACTTGTTTTTTAAGGATAAGTGTGCTTTTAGTGTTCTTATCCTTCCCTTCCCTCTGCAATTAGATTGTTCAAAGCTTGTACTTACACATAACCCCAACTGTAATGCTTTTCTTTGCAGCCCACCTGCTGGCACACTATTCAATTTTCTGCAAAGCGCCACTTTTGCATGCATACCAAAGAATCCATTCCTTGCTATAAAATAGCAGTCAGCAGATTCAATATTTTTATATTGAAGATTCTGAAGTACACATGCATGCTTAATGTCGTGCAGAATTTTGAAGAGTTTGGGTGAAAGAAATGACCAGTCCCATCCTCAGTGAGTCCACTGGCCTGCAGGCAGCTGCTGAGATCATTGGTTGATATTGATGATATAATCTCTCATGAGCCATCTGTAAGCCCATTCAGTACAGTTCTGACTTTCCTTTAAGGCCTTGTTCATATGTGTTTTAACTTGTATAAAAACAGTGTGTACAGCAAGCTTTTAAAAAGCATTTGTAAAGCTTCTAGTAAGCTTCAAGCAGCTTTAATGAAGTCTTTAAAGTAATTTCATCCGAGACAAGGTTCCACTTCAGGACTGGCAATGTTGAACTCTCTTCCTGTTAAGGCCATATTTCAGAGCAATTTTAGAGCTTTGATAGCTTGACTGACAATTACTCCAGCATGAAACACTTTACCCAAATTATTTTTATATCATAGAACTTTCTTTTGGCAGTATATATATTTTTTTTAACAATATAAAAAGAAAAAAAGACCAAATATTTAAAGAGTAAATAAACCCAGATTGGGCCCATTATGTGCCACTTACCTGCAAACGAAGCCTGCAATGTCCAACACTGTCCCCTGTGCTGGCGGTGCCCATCTTCAGCCCCTCTTCCTTAAGGGGGGCCGCGACTCCGGCTGTGTGACTGGACGGAGTTGCGTGACATCACTCCCGCACATGTGCACGTGAGCCGCCAGTCACGGCACGATCACAGTGGAGAAATGGCATGGAGGCCGTTTCTTCACTGCGCATGTGACAAAATGACATCGGCACAGCTAATACACTGCATATCTGCTGAGCCGTACAGGTTTAGGAGATATGCAGGGCACCTACAGATAAGCCTTATCATAGGCTTACCTGTAGATTAAAGTGGTTGTCACGAGTTGACAAAAAACTACTTCCCTTACTTTCTAGCATAAAACCTTTCAAATAAAAGTGGTAGGACAGTACAAATGCCCCAAAAATTACCCCTTTAAGAAAAGTAGACACCAGTGTTAATATTGAGCTGAGTAAAAAAATGAAGGTGCATTTAGTCACCCACTGAATCCAAGTGTAAGTAAAAGGATGATATAATTGCATTGTACTTAAACTGCATTGTGTGCAATGGTGGATGTCATGTATAAACCCAAAATCATTTAAATCCCCCCAAAACAATTTCAAAACCATTGGTGGCCATTGGCATTTAAAAAAAAACTCATCATTAGTGGTCAGCACCATTTTCAATCCCTCCCTTCCCCAAAACATGACCATAACATTAGTGGTTAGTGATATTTTAACCACCCCCTCCCAATTTAAACAAGCAGCTAGCAGAATTCAACAGACTTTCAACAAACTTCAAACAGTGCTAAAGCCTGCTAGCAACTTGTTCAACCACTTCTTCATATCCCACACCTAGCTCCTTGTGCTCTACTGTGGTTCCTCAACTGCAAATGCCAGCTAATCTCAGCTTTCAAAATGGCAGTCAGGATTGACTCCACATGAAAATGACACTTGCATATAGTATTGTTCATTTGTAGATCAAAGGGATGGCATCTGTTACAGCAACCCTGCAAATAAAAAAAGGGAAATTAAACGTGTCCTCAGCATTTTCGCTAACTAAATATGTCTCTGTGTTTAGCTAAACAATTGCTCCCTATTTCTCTATTTCTGTTGTAATGTCCAATTAAATATAACAATTATAAATCATAGTTACATACAGTAGTACATTTTCAGGTTGAAAAAAGACCATCTAGTTCAACCAATAAAAAAAAATCATTCAATCCTATATACACAATCCTATACCCACAGATGATCCAGGGGAAGGTGACACCCAGCAAAGCACGATCCAATTTGCAAGGGGAAAAAATTCCTTCCTGACCCCCCGAGCAGAGCCGGATTAAGAGCATTATAGGCCTGGTGCTGAGGATTTTGTTGGGCCATTTTTAATGGAAATGAATACAATGAAAATGCAAACAATTTTTTGCCAAAACAGGTTAAATATGCTCCTGCAATTTACATATCAATGATGTGTACACTGTATACAGAGCAGGGCTGGGCAGCATTAGTGACTCACTCACACCATTGGTCTGGGCCTATCCTAAGGAAGGGGCCTGGAGCTGCAGCTCCAATAGCCCCTATGTTAATCCAGCCCTGCCCCTGTGAGGCAATCGGATTTTCCCTGGCTCAACTTTACCTATAAATGTTAGTACCCAGTTATACTATGCATATTTAGGAATGAATCCTGGTCTTTTTAAAGCAATCTACTGAGCTGGCCAGAACCACCTCTGGAGGGAGTCTATTCCACATACAGTATTCACAGCTCTTATTGTGAAGAAACATTTCCCTATTTGGAGATGAAATCTCTTTTCCTCTAGACGTAAAGAGTGCCCCCTTGTGCTCTGTAATGACGTTAAAGTGAAAAACTCAAAACCGAGTTCACTATATGGACCCCTTATGTATTTGTAAATGTTAATCATATCCCCCCTTAATTTTGAGAATAAATTCAGTTCCTCTACTCTTTCCTCATAGCTGAGCTCCTCCATGCCTCTTATTAGTTTGGCTGCCCTTCTTTGCACTTTCTCCAGTTTCCCAATACCCTTTTTGAGAACTGGTGCCCAAAACTGAACTGCATATTCCAAATGAGGTCTTACTAATGATTTGTACAGGGGCAAAATGATATCTCTCTCTCTGGATTCCGTAACTCTCTTTATACAAGAAAGGACTTTGCTCGCTTTGGGAGCCGCAGCTTGGCAAAGGCTATTATTAAGCTTATGATCTACCAAAACCCCCAGATCCTTTCCTACCATTGATTCCCCCAGTTGTACTCTACCCCAGTATGTATGATGCATGCATATTCTATATAGTCACCCAATTAAACAGTGCATTGTGGTCGTCTTGTAAGTTTGAGACATCTTGTAAGGAGGTTATTCCACTGCACAGCTTGGTGTCATCTGCAAAGACTGAAATAGTGCTTTTTTCCCAGACCCTATATCATTAATAAAAAGATATTAAAAAGTAAGAGTCCCAACATTGAATCTTGGGGTACACCACTGATAGCCTTAGACCATTCAGAGTCAGAATCATTAGTCGTTAGAATCTCTGAATTCTGTCTTTTATCCAGTTTTCTATCCATTTACAAACTGATCTTTCCAAGCCTGTAGACTTTACCTTACACATTAGCCGTGTGTGGGGAACTGTGTCAAAAGCTTTTGCAAAATCCAAGTATAATACGTCCACATCCACACCTCTGTCCAAGGTTTTACTTACCTCATAAAAAGAAATCAGGTTTGTTTGAAAACCTCTGTCTTTCATGAATCCATGAAGTCTGTTGCTTAAAATATTTTTTTCAGCAAGAACTCATCTATGTGGTCTTTTATTATACTCTCCAGTATCTTCCCTACTATAGAAGTTAAACTAACAGATCTATAGTTATTTGGTAAAGCCTTTGATCCCTTTTTAAATGTAGGCACCACATTGGCCCTCTACCAATCCAGTGGTACTATTCCAGTCCTTAACGAGTCCCTAAAAATGAGAAACAATGGCATTGAAATGACAGAGTTCAATTCTTTTAGGATCCATGGGTGGATGTCATCTGGTCCAGGTGCTTTATCCACCTTTATTCTGTCTATATATTTCTGGACCATATCACTTTTGAGCCATTGTGGAACATTCGGGGCTGTGTCAATACCCTGCACATTATGGACTCCCTATACTCCTTTGTATATACAGAGCTGAAGAAGGTATTTAATAAATTTGCCTTCTCTTTGTCTCCAGTCACCCACTCTAGATTATTTTGTAAAGGGCCTACATGCTCAGACCTGACCTTTTTACTATTAATATATTTGAAGATTTTTTTTGAGTTTGTCTTTTCTTTTGCAATCTGTCGTTCGTTTTGAATTTTCGCTTCCTTGAATTCCTTTTTACATAGTCTGTTATATTCTTTGTAACATTTAAACGATGATAGTGTTCCTTCATTTTTATATTTTTTTAAAAGCTCTTTTCTTATTATTTATAGCTTTTTTTAACTTTGGCCGTGCACAACATAGGTTTTATTTTTAGCCTTTTAAACGTATTGCCCATGGGAATTTACTTTGCAGTGAGTTTGCATACAGTCTTTTTGAAGAATTCTATTTTATGTTCTATGTTCATCGATGCCAATATTCCCTCCCAGTGTAAGTCATGGAGAGCAGTCCTCATACTTGGAAAATTTGCTCTCTTAACCACTTAACGCGAATCGCTGTTTATAAACGACGACTGCTTTAAGTGGAGGTATCGGGATATAGCCTGCAACTTCAGACGGTACCGTTTTTTTAGAGCGGGCGATTAGCTATTCGGCGATAACAGCCACTCCGGCTCGGGAGCCACTTGATCGTTATCCCGGGCCGCTCTTCTCCAGCCTCCCATCCCACCGGGTCCACCGGCTAGAAGGAGACCCGAAGGAAACCAGAATCGGCTCAGATCGAGTCCCCTTTGTCAAATTCCGGAAGTGACGCTGTGACTGCTTACTTGGCGGCTAATGGCGCCGGTTTTAAAAAAAATTACAATATTTAAAATCAATGTTTTTTGGCTATCTGAATACTGTGAAGTGCAAAGGAGGGATCCCTCCATAAAGAGTACCTGTCACCATATATTAGTATCACAAGGGATGTTTACATTACTTGTGAAAGCAATAAAAGTGATCAGATTTTTGCTGGAAAAAATAAATAAAATAAATAAAAAAAAAAAAATTTAAAGCGCCACCTTCCCGCGAGCTTGCGTAGTAAAGAAAACACCTACGTAAGTCACGCCCACATATGAAAACGGTGTTCAAACCACACATGTGAGGTATCGCCACAATCGCCAGAGTGTGAGCAATAATTCTAGCAAAAGACCTCTTCTGCACCTCTAACCTGATAACCGTTAAAAATTTTTAAAGTGTCGCCTATGGAGATTTTTAAGTACCGGAGTTTGTCGCCATTCTGCAAGTGTGTGCAGTTTTCAACCATAACATTTATGGTATCCATTTACTCGGCGTAATATCCTCTTTCACAATATACAAAAAAATTGGGCTAACTTTACTGTTGTCTTATTTTTTAACTCAAAAAATTGCGCTTGAAAGACCGCTGCGCAAATACTGTGTGACACAAAGTATTGCAACGATCACCATTTTATTCTCTAGGGTGTTTGAAAAAAATATATAATGTTTGGGGGTTATAAGTAATTTTCTAGTAAAAAAAAATGTTTTTAACTTGTAAACAACACATGTAAAAAAGGGCTCCAGTGGGTAAGTGGTTAAAGTGAAGTGTTTTTATATTTCCTGTATGTGTTGCTTACAGCTAACATTAAATTAAATCATGTTATGGTCATTGCTACCCAGATGTTCTTTTATATGAATATTGGTAATAAGCCCTGCATGGTTTGAAATTACCAGGTCCAGCAGAGCACCATTCCTAGTCAGGGCCTCAATAAACTGGACCATACAATTGTCTTGTAATAGGTTTATACGTTTTTGCCCTTTAACTGTCCCAGCAGTGCCGTTACTCCAGTCAATTTCCGGGTAGTTAAAATCCCTCATTATTATCACAGTCCCAACCCTTGCAGCCCTTTCTATCTGTGCAAGAAGCTGAGTTTCCAAATCATCATTAACACTGGGAGGTCTATAACAAACTTCAATGATAACCTTTGTAGTATGCAGACCCATGTACAGTTCCACCCATAATGCTTCAGACTCATCACACTCTCTATCAACTAGGTCCTCTTTCACACTCGCTTTGAGATCATTTTTCACTTAGAGACAGACACCACCACCCCTCCGTTTTACCCTGTCTTTCCGAAAGAGAGCATAGCCAGGAATATTAATAGCCCAGTCATGTGAAGAATGAAGCCAAGATTCAGCAATACCAAATAAAGCATAGTTCTCCTCGTGCACCTGAGCTTCCAACTCACCTATTTCGCTTAACAGACTTCTGGCATTGGTGAACAAACACTTTAATTCATTGTCACATTTTGTACACTTATGTTGCATATTTTTTCACCACTTAGCACTAAAATGTAGCATTTTAAGAAACTGATCACTGTTCTCCAAGTTTGTGTGATAGAGTGAATAATTCATAATAAATTCAATGCTAATTTTATTTTTAGATTGTAAATCAAGCTGTGCTAGTGATAGAAATGCAATGGTCAAAAAATACCTGCTTTTTACTTTTTATTTGTGTGATAATTATGACATTTTTGGCTTAAAGGGTGTGGTTGAATAGAGGTGACTTACATAGTATAGAATAGTTTTTCTAAGGAGGTGCTTATGCTTTTAAGAGAAAAGTAAATTGCAGTGCTACAACCCCTATTCTATACTTAAAAGGATGAGGGCATAGGTAGTACATACCATCCAAAAAAAATGTATAAAGTAAAAGTCTGACATAAAGTCATCCTGGAATAAAATCTTGTACTTTATTAAAGATCCATCAAGACATAAAAAGAATCAATACCTATGGTGAAAAGTGACGTGTTTCAGCCGTATGGGCCTTAATCATAAGTACAGGGTGGGCCATTTATATGGATACACCTTAATAAAATGGGAATGGTTGGTGATATTAACTTCCTGTTTGTGGCACATTAGTATATGTGAGGGGGGAAACTTTTCAAGATGGGTGGTGACCATGGCGGCCATTTTGAAGTTGGCCATTTTGAATCCAACTTTTGTTTTTTCAATAGGAAGAGGGTCATGTGACACATCAAACTTATTGGGAATTTCACAAGAAAACAATGGTGTGCTTGGTTTTAATGTAACTTTATTTCTTTCATGAGTAGTACAAGTTTCTGACCACTTATAAAATGTGTTCAATGTGCTGCCCATTGTGTTGGATTGTCAATGCAACCCTCTTCTCCCACTCTTCACACACTGATAGCAACACCGCAGGAGAAATGCTAGCACAGGCTTCCAGTATCCTTAGTTTCAGGTGCTGCACATCTCGTATCTTCACAGCATAGACAATTGCCTTCAGATGACCCCAAAGATAAAAGTCTAGGGGGGTCAGATCGGGAGACCTTGGGGGCCATTCAACTGGCCCACGACGACCAATCCACTTTCCAGGAAACTGTTCATCTAGGAATGCTCGGACCTGACACCCATAATGTGGTGGTGCACCATCTTGCTGGAACTATGATGTAGGTGATGGGGAATTGCTGGCCATCAAGTCGGCTTTGGAGGAATGGCGGTACCTCCTGGAAGGAGCAGCTCACCCGGTATTGGTTTTTACTGACCATAAAAACCATAAAAAAAAACATATGCTGTGAGGATACGAGATGTGCAGCACCTGAAACTACGGATACTGGAAGCTTGTGCTAGCATTTCTCCTGCGGTGTTGCTATCAGTGTGTGAAGAGTGGGAGAAGAGGGCCGCATTATTAAGGTGTATCCATATAAATGGCCCACCCTGTATAATACTTATGGTTAAGGCTCATATGACTGAAAGACATAGATTTTCAATGCAGAAATTGATTCTTTTTATGTCTTCCTGGATCTTTAATAAAGTACAAGATTTTATTCCAGGATGACTTGGTGCTGAACTTTCACTTTGCACAGGTTGTGCTTGTATGATCTGTATGGTTTTATCTTTCCCATTGCACCTGTGTTGTGTATATGCTCCCACTGTGCTGCTAGTTTATTCTCCAGGCTGTCCATGATGTATAACTTTGGGTTATGTTCATTAATTCTATTAGCTGAATCCAATTCCTCAGTCTCCAGGCCACTGTGATGCTTTAATGAGGTTTATTCATTTTATTGGCTGATTCTTCCCCACTTGTGCCTCCAAATTGTGAGCTTTGTTATTGCACTGTGTTTACATTCTGAGCCTGCCCGTGTTGTTGTGTGTAGAAATGGGAATGGTTTCTATTGGCCAGGTACCCCATTAATGTGTACATGATGGGTGCAGAACAGCATCCTAGCAACTAACAGGAATGAAGGGGGCTTGCACTCCAGACTACAGTGGGGAGATATGGCGACCATAGGAAACATTTTGATTCAGTTTAGTTCCACTTTGAAAGATACATTAAGCAATATTGTGCATTTTTAGAAATTAGTACTTTTTCAGATTATCGTCTGGATTTCATATGTTTCATATGAAGATTTCTACAGAGCAGCATGTATTTTAAAGTATTTAAATAAGATTGTTGAAGGCATCTTCATACACAACCACTACATTTACAGTCAGTTAAGGGGGGTAAATTGCATAAGTGCAGATCACCTATAGCAGTGATGGTGAACCTTAGCACCCCAGATGCTTTGGAACTACATTTACCATGATGCTCAAATACACTGCATAGTGCATCAGCATCATGGCAAATGTAGTTCCAAAACAACTGGGATTCCAAGGTTTGCCATCACTGACCTATAGCATACTCATTACTTACTAAGCATTACTCAAGCATACTTATTATTTAATGTTGTGGTTATGAAAACAATTAATTATGTACCATACAGCAGGATAAATCCCTAATATGGCTTCAGTGGAATGAAGATTAAACTTGCAAGACAAGCACACTCATTCAACGCTATACATTTTGCAGTTTGTACCAGTTAATATATATATGGCTCCCAGACTCACTTAGCCAGATCAACACCGTCCTATGGACAAGGAATCTCTCCTCCAGCAAAAATTAACCTTATCCCCCATCCACACATTCAATGTGGATGGGAGAATCACTCCCACTGAGTTTTTGTATTCTGCCAACGGGGAGCTTTCCAGACCTCTCAGTACTGTACATCCCCCCCAAACACACTCACCAGACCAGTTGCAGCAGCAGTTCAGAGTAAGGAGAGGTCCTCGAGAGCAGGGAAGGAGCCTTCACATGGTTCTGACCCGCCACTGTCAGGGGAACACTCTTTCTGAGGGTGCTGTGCTGCTCTGGCCACTCAGCATTTGTTTGTTTCTTTTTGTTACACCATACAAAACACAAAAAAATGGGGTTGACCACAGCACCCTCAGAGAATTGCCACCCGGTGCAGACCACCCCCATAAATATAACACTGCTCCCTTTTTGTATTTGCAAAAGTGATCGGCAGCTTAGAGAAGCAATTGCTTTTGTGCTAGAACTGTATTTTCTGTATAAAAAGGGTATATCTCTGCGCTGTGGTGGGGCGGTGGCTGACACAGATAAGTAATATACCAAACTTGTTGTTGTATGTAGCACCTGGGTTCTGGAGGAACATTGTTTCATTTCGCTATGTACTGCATCAGCTATATATGATTGAAATGACAATAAAAGCTTCTTGACTTGACTTGACTTGACTTGAAACTTATAAATAATAAGAAAAAATTTGTAGCGCCAAAAGTAAATGAACAGCGATGAGATGTGCATACTGTGTTATAAATGGACAACACATTTAAATAAAGTCCAAAAAAGTGATAAAGTGAAAAAATGCTAAAGTGAAAAAAAAATATATATTTATAAGTCCAAACTTGTGGATGAAAATCAACAATAAAAAAAAATATAGATTTAAATGCACAGTCCCATGATAGGATCAGCAATATAAACTTATTGATAAAAACACAATAGTTCCGTGCAAAGATGTGCACAAAAATTTGGTATTTACTTGAAAAGTGAAGAAGTGATCCAGTACAGTGCTCCAGAATCATCCACCGCACCCCTGGGAAATAGACACTCACCGGAAAAGCTGTGTGCTGTTAAAGCAGCAAACACGCACTCACTGTAGATCCGCCATCTGTTGTGGGGAAGTGTCAGGAACCATGAATCAGACCAAGATACAAGTGCAGTAAAATCATACTTTTTAATAAAAAGGTAAAATGATATAAACAGAGTAAACGTGGTCAAAACATAGCCAAGGTTTGGTAACTAGAGCGGATAGTCAGAGCAAGCCAGTGAAACAGTAGTCCAGAGATCAGCAAGATCAAACAAACGGCATGCAGGGTCAGGAGCCAGGAGGAGAGTCAGCTGAGCAAGGTCTTGAATCCAGGAACCAGAAGGGAACGTCAAACAGGCAAAGTGTTTCACAGGAAAACACAACAGAGATTTCTCCGGAGATGTTGACCAAGGCGAAGGCATCTGCAATCTGATCCAGGTAGTTTATATAGCAGCAGAGCTGGCTTAACGAGGCAGGATATGGTCATCAGGTACGACAGAGTGGAAGCTGAGACTGGCAATTAACCCTCAGCTGAGCAGCTTGCTCTGAGAAGTGAGAGCTGAACCCAGCCCTGACAGTACCCCCTCCTCAACGCCCCCCCTCAGGGGGCCACCAGGTTTGGGGAGAAAATGTCTATGGAAAGCACGGAGGAGGACAGGAGCATGTATGTCTGAGGATGAGACCCAAGAACGCTCCTCCGGACCGTACCCTTTCCAATAAACCAGGTACTGTATGCGCCCATGCAACCTACGGGAGTCAATGATAGATTGTATTTCATACTCCTCTTGGTTTTCAACCTGAACAGGATGAGGACGTGGTACCGAGGTGGTGAAGCGTTTGCATAACAAAGATTTTAACAAGGAGACATGGAATACATTAGAAATTTGCATATTAGAAGGCAGGTCTAAAGCGTAAGCCACTGGGTTGATCTTGTGGAGAATACAGAAAGGTCCAATAAACCGAGGTGCCAGCTTCAGTGAGGGAAAACGGAGTCAGAGTTTGCGAGAAGACAGCCAGACCCTCTCCCCAGCGTGGTAAGAAGGCGCCGGTAGACATCTGTGGTCCGCATGGCATCTCTACCTCTCATTGACACGTCACAAAGACTCCTGGGCCTGTACCGAAGTGGAATGAAGAACACGGAGATGCTCCTCCAATGCAGGAATTCTCTGAGGAAAAAATGAGTCAGGCAACATGGCTGGTTGGAAACCATAATTCGCCATAAATGGAGACAATCGGGAAGCGGTATTGATGGCACTATTGTGAGCAAACTCTGCCCAAGGTAATAGGTCAGACCAGTTGTTATGGTGGTCAGAAATATAGCAACATAAAAACTGTTCCAAGGACTGGTTGGCTCGTTCTGTGGACCCATTGGACTGCAGGTGATACGCATAAGAGAAGAAAAGCTGAATTCCCAACTGTGCACAAAAGGCTCACCAAAACCTGGACACAAACTGGCTACCCCTGTCCGAGACGATCACCTTGGGAAGCCCATGTAAGCGAAAGATCTCCCGAGCAAAAATGGATGCCAGTTCCTTGGACGTGGGCAACTTCTTAAGTGGAATACAATGTGACATCTTTGAGAATCAACCACCATAAGGATAACTGTGTTACCCTGAGAGTTAGGCAACTCCACAATAAAATCCATAGATAGGTGGGTCCAAGGCCTCTTTCCATTGGGTATGGATTGTAGAAGACCTACTGGAAGATGTTGTGGTGTTTTGTTTTGAGTACACACGGAACAGGCTGCTACACAGGCAGCTACATCAGCGTGGAGACTAGGCCACCAGAACTGTTGGGAAACAGCCCGAATTAGTTGATTCTTCCCTAGGTGACTAGCAGCCTTGGGAGAATGGTAAGTCTGGAGCACAGCAGTATGGAGACTCGGCGGCGGTCACAAGGTTTCTCAGGAGGTCTTGTCACCCAAAGGTAAAGTGAGACTGGTACGAATTGTAGCCACAATATGATCAGGAGATATCACAGGAACAGGAACTGTCTCCATCTTGGAAGCATAGGAGAACTGTTGTAACTATGCATTGGCCCTTACATCCTTAGTACCAGGTAAGAATGTGACTTGAAGCTTGACAAGAACAGAGCCCATCGCGCCCTCCTGGGAGAGAGGCGTTTAGCCTCAGACAAGAATCTGAGATTCTTGTGGTCAGTCAAAATGAGAACCGGAACAGTGGTACCCTCGAGGAGATGCCTCCATTCTATAGGGGCTAAAACGATTGCTAACAACTCTGTCCCCAATCTCGTAATTGCATTCAGCAGGCGACAGGAGCAGGAGAAACTTCTTGGAAAAGTAGCCACAAGGATGCATAGCACTCTCGGAGGTGGGACGTTGGGACAGAAGGGCACCAATTCCAGTCTCAAATGCATCAACCTCAAGGATAAAGGGTAATGTAGGATCCAGATGTGCCAACACAGGAGCAGAAACAAAGGCAGCCTTGAGACTTTCAAAGGCCTTAATGGACTCTGGAGACCAATTCTGTGGGTTACCGTTCTTTCTGGTCATATCAGTCAAGGGCTTGAGACAAGAAGTTCTTGTATAAACTTACGATAATAATTGGCAAAGCCAAGAAAACGTTGTAGTAAATGTAAACCCATGGGCCGGGGCCACAGTAGAACTGCCGATAGCTTCTCTGAGTTCATCGAAAAACCAGCAGTGGAAATGACATAACCCAGGCATTTAACCTGTTCACGATGGAACTCGCACTTCTCCAATTTACAATACAGGTTATTATCTCTCAGGCTCTGAAGCACACAGCAGACATCTATGTGGTGGCTCTCTAGGGACTTGGAATATATTAGGATATCGTCGAGATAAACCACCACACGTTGTTGCAACATACACTATCTCGGAGCACATCGTTGATGAATTCCTGAAAATCAGCTGCAGCATTGCAAAGACCAAACGGCTTTACGGGGTATTCATAATGGCCTGTCCTGGTATTAAATGCAGTTTTCCACTCATCGCCCTCCTTGATCCTCACAAGATTATATGCCCCTCTCAGATCAAGCTTCGTGAAAACTGTTGCTCTCTTGAGGTGGTCAAATAACTCCGTAATCAATGGAATTGGATAAGCATTCTTAATTGTGAAGTGATTGAGTCCCCTATAATCGATACAAGGTCTCAGTTCCCCACTCCTCTTTTTCACAAAGAAGAAGCCAGTACCAGCAGGGGACGAGGATTTGCGGATGAACCCTCTAGAAAGTGTGTCTGCGACATACTCCTCCATGACTTTATTCTCCAAGACAGACAAAGGGTAAACCCAGCCACGAGGGGGTATGGCACCAGGTTGAAGGTCAATTGCGCAATCATATGACCAGTGTGGAGGCAAACTACTGGCTTGGCCTTTATCAAAGACATTGCTAAATTTGCGGTATTCCTTCGGCAGGGAGGAGAGTGAAGAGGTACACAAGATCTTAGCCACTTTCTGAAAACATGTCTTGCTGCATTGTGGCGACCAGGAAAGAACCTCAGCACGAAGCCAATCAAAAGAGGGGTTGTGTCAGGATCTGTGTCCTTGCTTGGGTCACCTGCTGGTGGCAGTGTTTGGAAAACTAAATGGTATAGTTCTGGTGGCCACCAGCGGGAGTCTCCCAGGAGATTGAGCTTACAGGTCATTAAGCTGCACCTGATGGGTCTGCTGGGTCCATATAAGCCCGCCTTGCTCCCTATCCCAGTGCTTCGGTATTTTCCCTGCAAGCTGTGTCCATGCCTGAACCTGACCTGCTCTGATCCCTGATCTGCGATCCAGACCCAGAGACTTGATTCCTGAACCTGCTCCCTTGCTCTCCTTCTGCTCCCAGTACCTGGCTCCCTGTTCCCCTTATCTGGTATCCCTGGTTGCTTATTGTATATGTGTGTGTTTTCTTCACTTGTATTTAGTTAGTCAGATAGGTGTTTATTTTGGGGTTTGGTGTGTTTTCATCTTTTACTTGCTCATTTATGTTTGCTGGTGTTTGGTGTTGGAAGTGTTTGTTATTTGTCTAATAAATATATTGATATTTTCACCTTACACCTAGTCCTGATTCCTTTAAGTGCAGCCAACTGATCTGACCATCCCTGCTGGATACCTGCATATGGTATCGA
>BLSH010549818.1:409571-420996 GCA_018402905.1 Glandirana rugosa | reverse complement strand
AAATCTCTAATTTCTGCTATCTGTCCTCAGAGCAACAGCACAGACAGCAGTAGTAAAATAATCTATCTCAGGATGCAGGATCAGGTCTTAAAATGTCTCTATTCTCTCCCTCACGCCGTCAGCTTCCTTTCCCTACACTAACCCAAGAGCATGTGACTGCAGCACTACGTGACTCCAGCTTATAAAGAGGCTGGGTCACATGATACACTGGCCAATCACAGCCATGCCATTAGTAGGCATGGCTGTGATGGCTTCTAAGGGCAAACCAGTGAAACGCTTGTTGATTGGCTGCCCTGCAGCTTCTCAACACGTGGAGTAAAATAGCAGAACCCCGGACCGAACCCGAACGATTTTTGAAATGTCCGGGTCCGTGCCCCGGACACCCGAAAGTTCGGTACGGACCCGAACGTTACAGTCCGGGTTCGCTCAACTCTAATCTTATGTCTTTCTGGGTAACTGACGACATTTGCTCACACCGTGGAGAAAGTGGAATGTACATCAGGACTTGGAAGATAAACATCACACACCTAACCACTGGACATAAAGCATCTATGTGAGACCGCCATTGATTAGGGGTCACTCATTCAGCTGGTAAGGGTGGTGTGCACACTGAGGTGTTTCATCTTTTCTTAAACGCACAAACTACTTATTGGTTACTGCGATCTCACCTTATAACCTTTGGACTCCGCACTGAGAGCCTACTACGCATGCATAAGAGAAAGTGTGCATAATGAACAGTGTATGAACTTCCGATTTGACTATTGCATTTAATAATGAACTTTTTTTTACAAGCGCTGCATAATATTAACTATTTCCAACTTTGGCATGTATCCAATGTATGCTTAGCAGCTTGTGGTTTATTCCAGTTAACATTAATTTAATTTTGGGAACGTGGATACTACTATTGCATCTTGGTCATTTCTTGCCTCGATTACTGCAACTCCCTCATCATTGGCTTACCTTTACACAGGCTACCCCTCTCCCCCTTCAGTCCATCATGAATGCTGCTGACAGATTCATCCACCTTATCAACCGTTCAGTGTCTGCTTCCCCTCTCTGCCAATCTCTCCAATGGCTTCCACTCACCCAACAAATTAAATTCAAAATACTAACAACAACTTACAAAGCAATCCACAAGTCGGCCCCCAGGTACAGTACATCCCTAGCATGGTTTCAAAATACCAACCAAATCATTCTCTTCATTCCTCCCAAGATCTACAGCTCCCTTGTCACCTCCTCCCATGTTCGCCTCCAGGACTTCTCCCGAACCTCTCCCATTTTATGGAACTCCTTCCCCAATCTGTCTATCTTCTACTCTGTGTTTAGGTGATCCCTGAAAACCCTTCTCTTCAGCGAAGCCTATTCTGCTTTTTCCTTAACAACCGTACTTTTATTTTCTTCATCAGCTCATCCGCTACAGTTATTACCTCATGTTTCACTTGACCCTCCCTTTTAGATTGTAAGCTCTAGTGCACAGGGCGCTCTCTTATTGAATTGTATTGTAACTGTACTGTCTGCCCTCATGTTGTGAAACGTTGCACAAACTGTTGGTGCTATATAAATCTTGTATAATAATAACAATAATAATAATAATACAATTATTAGTGGACACAAACACAACACAATTCCTGCTAAATCTAAAAGATAAAACTGTATAAAGTTAATATATAAAGCTCTATGTGTGAATGCGGTCTTGTGACATAGGTGCTGTGGTCTGTATACTGTGGTTAGAACTAGAATATGTTACACAATGGGGGATGCAGCAGCAGTACGAACACAGCCGCAGGTCTCCATTTGACAAGCATGTGGGTGCTGGTGTATGGCCCCGAACACAGACAGTGTGCATTTCAGGCCACTCACCTGTTAAATTAGGACCTGTGGCTGTGTTTGTACAACCACTGCTTCCCCTTAGAATAACAGGTGGCTCCAGCCGCATGAACAATCCACTTATTCACTCGGCCACAGGGGGTGTACACATGCCATGGCACGATGCTATGCTTCGCAGCCATGGCAGAAATTATACCACCGTCGAACAAGACCCATTCAAATGAATTGCGCTGCTCTGCAAGCACCCTACAACTGTGCGCAAAGCACGTGGTTGCAGCACGCTAGAGCAAGGTTAAAGCAGGTGGTGAGACCCTCCTCACTGCCTGTCACATGCAGGCTCATCATCTTCAGACAGCAAAGCACATATGAACAAACCCTTTATATTTTAATTTTTTTTAGAATTTTCTTTTTTTACATTTAAAAAACAAAAAGGTATTTTATTTATTTATTTTCACATTTTTTTTTAAAATGCCCTATTAGTGATGCTTTTGGTGGTATATCAGTGGTCTAAACAGACCACTGATGTCTCACTTTTGAGACAAAGAAAGGGAATGAGAACATAGATTGCTCAGTTCCTTCCTCTGCAGTCCCAGTTGCACAGATGAATGAATAGGAAGTCAGAAGTGGGGAAAGGGCACACGGGGGGCTGGACAGCAGATGAAAGGGGGCATAGAGGCGTACAGGGGGGGCAGACAGCAAGAGGGTGGGGGGTGGTCAGAGTGGTGGGGTGCAAATACTAGAACTGATCCCTCTGTAGTGCAGCTAGAGGAAGGGGAGCCCCAAAAATATCGGCGTTAGCAATAAGACATCTGGCCCTCCTGCCCGGGCCCACCTTTTGAAATGATGGGGCCCAGGCCCGGTACAGGAGGGCCAGCTGTACAGCCTTATCAGAGGCCCTGATTAAAGATTTACTGTAGTCAAAACTCTGTCAGAGCGATCAGTAGATAGAAAAATGCTGAAAGTTTTACTAAACCCAGGACCCTGCATTCACTATATCTGGTCTTTCACAGTACACAGAACATGGAAATACAATTATTTTAGTAAATATAAACTGCTAGATACCTTTTCTCATCAGCAGTGACCAACAGGCTTTCTACTAAAAACAAAAAAAAAATCAATACACAGCAAACTGAGCATGTGCAGAGTACCTGCAAGGCTCTGTACTATCAGTAGATGGATTGGGGACTGTGGAAGGGGAGGATCAAAGAAGACAGGATCAAACAGTCTTTTTACACAATAGGGAGGGTTAACCCCTTAGGTTATACAGGGAGTATAACAAGCATGCTTTATTGCATATACAGACTAATTTTACTGTTGTGAGTTTAGTAACCCTTGAAGTTTAAGGCAAATATTGACTTTTCTTGTCAAACTGTAGTATGACACCACCTCTTCTACCAGAATCAAAGGCAAATAGATAAGGTAGGGAGTGGTGGTGCAAACTATTATAATGAGTATATGCATTCAGCTTTGGCTACCTGTATCTCTGGGCCTAATTACTTTCTTGATGTGCTTTTGTACTGACAGCTTTGTTATCTCTCACATGGAAATGTCCAGATTTTTACCAGGTTTATTTTTAAAAGGAGTTGCCCTAATTTCCACATTTATTTGTTGGTGCAGCATGGTAACACAGACATGGTGATATGATAGTTCCTATCTTTCAGAATGCTAAAGCTTGTTTGTCTTGAGGGAAAGGAGTAAGCAGGACTGTTGTTTCTTCATTGTACATGATGACGTTAGACAGGGTGCAACCAGCATAATGGTGAACAGGAACAGCCTCCTTGGACCAGTCATACAACGGGGGAGAAGCCTGCAAGAGCAAGAAATAAGGGAGATATTGCCGCTCATTCCTTATCCCCTAGCCTAGACAAAACAATTAAATCTTGCAGTTCATGGAGACACTGTCTTTTGAAGTTTTAAGCTGACTAGAGTTCATCTTTAGGCTAGGATAATACTATTACATAGCACTAATGCACCATGAAGGACACCCCATTGCACTAAGGCAGTGGTTCTCAACTCCGGTCCTCAGGACCCACCAACAGGCCAGATTTTAAGTATTACCTTGGGGAGATGCAGACTAGAATACTGCAATCACTGAGCAGCAAATGATATCACCTGTGATGTATTTCAGCTATCCTGCAAACCTGGCCTGTTAGTGGGTCCCGAGGACAGGAGCTGAGAACCACTGCACTAAGGCACCACACCTGTGCTGCATTGTGCTGCAACAAACAACAACTATTTTGTTTTTATTTTTTGGGCTTTTATCTTTTCTAATTATTGCAGTAAACACAAGAAAACAAATGCACTGTGCTGCACCCGTGGATCAGTGTGAAAGCAGCCTAATGGTTTTTAATCCTTTTATAGGTGCTAATATGCCCACTGCAAAAGCTATTATGCCCAATATATGTGTTGTTTAATACACTGACCTTTTCTTCCCTCTTGCATCTGCTGCTTGCATCGGTCTCCAGCCTGCTAGAAAGGATTAGAGGCACAGTGCACTTGTTATTTCTCCACCTGGGACAGGAGCCGGGTAGCACTGGCTTATGAGACTCCTGCTTCCACCACTGCTGAAGCTGGCTCACTGCACTCTGATGTTCTGGCGGGTCGGCAAAACCCAGATCGCGATCAATGGGTTGCCCATCCCAGTCATGTGCTTTCCTAGTTTGAGGTCACAGGCCACAGGTTGGGCACCCCTGATCTAAAGTATCTTCCTGCTCTTGAACTTGATAAGTCTGACTTGATACTGATAGCTCAGGATAGGATGGTTCTTTAATATCGGGTGCAAAATCCAAACCTTGTGTATCCACATACATTGTGCAAATCAAAACCATCCCATGTGTCATCTCTCCCAGAGACAATACCAGAAAGCACCAAGGTTCCAGAAAAAATATCTGGGAAAACAGGTGCCCCTAGCATGTCAAAGTCAAGTGTCTAGCAAAAATGTTAGCATTTATCACTGTAGCAAATAATTCAATATGAGAGGAAGGTGCAAAGTCCTTGTGACAAAACTTTCATCTTGTGTGAAGAAAAATCATAATCAGACAAATTAAAAAGATTAGTAGTGTCCAAAACCTTATATAAAGCATTTTTCATATTTCTACTCTCCCCACATCTTTCCTTTTTTTTTTTATAATTTGTGTCTTGTTTGCATGGACTTTTTTTTTGTCTCCTTAATCTGCAAAGGTGTCCATGATCTTTTTCTCTTTTTTTACCATTATCTTTTTATCTTTTTCTATTGCCTCCCATGATCTGTGGGTCTGATGGAGATGTGACAGTTATGAAGATTCACCTTCTGTATCTGAAAAGCTGACTTACTTGTGTGCATTTGTAGGAGTAGCATTGGGTCATAAGATAGAAATTCTTCTTGTACCTGATTGATTGGTATATTAACTATTATTCCCCATTCTTTTCAATTATAAACTTTCTGATCATCATAGTCTTGCCTGTCTCTCAAAAAGTTTGCTCTCTTAGCTTGTGTTTCTTCATTTTCTATAAAGACTAGCTTTGCATTCAGTTTATCATCCAAAAAGGAAAAACGTTGTTTCTTTAACCATTTCAGCCCCGGAAGGATTTCCAGCTTTAGGACCGGAGCCCTTTTTGCGATTCGGCGCTGCGTCGCTTTAACTGACAATTGCGCGGTCGTGCAACGTTCTACCCAAACGAAATTTGCGTTATTTTTTTCCCATAAATAGAGCTTTCTTTTGGTGGTATTTGATCACCTCTGCGTCATTTCTGATCGCCGCTATAAACAAAAGAAGAGCGACAATTTTGCAAAAAACCCCAAATTTCTTACTTTTTGCTAAAATACAAATCCAAAAAAAAATATTAAAAAACATTTTTTTTCACCGTTTTGGGCCGATTTATATTCTTGTTCATATTTGTGATAAAAAAAAATCGCAATCGGCGTTTATTGATTGGTTTGCGCAAAAGTGGTCGCGTTTACGGGTGATGAGAATTCATTTTTGGGGTTTTTATTTTTTTTTTATTTTTTACTAATAATGGCGGCGATCTGCGATTTTTAGCGGTACTGCGATATTTCAGCGGACATGTCGGACCATTTTGACACTTTTTTGGGACCATTGGCATTTATACAGCGATCAGTGCTATAAAAATGCACTGATTAGTGTGTAAATGCCATTGGCAGTGAAGGGGTTAACCTGCAGGGGGCGCTCTAAGGGTTAACTATGTTCCCTGGGCGTGTTCTAACTGTGGGGGGACTGCCCTAACAGGAGAAGGGAAGTGGTCACAGCCTCCATGTACAGGAAGGCTGTGATCACAGCCCTTCCCCCTTCACAGAACGGAGGTCCGTGTTTACTTACACGGACCTCCGTTCTTTCAATCCGGGGGGGGCATCGCGGGTGGCCGGCGCACCCGCTCCCTGGCCCTCCCCGAACACAGTGAGCGCGCGGGCGCGCCTCCGGCGGCGCGCGCTCACTAGGCTCGATCTCGCGGCCGCCGTCATATGACGGCGATTCGCGTTACAGAGCCACTTTGTCGCCGTCATTTGCCGATCAGCCGTCGGCAAGCGGTTAAAGTTGTTGTTTTAGTTTGTAATTTATGTACCAATATATTAACATGAAGTACTTCAAGTCTTCATGACTATTCATAGCCTACTATTCATACTATTCACTAATTAATCAATTTGAACTGTACCTCATCTAAGACAGCTTTCCAATCTCTTTTGAACTCCTCATCCATTATCCCAAAGGAGGGAAACTTTTATCCCAAGGTCTCTGGGAACTCTCCTTTTTTATTTCTTCTTTTAAATAATGATGTGAAGCCACCAAAGTCATGCAGTCTTTCCAGTTTACAAAAGAAATGCTCCAGGAAGGGTGTTCCTCCATGTGTTATGGCAGGATCCTTCCAGCACCCGAGCCTCGGTCCATGGTCACCCCACCCCAGACTAGGGGGCACCCCTGAGGGCCACCGACAGCCTTCACATCACTATATCTCCATCTTCCACCTGACTGCCCCTGCTGGTATGGCCCATGCCTATTTATGAGGTAAGCCTGCCCCCTGACAGCCCTTTACTGGGGATTGGTTGAGGCCCCATAAATATTCCAAACAGCCCCTCCCAACCTCCACCCACTAGCTCTAGAAGTTTCTACAACCTTCTAGACCAGGGAGGCACCAGAGGAGCTGTCAGGATGAGTCATCCAGCCCTGACTCACTGAACCCTGACCCAGATTCACAGCTCAGGCTTAGCCCTGAGCTAAATTACATTTTTACCCACACTAACAAACCTACCTTACATCTAGCACACTACAGGGTGCTACAGTAACCCCACTTTTGTTGAGGAAAAAAAGCAATCCTACCCATTTCTGCTGTTAGACAATGTCCTGTGCACATTGAAAAAAAGAATTGTAATCAGTTGGTGCACTTTCTGTGCTCTTATTAGAAAATTTGCAGTGTCTGTATCATTATAAAAATTATTAAAGCGGTTGTATACCCAGCTTTCTCATTTTTACCTACAGGTAAGCCTATAATAAGGCTTACCTGTAGGTAAAATGAATATCTCCTAAACCTGCACAGTTTAGGAGATATTCACCCTGCATGCAGCTGCTGACGTCAGCTCTGAAGGTCCGGCGGATCATGCCGGAGCTAGCCGGAATGGAGGACTGCAACGTGCATGTGTCATCATGGCTCTGTCCACTCACAGTGTCGGATACCATAAACCCAGAAGAAACGCTGAAGGAACATGTCAGCTCCCTCTTCGGTGAGCGGGTACACTGAGCGGGGGTTCGTTCTAAGATAAGTATTTCATAATGTGTCAGTATGCGATACATACTACACATTATGCTATTGTCTTGCAAGTTTTTTTTTGTTTTTTTTTTTAAGCAGTTTATTACCGCTTTACATATTTCACCAAAAATGAAATTTTGTTGCTGAGTATGCCTAAAACCTGACCTTTATCTTAGAGCAGAGTTCTTCACCCAAACAAGAAATTACATTTTTGGAGGCGTTCTGCACACCAACAGCGTACAGAATGCCTCCAGGTTTCCACATTGCATTGAATTTTACAAAAAATGACAGCACTGCAGTTTAAAAAGGAAAGGTACTTTTTTTTAATAACATTAAACCACATTATGGCTTGTGTAGCAATTGTTTATGCTATTTTAATATTTTATTTGTTATAGCTTTTCCCTGAAGGTGGAGTTAACCTTTAAAGACCTATTAATCAGTGGTAGGTCCGTGTCAGGTTGAAAAACGGAGGTCCCATACACACGGGCATATTAAATAAATTAGCTGTAACGTCGGGCCCGATGTCAGGGAAAAATCTGATTTCGTCTGCGTTTTGCATTGGCGTTAATGCGCGTTAGTGAGTGTTGGGATTAATAGGCGTTTTGTTTAAAAAAAATTCCTCTGCTATTTTTTAACCTGAAAACGCCATCTTCTAAAAACACTGGTTAACGTCGCTACGCTCAAAAACGCGGCAGTAAAAAACGTCCATGTGTATGAGGCCTAAAACATGAGTCAGCTCCCATGAATTGCTGACGAATTGTTAGTTCTGCTTAATATTTCAATTACCTTGTGTCAATGTCAAAAGGTGTGTCACATAAGTCCTCACCCAATTCTCTATTTTTTTTTTTTCAATTCTCAAGTTCTACTGTCTCAGTCTTTAAGGAAAATGGATCAAAAGGGAGAGGGGAAGCAGAGGAGATCCACCATAAACTGCTGTGCATTTATTTTCCAAAAAAGGTCAGGTGTGGTTTTTACCACACTGTAGTGAACTGGCAGTCCATTAACAAATGAGCTGCCTTAATGCAATGTGTGTTAACATCTCATAGATATGAATTGGCCTTAAATATTCAGTGCAACACACTGAATATCAGCTGCAATGCAATTCACCTTTTACAAATGTCAGTTGTAAAAGGCTCCCATCCCTGAAAAATAAGTATCATGGCAAGAGCTACATACCAAAGTTTGTATAAACAATTACAGATAATCTGAGCAAAGCTGTCAAACACCGCAAGCATATACTGTAGCAGAAAATAGGCTGTTTGTATCCTGAATAATGTTCATAAATGTATATCTGCCCCAAGACAAACCTGTCAAAAATCTGGGCAATTCAAAATGCAGAAACAGATCAGTAGATACAAAGGTATATGCAGTTAAATGTATATGCAATTGTAATCTCTTCCTGTAAATGTTCAGCTTGACTCCTGTACATTAATTAAAGCAGCAATAGAGAGACTTGGTAAGAGGAATTTCAGCTGCATTTATCCTGGGATCTATGTTTTGACATATAATTTATACTGAATGTAACTTCTGCTTATTTTTATTCTCTATATATATTGCGGATAAATTGCTCTGGTTTTTACACGCGGTAATTTTTTTTGTAAAATATAAGTAATATAAAATGACATGCTTTATACCATACATTGCAAATGCTGACACAGATTGGCCCATGTTGTGTGCAAGTAACAAGTAAGCGTTTACAGGCTTGTTAGTAGGTAATCCTTTAGCTTCCAGGGCTTTTTTTTAATTTTGCACATACTAAAATGCACATTTTGTAAATGAAAATGAACTTTATACCCAAAACATTATAGATTTTCTGAAAGCACAGACCCTATAGAATAAAATAGCGGTACTTGCAAATTTTTTTATGTCACATGATACCCATGCTACTGGTATTCAAATCTTTATTTTAAGTAACAAATACGCTCACATTAATTTTAGTGTACACAACACAATGTAATCTCAATTTTTTGATAAAATATAAAGAATAAAGTGGTGTCTAGTAGATAGATACTAAATATATATAGCCTCAAAACTGCATGCACCTGCGGTGAAGAACTATAATACTCAAAATTGTCCAGAAATAATGCTTTAAAAGAATTTACAGGCCATCAGTTTAGTGTTAACAGTAAATGATGCCCCCAAGAATTATTGCATTCAGTCATTTTCTTATGTGTGTGCACCACATGCATAGATTTATGTTGATATGTGCATGTGGGTGCAGGGGGCTTTTACATTTTTTTGGCAGTTTCTTTAACTTGATTAAACTTTAGTTCTTAACCACTTGCCACCCAAGCCAGTTCTGACACTTCTCTCCTACATGTATAAAATCATCATTTTTTTGATAGAAAATTACTCAGAACCCCCAAACATTATATATATATATATATATATATATATATATATATATATTAGCAGAGACCCTAGGAAGTTAAATGGTGGTCGTTTTTTATGTCACACGGGATTTGCGCAGCGATTTTGGGGAAAAAAAAAACACTTTCATGAATTAAAAAGAAAAACAAAACACCATATTTACCCCAATTTTTTGTATAATGTAAACGATTATGTTATGCTGAGTAAATAGATACCAAACATGTCACGCTTTAAAATTGGGCACACTTGTGGAATGGCGCCAAACTACAGTACTTAAAAATCTCCATAGTGGATGCTTTAAAATTTTTTGCAGGTTAACAGTTTAGAGTTAAAGAGGAGGTCTAATGCTAGAAATATTGCTCTCGCTCTAACAATCTCAGCGATACCTCACATGTGGTTTGAATGCCGTTTACATATGTGGGCGTGACCTACGTATGCGTTTGATTCTGCGTTCAAGCACGAGGGGATGGGGGTGCTTTAAATTTTTTGTATTTTTTATTGTCTATTTTATTTTTACACTTTCCCATTATTTTTTTATTTTTGATCACTCTTATTCCTATTAGAAGGAATGTAAACATCTCTTGTAATAGGAATATGGCATGACAGGTCCTCTTTATGGAGAGATCTGGGGTCTTTAAGTCCCCACATCTTTTCTCTATGTTGAAAAGCCTGAGATAAAAAAAAATAAAAATAAAAAAAAAACACTATCTCAGGCTTTCCAGCAAAAAAAAAAAAAAAAATGACAGTGTTTACATCTGCTGGTGCCGGAAGTGATGTCATGACGTCACTTCCGGCCTCTGAGGGTCATAGAGATGGCCAGGGATCTTCTGGTCCCCGGCCAGCTATATGGTAAACTGCCACCACCGGCAGATTCACTCTCTGGCACTCCAATCACACAGGCGGGCCCGGAGAAGCGAAAGGGGGGGGGGACATCCCCTCCAGCCGCCTATAAAAGCAATCAAGCTAAGATGGATATATATAAAGCTGCGCTATTATTAACAGTCCAATATTGAAAGTATTAGTTCTTGAATCGAAACAGTCTTCATAGAAAACAAGGTGACCAGTTGATTAGAGACACCCAGTGAACTTCATATATTTTTGTGAATCCACCACCAGACAATAAAAAGGCTTACCAGACCCAGCTGGAAGCCAGGCATAACAGTTTAATATCTGGATTATTGGTTCAACGGATCTCAGCAGCAATAGGAATGCCCCCTGGCCATTTCCACAGCAATGAGCAGACAGAAGATTCTTATGTAAAATTCGGTACATCCACTTATGAACAGCTCTCCAAAATGTTCCTCATAGCATCATTATACTTCAAGTGACCCACAGAGATTAGTTGACCAGTGGAACAAAAGATACTTCTGACAAAGCTAAGTTCTTGATTATGAAAGTTATAACCTGACAATTATTATCGCGTCGAAATATATATAGGTAGAATCGAACTAACGAAAATATCCGCCGACCTCCCCTACAGGGGGGGGGG
>BLSH010549818.1:395476-409561 GCA_018402905.1 Glandirana rugosa | reverse complement strand
TGGCTAAAGCAGGGGTCCGTCATCAGGAGATAATTCCTGAAATCATCAGGATTATTCTCCTGGAGCTCCCTTACCAAAGCCATATGACCAAATTGATCACGATTCAGCAACCAATTCTTGGTCCAGCAACTCCTCTCTCTCCTTCTCCTACGTTGGTTTCGGGTCCAAGCCAGAACTCCTAGGCCAACAGCAGCGAGATTTCTCTCTCGAGAAGGCAACATGGTTGACGAACGAGCGTCCAGAAACGAGCCAAAGAACGATCCAAAAAGAACGATCTGAAGAACGATCTGAAAGTCGCGAATCAACACACACCAAACTTCAACTAACACGAGATTAGATGAAGGAGCCCAAAGGGTGGCGCAATGATACCAGCACTTCCTCTTTATACGCGCGTTTGCGTCATCACGTTCGGCCGGTCGTACGTTGCACACACGACTGTCGTGTGCATGTCAGTAGGCTACATACGACCGTCAACGTACGATTCAACACGGTCGTGTGCACGATCGTCGTCCCGTGTGTACGGGGCATTAGAGAGACTTGGTAAGAGGAATTTCAGCTGCATTTATCCTGGGATCTATGTTTTGACATATAATTTATACTGAATGTAACTTCTGCTTATTTTTATTCTCTATATATATTGCGGTTAAATTGCTCTGGTTTTTACACGCGGTAATTTTTTTTGTAAAATATAAGTAATATAAAATGACATGCTTTATACCATACAATGCAAATGCTGACACAGATTGGCCCATGTTGTGTGCAAGTAACAAGTAAGCGTTTACAGGCTTGTTAGTAGGTAATCCTTTAGCTTCCAGGGCTTTTTTTAAATTTTGCACATACTAAAATGCACATTTTGTAAATGAAAATTAACTTTATACCCAAAACATTATAGATTTTCTGAAAGCATAGACCCTATAGAATAAAATAGCGGTACTTGCTACTTTTTTATGTCACAGGATACCCATGCTACTGGTATTCAAATCTTTATTTTAAGTAACAAATACACTCACATTAATTTTAGTGTACACAACAGAATGTAATCTCAATTTTTTGATAAAATATAAAGAATAAAGTGGTGTCTAGTAGATAGATACTAAATATATAAAGCCTCAAAACTGCATGCACCTGTGGTGAAGAACTAGAATACTCAAAATTGGCCAGAAATAATGCTTTAAAAGAATTTACAGGCCATCAATTTAGTGTTAACAGTAAATGATGCCCCCAATAATTATTGCATTCAGTCATTTTCTTATGTGTGTGCACCACATGCATAGATTTATGTTGCATGTATGTGCAGGGAGCTTTTGCATTTTTTTGGCAGTTTCTTTAACTTGATTAAACTTTAGTTCTTAACCACTTGCCACCCAAGCCAGTTCTGACACTTCTCTCCTACATGTAAAAAATCATAATTTTTTTGATAGAAAATTACTCAGAACCCCCAAACATTATATATATATATATATATATATATATATATATATTTCAGCAGAGACCCTAGGAAGTTAAATGGTGGTCGTTTTTTATGTCACACGGGATTTGCGCAGCAATTTTTCAAACGCAATTTTTTTTGGGAAAAGAAACACTTTCATGAATTAAAAAGAAAAACAAAACACCATATTTACCCCAATTTTTTGTATAATTTAAAAGATTGTTATGCTGAGTAAATAGATACCAAACATGTCACGCTTTAAAATTGGGTACACTTGTGGAATGGCGCCAAACTACAGTACTTAAAAATCTCCATAGGTGATGCTTTAACATTTTTTGCAGGTTAACAGTTTAGAGTTAAAGAGGAGGTCTAGTGCTAGAAATATTGCTCTCGCTCTAACAATCTCAGCGATACCTCACATGCGGTTTGAATGGCGTTTACATATGTGGGCGTGACCTACGTATGCGTTTGCTCCTGCGTTCGAGCACAAGGGGATGGGGGTGCTTTAAATTTGTTGTATTTTTTATTGTCTATTTTATTTTTACACTTTCCCTTTATTTTTTTTTATTTTTGATCACTCTTATTCCTATTAGAAGGAATGTAAACATCTCTTGTAATAGGAATATGGCATGACAGGTCCTCTTTATGGAGAGATCTGGAGTCTTTAAGTCCCCACATCTTTTCTCTATGTTGGAAAGCCTGAGATTAAAAAAAAAAAAAAAAAAAAAAACAACTATCTCAGGCTTTCCAGCGAAAAAAAAAAAAATGACAGTGTTTACATCTGCTGGTGCCGGAAGTGATGTCATGACGTCACTTCCGGCCTCTGAGGGTCATAGAGATGGCCAGGGATCTTCTGGTCCCTGGCCAGCTATATGGTAAACTGCCACCACCGGCAGATTCATTCTCTGGCACTCCAATCACACAGGCGGGCCCGGAGAAGCAAAAGGGGGGGGGGGGACATCCCCTCCAGCCGCCTATAAAAGCAATCAAGCTAAGATGGATATATATAAAGCTGCGCTATTATTAACAGTCCAATATTGAAAGTATTAGTTCTTGAATCGAAACAGTCTTCATAGAAAACAAGGTGACCAGTTGATTACAGACACCCAGTGAACTTCATATATTTTTGTGAATCCACCACCAGACAATAAAAAGGCTTACCAGACCCAGCTGGAAGCCAGGCATAACAGTTTAATATCTGGATTATTGGTTCAACGGATCTCAGCAGCAATAGGAATGCCCCCTGGCCATTTCCACAGCAATGAGCAGACAGAAGATTCTTATGTAAAATTCGGTACATCCACTTATGAACAGCTCTCCAAAATGTTCCTCATAGCATCATGCCGTGACCATAATGCAAGGAGAAAACAAAGAGCCCCCAATAGGGAAGTACAGTATAAAAAGATTTATTAGTTATAAAATGCAGAGTACTCACAAACGCAGAGTAAATAACAGCGTGTATGTCTAAGCTGGCTCCAAACAAACAGGTAAGCGACGTCAGCGCGCCCTCCCGACGTACGTTTCATCAAAGGTGACGTCGTCTGGGGAACGATCGATCCAACAGCCAATTTACAATTGTTGGCCAACAGAAGTTGGCTGACAAGACTAGAAAACTTTTGTTGGCCCAACAAAAAGTTGAAAGTGCAAACACACATGCTCGGAATCCAGGAAGTGTTTGGTTGTGTAAACCGTGTAAACCTGTGTTCGTAATTCACAAATCGCATTCACCTGAACTTCTTCATTATACGCTGGTAACACGTCACTACATTCGGCTTTGTTGGCGATTACTTGACTACCATCAGTACGCTAGACAAAACCGCCAACAGCCAATTTGGACAAAAGTTGGATGTTCAGTTGTTCAACAATCTGCGCGTGTGTACGTGGCTTTAGGCTGCCCATTGCCTAAATCAACTTCATCAAGACAACAGAAACGTTGCTGACAAGACTAGCCCAATTAGATCATAATCTAATGACACAAATCTTTGCACTGAAGATAAAATACAGAGGCCCCCATATTTTGTTTAAAGTGTGCCTTTGTCTTGAAAAATAGCAAACCTTAGAGATATATACATTTACCTATATTTATTTGCTAGTCTGAAATATTTTTGCTAATGTATTTTCTTGTTTGTGTATTGTAGGATGAGGAGAATTTTCCCCACTGCCCACAGTGTAAAGGCTCTGGATGCTCCCCTTGTGCTTTATGCCACGGCAGCAAATTTACCATGCTAGCCAACCGGTTTAAAGAGTCTTACCGGGCATTGCGTTGTCCAGCTTGTGACAAGAATGGCCTGCAGCCTTGTCAGACATGTGCTTATGATTCTGGAGGATACAGCCCATCACTATCCCCTCGTTCTTAAAAAGAAGAATTGCTGGCTATTTCAAAATAGCAAGGTATTATTTTCTTTGTGCTAAAGAGTATAAAACAGAAAACCTAATTTGATCAATGTAGTGTTCTACAATAACAAGTTTACATTTAAAATAATCACTGCCCATATATATAATAGCTATGGTTTTTTTTTTATAATGAATGATTTGTTGCTGCCTACCCTCTTGTCACCCAAACTAAAACCTAATATTACAAACTGTAGTCGTGTCAAACCACGCCCAAACTCCTAAAATATGGAGCTATTTGGGAGGAATGCATAAATAATATGGCTAGAAAGAAATAAAGAAGCTCAAATATTGGAAGTATATTGATAACATTTACTACACCTCTACCAAAGTATAAATTCCTCTCTTCGAACCCTTCCCTTGAAATAATGATAATTCTGATTATCTGGTTTTATGGATTTTCTGCGTTTGCAAGATTTAGAGAAAGTCCTTTCAAAACTATTTTTTTCTTTTTAAATCTAGGTTGTTCACAGACATAGGAAGAGCATAGGTCAGATACATATAATTACATTTGAAATTAACACCAGAGGAAGTCTGCTATTCGACTTAGTAGTGTGATTATTAGCCTATAATAATGATACCAGGCATGAATCCTAAAGTGAACCAGAGTTATGCTCATGCTACCCAGCTGTATATACTCATTCCTTCTTATCATTCCCCTGCAGCAATGTTCAGTCATCAAGAGAGAAAGGAGCAAGCTTAAAGAGATTGTAAATGATCACATTGTAAAACAACCCATTTAGTTTAAAATAGAAATGGAAGGCAAAACATTTTTGTATAGACATAAAAAAAAACATTAATACAGTTAGTTTCCCCTTTTTATAAGTAATCACAATCCCTCTGTTCTGAGCTGCATAAGAGCTGGGGGGAGAGAGAAGCAGCAGCACATTGACCTTCCCAGTGAATGGCTATGCAGTGGAGGGCATGTCAGGACAAGTCTGATCGTTGGAAGAGGGTACACTGAGTTCCCAGCATAGCTAGAGAACTGATTACGCTGAGCTCTCCTGCTTAGTGTGGTCAGTTTTTAATAGGAAAGAAGGAAGACTAGCAGGAATGGCAGTGATTTCACACAAAGGAAGCAATTCAAAGGGAACAGGATTCTTTCTCGTACAAGTACATGGTACAGCAGGCACATATCAGGAATATGAAATGTTGTGGTAACAAACGCTTTAAGTAATGATTAGGCCTGCTCTTTTGGGCGTCAGATGTATTTTTATTTTTTACTGCCTCTAAACTCCACTGCATGTTATCCTATGCATTCATGCGCACATAGGCTTTTATCAGTTTTTTTGGCAGGACTATTTAGTGGCAGAAAAAAAAAGCCTCTGCCAGTGCATTTTGGCAGAAAAAAAAAAGAGCTCCCAAACTCTCCTAAACTCCTTCTGTTTTTTTGAAGCGGAGGCCGCTGGCATCCTTAATAACCAGTGAATAGCTGGTTTTTAAGGACCGGGCCGGGAAGCCGGTCATCGCCTCCTTAACAACGGATGAGTCAGCAGCTGATGACAACTGAAAGTTAAAAAAAACATTGCCGGCGATACAAAAATGTGGGAAAAAATGGCGTGCCCCCCCCCCCCCACACCCATACCAGACCCTTAGGTCTGGTATGGATTTTTGGGGAACCCCAATGCCAACAATTTTTTTTAGAAACTGACATGGGGCCCCCCAAAATCCATACCGGACCCTCATACGAGCATGCAGCCTGGCAGGCCAGGAAAGGGGGGGGGGCAGTCACAGTTAGTGTTGATGGGGAAATCCCTCCCATGGAGCTTTTACGTCCTCCCAGCAGGGGGGGTGGGTGAGGCAATCTCCACTGGGAGAACACAGTGATTATAGCTAATGGCTATAACAGCCACTAGCAATAATCACATGTAAAATTCGACAGACTGGTTGTACCCAAGTTGAATGATCAATCAACTTAAGTACATTCAGCCTGCCCATAAATGGATTAAATCCCAGCCGGTTCCTGCTGAAGCGGCTGAGATTCAAACCGTCTATGGCTGGCTTTTTGGGCAATCACCAAGCCTAAATGCTGCCATGTAGGAGGATGGCAAGGCTCCCAAATATTCCCCAGAGGTTAAACTGAAAAGTGGTGGAATAAAGGGAAGGTGAGTATATACAACTGAGGTGGGTAGCAGTTAATTGTACTTTGCCTCGCATGAGCAAATATACTTATTTAACTACTGCCATTTGATTTCCTACAATGCAACAATCTATTTTTTAACTGAATGTTAATGCCTCAAAAGCATAAAGTTCATGAATTTAATAAAGTGCATGTCATACTTAGATCTTCAGGTACTGCAACATCAGACAAGTGATATAGGAGGAGATCACATTCCAAAGATCAAGATTTCTGACTGATAACACCAGCTTAGTTTAGACAACCCTCAATGGATTACCTGCTTTGGGACTACACCTAGGAATCTAATCAGGACACCAAAGAAAACATGGCCTTCTAAACCAAACATACTTCCACCCTTCAAAATGTGTCCCTTGGTACATGAAGGTACTAAGGTGTACAAAAGGGAGAACTGGACATTCTGTGTGGACGATGAACTGGAAATGTAGATATTCAGAATTCTAACATATTCAATCATTTTCCATTTGCATGCATTTCTGTTTCTAGATAGGTCATTTTACTGTAGGTGTTGCGCTAAAAATCTGATGTATGAAAGATACCTACTCAGCAGCAGGTAAAATATGGTGCAGTACAGCACAGTATTACTTGTTGTAACAGATCTGATGATAAAAGTAAAAGAAAAGTGAAAGTGCAGTGCATGTATTGATCTTATCTGGGATTTTCTTTTCAAGTGGATTCAAACCCAATAATATACTGTAGTTAACCTCTTCTACCCTTCTGAATAATTGTCTAGTATTTTTTACATATGATTATTGTGATGAGTGGTTGAGGTTGTTTACTTTTTCTTATACTGGACATATTAAAGAACTCCACTAACACTGTGCACGTTATGTCTATTATTACCTCCTCACAAAATTGGGGATTAAAGGGGTGCAAAGGTGGGATACAGCTCTGGTTCATGGCAAGAAGTCACCGTGACATACTGAATTCTTTAGGCTTATGTACATTGTTACTATGGAGTTTTCATTAAAACTCCATAATAATAAATTATGTGTACAGTGCCTTGAAAAAGTATTCATACCCCTTGAAATTTTCCACAATTTGTCATGTTACAACTAAAAATGTAAATGTATTTTATTGGGATTTTATGTGATAGGCCAACACAAAGTGACACATAATTGTGAGGTGGAAGGAAAATGGTGAATGGTTTTCAAAATTTTTTACAAATAAATCTGTGAAAATTGTGGCGTTCATTTGTATTCAGCCCCTTGAGTCAATACTTTGTATAACCACCTTTTGCTACAATTACAGATGTAAGTCTTTTTGGGGATGTCTCTACCAGCTTTTCACATCTAGAGAGTGACATTTTTGCTCATTCTTCTTTGCAAAATAGCTCAAGCTCTGTCAGATTGAATGGAGAGCATCTGTGAACAGCAATTTTTAAGTCTTTGCCACAGATTCTCAATTGGATTTAGGTCTGGACTTTGACTGGGTCATTCTAACACATGAATATGCTTCGATCTAAACCATTCCATTGTAGCTCTGGCTGTATGTTTAGGGTCACTGTCCTGCTGAAAGGTGAACCTCCACCCCAGTCTCAAGTCTTTTGCAGACTCTAACAGGTTTTCTTCTAAGATTGCCCTGTATTTGGCTCCATCTAACTTCCCATCAACTCTGACCAGCTTCCCTGTCCCTGCTGAAGAAAAGCATCCCCACAACATGATGCTGCCACCACCATGTTTCACGGTGCAGATGTTGTGTTCAGGGTGATGTGCAGTGTTAGTTTTCCGCCACACATAGCGTTTTGCTTTTAGGCCAAAAAGTTACATTTTGGTCTCATCTGACCAGAGCATCTTCTTCCACATTGCTGTGTCCCCCACATGGCTTCTTACAAACTGCAAACAGGACTTCTTATTGCTTTCTTTCAACAATGGCTTTATTTTTGCCACTCTTCCATAAAGGTCAAATTTGTGGAGTGCATGACTAATAATTGTCCTGTGGACAGATTCTCCCACCTGAGCTGTGGATCTCTGCAGCTCCTCCAGAGTTACCATGAGCCTCTTAGCTGCATCTCTGATTAATGCTCTCCTTGCCCGGCCTGTCAGATTAGGTGGATGGCCATGTCTTGGTAGGTTTGCAGTTGTGCCAAACTCTTTCCATTTTCGGATGATGGATTGAACAGTGCTCCATAAGATGTACAGAGTTTGGGATAGTTTTTTATAACCTAACCCTGCTTTAAACTTCTCCACAACTTTATCTTTGGCCTTCATGGCGCTGTTTGTTTACTAAGGCTCTCTAACAAACCTCCGAAGGCTTCGCAGAACAGATGTATTCATACGGAGATTAAATAACACACAGGTGGACTCTATTTATGAATTAGGTGACTTCCGAAGGTTTTGGTTCCACTATATTTTAGTTAGGGGTATCAGAGTAAAGGGGACTGAATACAAATCCATGCCACACTTTTCAGATCTTTATTTGTAAACAATTTTTAAAACCATTTATCATTTTCCTTCCACTTCACAATTATGTGCCACTTTGTGTTGGTTTATCACATACAATCCCAATAAAATACATTTACATTTTTGGTTGTAACATGGCAAAATGTGGAAAAAAAATAAAGGGGTATGAAATAAAGGGGTTTTTCAAGGCACTGCATGCGCTATATAGGTGTTACCCAAGCCATTTTGTACTTTCCCAGTTATACCGAGTGCTCAGGGATATTTTGTGCAATCATAACCAGATGCTCCCTGTGTAAAAGTGTTTAAGACCCAAAACGATTTTTATTGAAAACAACAGAAACCCATCAAAATGCTGCATTGCATTTCACATTATACATCAATGCATGTCATACCACATTAAAGCGGTAGTAAAGTCTCCTTAACCACTTCCCGCCGATTTCCGGTCATCTCCACCGTTTACCTGCCGGCAACAGCTGAGATGATTGGGTCCGTCCCCCCCAGTGTCCGCTCACTCGGCTCCAAAACATGGCACGTCGCTTCCACCCAACGTCTTAAAGGGCCCATTTATTTTTTCAGGGCTGTCATTTTTTTCAATTTTTTTTTTTTGCATTTACTGTAAGTGTAAATATTATAAGGAAAGTTTACATTTCTTGTAATAGGACTAAAGGTGATCATTTTTTTTAAAAGAACAGTGTAAAAATAAAAATGAAAAAGTAAAATAAATTATTAAAAAAAAATAAAAAATTGAAAGCGTCCCGTCCTCGCGAGCTCGTGCACAGAAGCGAACACATACATAAGTCCCAACCACATATGAAAATGGTGTTCAAACCACACATGTGAGAGCGATAATTCTAGCACTAGACCTCCTCTGTAACTCAAAAATGCTAACCTGTAGAATTTTTTAAACGTCGCCAATGGAGATTTTTATGTTGCAAAGTTTGTCGCCATTCCGCGAGCTGACGCAATTTTGAAGAATGACATGTTGGGTATCATTTTACTCGGTGTAACATTATCTTTCACAATATGGAAAAAAATTGGCCTAACTTTACTGGTGTCTTATTTTTTAACTCATAAAACTGTTTCTTTTTTTTCAAAAAAAGACCGCTGCGCAAATACGGTGTGACATAAAGTTTTTCAATGACCGCCATTTTATTCTCTAGGGTGTTAGGAAAAAAACAATATATAATGTTTGGGGGTTCTAAGTAATTGTATAGCAAAAAAAAATTTTTTTAACTCGTGAACACCGAACCAAAAAAATAGGCTCGCTCTTGAACTGGTTAAGAATGTCAAAAAAATGTTCCCTCCTGCAGATTTAAGTCATAATATATTAGTATGCACCACATACTAGTACATTATGAGAAACTTACCTACAAACATAGCCCTCCAGAGCTGAGCTGTCACGGCTCCCCCCTGGTACCCGGAGATTCCATCCTAACCTGGTCTTTCTTAAGTGTTCCGAATCTTCGTCTGCTTGAATGGCTGGGCTGCGGTGATGTCACTTCTGCGCATGTGCTTGGGAGTCAATTCACTGTGGGCCATAAATGCGTTCTGAGCTGAGCATGCATGGTTCGGATCGCATTACCCGTTGACAGGCGGGGGGCGTTTATGACAGGAGAACCATAGAAGAAACCGATGGTCACTTCTGTTATAAAAACCCTGCATGTCAGCAGGTTTTTTCAGAAGAGTGTTTACTACCACTTTTTGGCACCCCAACACACCCAGTGCTTCTCAAAGCACATATACTTCAGCACAGTACAAGGCACAGATGTGGACCATTATGGTGTTATGTGTTGCAAAAAAAGCGTTATGTGCATTTTTTAGGATGTCTAGGTGTGCTGCCAGCCCATTGAAAATGGCCTTTATTAAAACAGTCTAAATATTATTTAAATGTTACTTGTTTTCCCCTACTTCAGCTATTAAGTAAATATGCATATTGCAGCAGTCTGGCTCCTTGATAGAAGAAAGAGAGACAAGGAAAATTTTTTAAAATAACATTTTGCAGTAGCACTCCTTTGTTTTGTGACCACTATTTAATGTCATTAATCAACTGCTGGCAGTCCAGGTGTTTGGCTGCATTCACGCATTTTCAAGCACATTGTCATGTACCATGTGCCACTATCATTAATAGACCCTGTATTGAACATCGATTGATCAAAAAATGAACAATGCACATCATCACACACACACACACACACACACCAATACCTTTACTGTTTAAAACAATTGCTATGGATAACATTAAAATGCATGAGGACAAAGACTGATACATAAACAAAGCACTACGTAAATTGTTGATCTAGAAAAACCTGCAATAATATTAATAATAATGATAATATTAACCGTATGTATAAATGGAACCCTTAGATCTCAGGAACTCGGGAAAAGTCCTGGAAGGAGGAAGTGACGATGGAGCTAGAGAGCAGGAGGTCTTGGGAGAAATGAAGAGAATGGTTAGGTTCTAGGCAGCAGTATTCATAATGGACTGAAGGGGGTATGGCCTATGTAAAGGTAAGCCAATGAGAGGGGAGTTGCAGTAGTCGAGGCGAGAGATGACCTTGGAGTGAACTAGGAGCTTTGTGGTGTCATTGGTTAGAAAGGGGCGTATTCTGAAGATGTTGCGGAGGTTGAGGCGGCACTATTTGGACAATGATTAGACGTGGGGCCGAAAGGATAGTTCAGGTTCCAGGATTACACCTAGAACCTTGGAACGCAGGGATGGGCTGATAGTTGTGCCATCAATCTTGACAGAGAGATCAGGGGAAGGGGCATGTGCGGGAGAAAAAATTATGAGCTCAGTTTTGGATAGATTGAGTTTGAGATAGTGGTGTGACATACAGGCTGATATGACTATTATTAAATTAGTGATACATGAGGAGACTGAAGGAGTGTGCTGAGGGGTAGAGAGATTATTTGAATGTTGTCACCATAGAGATGGTATTGGAAACCATGGGAGGATCAGCTGACTCAGGGAGGAGGTGTCTGCCACGCCTCTCCACCAATCCCTACACTGGCTTCCGATCGCCCAGTGAATTAAATACAAAATACTAACAACATACAAAGCCATTCACAACTCTGCCCCAAACTACATCACCAATCTTGTCTCCAAATATCACCCAAACCGCCCTCTCCACTCTTCTCAAGAGCTCCTGCTCTCAAGCTCCCGTGTCTCCTCCTCCCAATCCCGTCTCCAGGACTTCTAGAGAGCCTCTCCCATCCTCTAGAATTCTCTGCCTCAATCTGTCCCGCTATCTCCCAGTCTGGCTTGCCTTTAGGCTCCATTTACACAGGATGCTTTATCAACCTCCCCTGAACGATTTTTTTTGACAGCTAGAAGCCAGCGTCTAAAATGGCCGTTTTGCCGCATTTTGCATGCCGCGTTTGCGTCTAGGATTTTTTTTTTTAGAATGGAAACGGCTGTAAACGAAACGGTTCTAGACGCAAGTTACCGCGTTTAGTGGCGTTTACAAGCTGTTTGGCATTTCAAATGCCTCTGAACTGGCGTCTGAACCCATTTTTTTGCGTTCCAAAAAAAGCCTTTAACCCCTACAGATCCGCGCTATTGCCGAAGTACGGCTCCAGCGCGGATCTGAAATGCCGGGACGACGTCCATGGACGTCGTCCCCTGTGCACGCTCCTCGCGCGCCCGCTGCGCGAGCGTGCCCGTGGGTCGGGCGGACTCGATGTCCGCCCGAGACCCGCCAATCTTTTTTAGCAGTCTCAGAAGATGTAAACACGGCGGTTCCCCGTTCTGTGACAGGGGACATACCAGATCTACTGATCCCTGTCACTGGGATGAGTTAGATCTGTTATGTCCCGGCCAGCCCTGCCCCCCCCCCCCCACAGTTAGAACACACCCAGGGAACATATTTAACCCCTTCACTGCCCCCTGCAGGTTAACCCCTTCACTGCCAATGACATTTACACAGTAATCAGTGGATATTTACATTTCTGATCGCTGTATAAATGTCATTGGTCCCAAAAATGTGTAAAAAATGTCCGCCATTTTGGCAATATCGCAGTCCCGATAAAAATCGCAGATCGCCGCCATTACTAGTAAAAAAAAAAATAATAATAAAAACGCCATAAATCAATTCCCAGTTTGTAGACGCGATAACTTTTGCGCAAACCAATCAATATACGCCGATTGCGATTTTTTTTTTTACCAAAAATATGTAGAAGAATATATATCGGCCAAAACCGATGAATAATTTTTTTTAATGGATTTGTACTTTAGCAAAAAGTAGAAAATATTGTTCTTTTTTGCAAAATTGTCGCTCATTTTTTGTTTATAGCGGCGATCAGAAATGACGCAGAGGTGATCAAATACCACCAAAAGAAAGCTCTATTTGTGGGAAAAAAAGGACGCAAATTTTATTTGGGTACAACGTCGCACGACCGCGCAATTGTCATTCAAAATGCGACAGCGCTGAAAGCCAAAAATTGGTCTGGGCAGGAGGGGGTTTAAGTGCCCAGTAAGGAAGTGGTTAAACTCAACTGCCTGGAAACTACCTAAAACGAACCTGTGTAAATGTGCTGATAAGATAACAGAGGAAAGTTCAGGGACAGCTGAAAAAAATGCCCAAATGCCTCAAAACGTCCGTTTACCAGCAGCAGTGTAAATGAGGCCCTAGGCTGTCCCTGAAAACTCATCTCAGGGAAGCCTATCATGCCTCCAACTAATCTTTTATCACTTCCATCCTCCCCACAGTTACAATCTTTTGTACCACTTGCCCCACCCTATTAGATTGTAAGCTCTTATGAACAGGGCCCTCTTAACCCTCTTTTATTTTTATTGTACTGTAACTGTACTGTCTCCCTTTTATATTGTAAAGTGCTGCGCAACCTATTGGTGCTATATAAATCCTGCATAATAATAATAATATGACTGGTGTGGCAGTGATCAGGGACACTAGAACTGGTGTGGTGGTGATCAGGGACACTGGGACTAGTGTGGCGGTGATCAGGAACACAGGGACTGGTGTGGTGGTGATCAGGGACAATATGACTGATGTGGCGGTGACTCGTCTACCTTACCAACCGCTAAGTGTGGATACTTCACCGCTGGTGTGGTGGTGATCAGGGGCAGTGGAAATGGTGTGGTGGTGATCAGGGACACTGTAACTGGTTTGGTACTGAGTAGGGACGATATGACTGGTGTGGTGGTGGTCAGGGACACTAAGACTGGTGCAGCAGTGATTGGGGACACTAAGACTGGTGCAGCGGTGATTAGGTGCACTGACTGCTGAGAGTATGTAAAAAAAAACCAGAGTTAGACTTACCGGTAACTCTGTTTCTGGGAGTCGTCCAGGACAGCACTAGAGAGATACAGCTCCTCCTCCGAAGGCAGGAAACACAAGGGTTAAATCTTTAAAAGGGCGCCTCCCCTTCCTCTCCTCAGTCTTTAACCGAGAACTCCGGAACGGTTTCTGAAAGAAACAAACACACTCGTCCAAAGTTACAACAGCATATAGGGAGGGAATCCCTGCTGTCCTGGACGACTCCCAGAAACAGTTACCGGTAAGTCTAACTCTGGTTTTCTCTAGTCGTCTGTCCAGGACAGCACTAGAGAGGATCAACGAGAACTTACCAGATTGGGGGGGACTACCGCTTGGAGGACCTTTCTCCCAAACGCTTGCTCTTGCGCTGAGATGAGGTCCAACCTGTAGTGCTTCATAAAGGTCGTATAACTTGACCAAGTTGCAGCCCCTAAGGGAGGGATATACGAC
>BLSH010549818.1:360133-391160 GCA_018402905.1 Glandirana rugosa | reverse complement strand
CATTCTTTTATCCATGGGGTCTCTTAGGACTCCCATGTCCTCAAAAGCGAGATCGGTAGACTTGGCACATTGAGAGAAGGCCGCATCTACTTTAGGAACTTTGTTCCAGACGCACTCTGCGTCATCACTAAAAGGAAATCTCCTTTTAAGGCTCTTGGGAAAAAATAATTTTTTCTCTGGCTCTGCCCATTCTTTTTTAATGGCGTCCGCCAGGGAACTGTGCACTGGAAAAACCCGCCCCTGATCCCTCTCAGGGTTTGGTACATCCTATCGTGCAGCGACAGAGAGGCTTGTTCCTCCTTGATCTCAAGCGTCTCATAAATCAGCCCCAACAGCGCATCCACCTCCTCGAGTGAGAGCTTGTATCTGGGTGATTTTTTCTCTTGAAGCGGTACATCCCTAGATGACGCTGCATCGCTGAGGTCATCCAGGGAATCTGATTCTTCTCCCTCTGTTTCATTACCCTCCTCTGGGGTTGGAACAGGTGGGGTTTCTGCTGGTGGTTTAGGGGTCTCAAGGTTCGACAACATGGCCTTAATTGCATTCATCTCTTTTTTGACTCCTGCAATCATTTCTTTACAAACTCCCGTAGACTCCTTGTACACCAATTAGTCAATGCAAGGTCTACAGAGCGGTTTGTTCCATCCTTCTTTAAATTTAAATCCACAGGATGGACACCTCTTCTTTCCCCCTGACCTCTCTCCTTCCTTGAGCTGCCCCTGAGCAGGAAAGGGAGATAAAAAGGGGGGATGGGAACAAAACAAGGGCCAGTTGTTAACAACCACCATGCACATAGTGAGCCACCACCGACACCTATGTGCACCCACCACCAGCAAAGCCGGATTCACAAGGCTCTTTAGCCCGGATCCGGCTACCAATAAAGGAAGGTCAGAGAGGGGCCCCCAGCTCTTTGCCTTCCAGCCCCCCTCCTTCCCCCTACAGCCCCGTAGGCTCAGCCACCCTTGTGCCTCCTACCTGGGCTGCGCCGGCGTCACTGCCACCTTCTGCTGGGTCCATCGCTTCCTGCTGCATTGCGCCGTTGCGCTGTAGAAGGATCCAGGACTCCAGCACTGGGACCGGCTCTGTTTTAAAAGAAACAGGCTGGTTCCGGCGTCCATGCTCCTCGCGGGACCCGGAACCGGAAGTGACGAACCGGAAGTCCCCGCCCTCCCCCCCTGCGTTCCACAGGCTGGAACTCAAGGCCCAACGCCCGCCCCCCTCACAGTCTGCCCAGGATCTCCTCCAGCCCAGGAGCCAGGAGCGTTCAGTCCCTTTGGACTTACTTGTGGGGAGAAGCGCCGGTCTCAGCTTAACTCTGTGCCTGACCGGGGGACCCACCATCCACTACTCTCAGGTGAGCAGTTTTAGAGCTCCCACACCCCCCTCCTCCTCCGTGGAGGAAACACAAAAAACTGAGGAGAGGAAGGGGAGGCGCCCTTTTAAAGATTTAACCCTTGTGTTTCCTGCCTTCGGAGGAGGAGCTGTATCCCTCTAGTGCTGTCCTGGACAGACGACTAGAGAAAATATATAACATTTTTTATTACAATTTTTATTATTTTCACAATATAATGAACACCCACCAATCTACCAAAGATCACAGCCAATGCAGATGTTCCAGCACCACAGAAAATTAAATCCTGATGTTACACAATTCACAAGCGCAATATCCAGAACTTCAAACATGTGCTCTAAATTATTTATAGAATTTTAAGGCAGAAGTTACTTCCAACCATAAAATCACAGTGGACCTCCTTTATAAAACTGATTAGCGAATTGAAAAAATCTGAATCTGATTGGTTGTTATAAGTTGACAACAAAACATTTTCTTGAAGGTGTTTTTTTTTAAATAGGGCCCACTATGGCTCATCCTTCAAAGTAAAAGAATACTAGAATATTTCTGTATAGTTGGTGTAAAAATAAAATCTCCCACTCAGCACAATAATAATCATGTGCAAAGCTGCGGGACCCAAAAGGTAACCTTTCTTAGAAAACAAAACCACTTGTGTCAAGTAATCAACAGTTACAACACAAAACGCTTAAATCAAAAAATAACAAACCTAAAAAAAAAACACAGCAGTTTACCCATTCAATGTGGGCACAGCCCCACTGCATGTGTAGAAAAAAAAATTGCCCGGAGTCGGGCTCTAAGATCCCTAAATAATGCTAGATGCTAAATAAATAATAATAACAGTCAAGTAATGAATTCCACTTAAATTCCATGGCCTGTTTTACATCTGGCCATTTAAGAACGTAATCCCAAAGGTATACAAAAATACAAAATTCTGTACTTAAGAATGAAACAAAATGTTCCTAACTACTACACCAAAAACACTGAGGATTGAAGAATTTGATTCTTAAAGAAAATTCCAGGCAACAAGGTAAACCAATGAAAGATATACTAATGCTCCTCCACAAAACTCTGCAGATGAGCTAAGATCAGAAATGTCACTCAGTTTGATTTAACCAGCATTCTATGTAACTAGCTGCTGCCAGAATTCAGAAGGGACCTTGCTATGAACATACTTCCTGAAGACCGTGGTACTTCTCTTTCCCACAGCTTCCTGCATTACCAATCACATACAAAATTTCTAAACAAGTTTGAATCAGATTTTTTCTTACCTTTCAGAAACAACACTTTCATTTATGTAAAGTGCTGCGTAAATTGACGGCGCTATATAAGTACCTGAAATCAATAAATAAAATTTACATTAGGATGTCTCTATCTGAGAACCAATAATGGGACTGCAGTGGGCATATTTGGCAATTGCTCTCCTGTACGACAAGCGTGTGTTCTCAGATCACCAACAAAACGGACTGAGATAGACTTGAATTTCTGTGAGGATCTACAGCATTACCTAATAAAAACTGCAGTACAGGGCAGGTATGCTGTGCTCTCTACAAAAAACAAAGAGAATTCCAAGCTCAACTTAGCGACCAGCCTGCGACCAACGAAATTGACCTGTCCAATAGTATGCGTTAAAAACGGAGGTTAAGTTGCACACATTTGCAAATACATGCATAAGCCACAGAGCCCGGGCAAGGCACCCCATTTTCTGTGGACCTAACTCTAATTTCTGTGAGTCTCCAACAATGGAAGCACATGCATTTAGATGGACAGGTGTAGGGCAGATAGACCTGAAGGGAGCCCACCCCTTCTTAAAAGGCACAGGGGCACACTGAACACCCAGCCAATAGCACTATGGCAGCAAAGGTTGGTTGGTCGCAGGCTGTTCGGTAAGCTGAGCTTGGAATTCTGTTTGTTTTTTGTATATGCGTTACCTTTCCAATGCTCCTTGCTGCAATGACCAGTTACAGGTGGGGGCAGTGGCCACTAGTTTGTACTATGAATTATATTGGCCAGGCAACGCACTGACCCCTTTGCTGCCATGGTGCTATTGGCTGGGTGTTCAGTGTGCCCCTGTGCCTTTAAGAAGGGGTGGGCTCCCTTGCTGCAATGACCATTTACAGGTGGGGCAGTAACCACATGTTTGTACTATGCTGTGCTCTCTGTATGTATTAATGGATTCAATTTTTGTTTTTTACTGGAGTGCAGCTATGGCAAAAAAAATAAAATAAATCCATACTTACCAGGTTCCTGCACACCAGATATTTTCTGGTCTAGTAACTGGGAATATGCTTATGGGATTACTAACTCTAGTCCACCCTCTTCTGAGCCTTACTATTGGCTGGCATGGCTGCCTATCACAGAAATGGACCAATATTGAGGTGCCAGAAGGGGCAGGTAAGAGTCAATAACCATGGAAACTAGTCTATGTTTGCCCTGCCATGCAGGAATCTCAAATCCCCAACTCAACACAAACATCACAGTCCATGCAGCTCTACATCAGCATTCCTAAACTGCAAGTTATTTGTGTAATCAATGAGTTCTTACTTACAGCCGACCTTGACTCTAAACCAAGTCTCATATTGCCCTGCCCCCCTCAATTTAATAAACTTTTAAAAAGATTTTTTTGTGCTGCAAATGCATGAGGAATGACAGCTATTGTGGAATGCTTAAAACTTTCCAGTGCTTGCACTCCTGCGAGAATTAGAAGTCTCTTGTGGGTTTGGTGATGTGACTAAGGGCTCTGCCAGATAGGGTTGCCACATCATCCCTTTAATCCAGGACACATATTAATTACACAGGTTCTGTGGCTAATTAAGGTGGTAATTAAACTCACTTGGTGCCTTATCTGTATTATATTAGCCTCAGAACCTGTGTAATTCATATGTGTCCTGGATTAAAGGGATGATGTGGCAACCCTACTGCCAGAACCTGAAGGCTGGGTACAGCCCATTGGCACATATGTATATTCCCCATAATGGCGGTGTTGGGGGGAGGGGGTGGACAAAACCACTAAAAAAGGACTGAAGCTTCTCTTTAAAGAGTAAGTAAACCCTGATGGGTTTACTTCCACTTTGTTCCTCGTTATTACCCTATAATATAAAAGCATAATAGGCTAGTATGCATCACATACTAGTCTATTATGTGACACTTACCTGCATTGCAAGCCCACGCTGTCCCCACTCCAGGAAGCGTCCATCTTCACCCCTCTTCCTTCTGGGGCCGCGGACTCCAGCTCTGTGATTTGCTGGAGCCATGTGACGTCACTCCCACGCATGCGCGTGGGAGCCACCAATTGCGGCCCGATCTCAGTGAAGAAAGGACACGGAGGCTGTTTCTTCACTGCGCATGTGCCCAATGACATAGGGAAGTACACTGCATATCTCCTAAACCGTGTAGGTTTAGGAGATATGCAGGGAACCTACAGGTAAGCCTTATTATAGGCTTACTTGTAGGTTAAAGTAGTTGTCAAGAGTTGACAACCACTTTAAGTAATAGTTTTTCTTCTACTTCTGTGTTATCACTCGTGATATAGTCAGGACCTAACAGCTGCCCCCTGGGAAGACAATGTCACCAGTGTCCTCCAGGAAGAGCTTACCTAATGTCCCGCATGTCGTCCATTCCAGATCTGGTGATATTCGTTATTCTCCATGATCTCAGCCACAGAACCTGTGTAATTAAAATGTATTCGGTTTTAAAGGGATGAGATGACAACCCTACATACAGTGTACGTGCCCAATGAGGAGCAGACGTCACCGGTGAGCTGGCACAGAATAAGGAAGACCTGCTGACCACAGGTGACATTCTATTAATCAGGGGAGAGAACAGACCATGGAGGTTGCAGGGAAGATCAATACAAATAACTATTACAAGTTTCTTGATTTTATAGCTCGTTCCCCATTTCATAAAAAAAGTGGGTAGGTGAGGGAAAGTGATTGTAAAGTCTTACGTGTTATTTTTTTTAAATAACAAAGAGGTTTATACTTGCCCACTCTGTGCAACGGAATTGCACAGAGCGGCCCGATCCTCTGCCGGTGCTCCTGACCCCTCCTCTTCTTGGTGTGCCACCATAGGAAGCCGCTTCCAAACGTGGCACACCTGCGTGCTTGATCTCTAGCTGCACTGCCTGTGTCCATTGACAGGCTCGGCCCTGCCCCCCACTGTCTCGTCAAAGGATTTGACTGACAGCAGCAGGAACCAATGGCTCCCTGCACTCAGCAAAGCCTGCAAAGAGCAAGAAGAGGAGAAAGCCACTGCAGAGGCCACAGCACTGGATCGAGATCGGGCTCAGGTAAGTATTAGGGGGTGAGGGGGCAATACTTTAGGCTTTAGAAGCACTTTCCTCACAACACTCTCCCCTCCTGCCATTGCACATAGCTCCTTACAAGATCATCTTTCACTGCCTACACTATCCAATGTAGTGGTCTAGGCATTTAAAAAAAGAAAGGAAAAACGCACTCGTGTGCCCTTCTTTCTTTTAGGATGTCGTCCCAGAACAAAGGGGGCTTAGAGAGATTATCATTAGTCAGCATGGTTACATGCCTGTGCTGACCAAAGACTGCTTGTTGTTGCATTACACTGATACTATAATCTATATCTGGGCTCAAAATTTCAAGTCTAGCAAGGCCTTAAGTGTTACTCACCACCAGTTGCCACACCCAACCCCTTCCCACCCTGCTCCTAATTCTGACCCTAAACACACCCTCATATATTATCTCTTGAAATTACACTTAAATGTTTTATGCAGAATTAAGTTACAAAAATAAATATTAACAACAACTTCAGTTCCCATCAGTGCAGCCTCACCAGTGCTCATCAGTGCAGCCTCACCAGTGCCCGTCAGTGCAGCTTCCCAGTGCCTATAAATGCTGCCTCACCAGTGCTCATCAGCACAGCCTCCCCAGTGCCCATCAATGCAGCCTCACCAGTGCCCATCAATGCAGCCTCACCAGTGCACATCAATGCAGCCTCACCTATGTCCATTAGTGCAGCCTCACTAGTGCTCATCAGTGCAGCCTCACCAGTGCCCATCAGTGCAGCCTCACCAGTGCCCATCAGCGCAGCCTCACCAGTGCCCATCAATGCAGCCTTATCAGTGTCCATTAATGCAGCCTCCCCAGTGCCCATCAATGCAGCCTCACCTATGTCCATCAATGCAGCCTCACCAGTGCCCATCAATGCAGCCTCATCAATGCCCATCAGTGCAGCCTCATTAGTGCCCATCAGTGCAGCCTCACCAGTGCCCATCTGTGCAGCCTTACCTGTGCCCATCAATGCAGCGTGACCAGTGCCCATCAATGCAGCTTCACCAGTGCCCATCAATGCAGCCTCACCAGTGATCATCAGCACAGCCTCACTGGTGCCCATCAATGTAGCCCCACCAGTGCCCATCAATGCAGCCTCACCTGTGCCCATCAGTGCAGCTTCACCTGTGCCCATCAATGCAGTGTGACCAGTGCCAATCAATGCAGTGTGACCAGTGCCCTTCAACGCAGCCTCATCTGTGTTCATCAATGCAGCCTGACCTGTGCCCATCAATGCAGACTGACCTGTGCCCATCAATGCAGCCTGACATGTGCCCATTGATGCAGCCTGACCCATGCCCATCAGTGCAGCCTGACCTGTGTCCATCAATGCAGGGTGACCAGTGCCTATCAATGCAGCCTGACCTGTGTCCATCATTCATTGCAGCCTCCCACGTGCCCATCAATGCAGCCTCATCTGTGCCCATCATTCCATGCAGCATGACCAGTGCCCATCAATGCAGCGTGACCAGTGCCCATCGATGCCACTTGACCAGTGCAGAGGGAGAGAGAGGGGAGGAAGAGGAGAGCAGGCCGGATCATCACTGAGTGCAATTGCCCACTGTAACAACTTTTATTTGAACTGCCAGGCACTCGCATTCACACAGTCCTGCCTCCTGGCCCGGCTCCTTTGATTGACAAAACGGCAGTCTAATGCCGGGACAGGAAGCGGGACTGTGTGTGACCACGAGCACCCAGCAATGAAAGTTGTTACAGTGGGCAATCCCGCTCTCTGATGATCCGGTCAGCTCTGAATACTGTAGCAAAAGTGATACAAAAATGTAACAAAGATGGAACTTCAACCATGTCCAGGCCGTCCACGGAAGTTAACACCTCGACAGGAGGGTCTTCTGATAAGAAGGGTAGAAGATAATTGCAACAATACAGTGCACACTGCAGAGGAATGGCATGCATTGGTGTCATCCACGAAGGAAGCCTCTCCTAAAGCCCATGCACAAAAAAGCTGGCTTAAAATATGCCAGGGCCCATGCTGAAAAATAAAAAGACTACTAAAACACAGTACTCTGGAGTGATGAGACCAGGATAATTGTTTTTGGAACTGATGGCTTCAAAACCGTATGGCGTTGCAAAAGTGAGGCATACAAAGAAAATGCATGGTGCCTACAGTGAAACATGGTGGTGGTAGTGTCCTTCTGTGAGACTGCATGAGTGCTTCTGGTGTCAGGAGGCTGCATTTCATTGATGGTATCATGAATTCACAGATGTGCTGCTCTATATTGAATGAAGATGCTACCATCGCTCTCTGCCCTTGGTCGTCGTGCACTTTTCCAACATGACAATGATCAAAGACACACATCTAAGGCCACTGTTTTATTTCTGAAGAAGAACAGGGTTAATGTTATTCAGTGGCCAAGTATATCTCCTGATCTGAATCCAATCAAACACCTATGGGGAATTCTGAAGAGACAAGTTGAGCATCACTCTCCATCCAGCATCCAGGCTCTAAGACCCCTTTCACACTGAGGCAGTTTTCAGGAGCTTTAGCGCTAAAAATAGTGCATGTAAAGTGCCTGAAAACTGCTTTCTCAATCCTCCCCAGTGTGAAAGCCGGAGCTGCACTTTACTGCTACCGTCCCAATGTGAAAGTAGCCTAAAAGAGGTCGTTCTTGAAGAATGGTAAAAGATAGATCTTGCAATATGTTGCCAACTTGTTCATTCCATGCCTAGGTGCTGTCTACAAATTATGGAGGTTATACAAAATACTAGATGTATTAGTTTTTGTTATGGGGTGTATTCATTTTTGCATCAACTAATTTGAGTAAAAAGATTTTGTAATCTAAGATATATTATTAACCTTATTTTCATGTAATGAGCTAAACAAATGTTCTATAAAATTCAGTTTTGGCAAAATTTTGGAATTTGTACTTGTGTTCATTGATCAAAATCTTACTTTTTAAAAGGGGTGTACTCATTTATGCTGAGCACTGGATAATATGGCAGCCATACAGGCTTCCATTTACTATCCGATCAACGCGTGACTGGATGAAAGAAATTAATCAGCAAATAATGAAATAGCCATGGCATGCCTTCTGTTCACTTTAGACTTGATTTAGAACACATTCCATCAAACTGAGTTGATCAGCCAGGATGAAAAGTTATCAATCGTGTTACATCAATTAGCAACACTGAGATGCTTTGTTTATGAATGGGATCGTATTTTGATTGGTCATATTATTAGATGGTACGGGTAAATCAGAAATATGACTGACAACTTCCAATCATCTATTCCAGCTAGATCAAGCCAAATCCTCTTCCTTGTGTGTGGCATATCAGTCAAATGGATTGTCAGCTATAGGTCAACTATTCCTAGCAGGAGAAATCAATTTATTGAAGTGTATGGCCACCTCTTAACCACTTCAGCCCCAGAAGGATTTCCCACTGTAGGACCAGAGCACTTTTTGCAATTCGGCACTGCATCGTTTTAACTGACAATTGCGGGGTCTTGCAACGTTGTACCCAAACGAAATTTGCGTCCTTTTTTTCCCACAAATAGAGCTTTCTTTTGGTGGTATTTGATCACCTCTGCGTCATTTCTGATTGCCGCTATAAACAAAAAAAAAGCAACAATTTTGAAAAAAAAAACAATATTTCTTACTTTTTGCTAAAATACAAATCCCAAAAAAAATATAAAAAAACGAATTTATTCATCAGTATTGGCCAATTTATATTCTTCCTCATATTTTTGGTAGAAAAAATTGCAATCGGCGTTTATTAATTGGTTTGCGGAAAAGTTGCCGCGTTTATAGACCATGCAAATTCATTTCTGGCGCTTTTCCAATTTTTTTTTATACTGGTAATGGCGGCGATCTGCGTTTTTTATCGGGACTGCGATATTGGGGCGGACATTTCAGACTTTTTTAACGCTTTTTTGGGACCAATTACATTTATAGAGCGATCGGAAATTTAAATGTCCACTGATTACTGTATAAAAGTCATTGGCAGTGAAGGGGTTAACCTGGGGGTTGGGGCACTCTAGGGGTTAACTGTGTTCCCTGGGTGTGTTCTAACTGTGAGGGGGCTGGGCTGTCAGGAGCATGAGAGATCTAACTGATCCCAGTAACAGGGATCAGTAGATCTCTGTCATGCTGCCTGACAGGGCGGGGAACCGCCGTGTTTACATCGGCGGTCCCCATTTTTCAACTGTGGCCAGCAATCGCGGCTTGCCGGCGGAGATCAGGTCCGCCCGAGCCGCGGGCACACTGCTGCAGAGTGAGGGTCCGCCCGCTAGCCGTGCATGTGCGAGCCAGTGTTTATAGACGGCAATTTGCAAAACAGCGCCACTCTGCAGCAATAAATGTACGCGAGCCACTCGAGAACCAGTTAAAGACCAGGTCTTTTCTGTCTTTTTCTGTTTACAATTAAAACTCAGTATTTTTTGCTAGAGACTACTGAGACCCTCCCACAAACATTATATATATATATATATATTGTGGGAGATTAGCTTGTCGGATCAATAGTCAGCTTGCAGGCAACTTTCTTTAAAATCTGGCGGCTTGACAGGTTTATTGGTAAAAGATTTGCATATTAAAAAACAAACAGAACAGAAAATAAATCCTTGGTGTCTGGAGCTAAACTAAACATTATATTTTCCTCACTATACTGTGTGGGGCTGGCCCCGACACCCACAAAACACCCACTGTGAACTTAAATGGCTGTAGGGCCAGGAACCACCTAGTCACCCGACTATGTTTGGTTGGTGATTAGCCTAAACGACCTTCCTAAAAGGTAGTACTTTAGCGCCTCTAAGGCCCAATTGATTGCCAAGCACTCCTTTTCCACAGTGGCATAGTTCCCTTCATGCCTGTTAAGCTTCCTGCTTAAGTAGACAACTGGGTGCTCCTCACCGTTTCTTATCTGGGACAGAACAGCACCTAGTTCCACCTCAGAGGCGTCTTTTTGTACAACAAACTCATTTGTGAAGTCTAGGGTCATGAGCACCAGTTGTACACAAAGGGCTTGCTTCAACTTCTGGAACGCCTTCTCATCTTCGGGATTCCACGTAACCATGTCTGGCCCTCTCACCATCGTCAAATCGGTCAATGGTGGCAAAGTCGGGTATGAACCGCCTGTAATACCCTGTAATCCCCAAGAAGGCACAAACCTGTTTTTTATTCACCTGTTAGGGCCACTTCTGAATTGCCTCAATCATGTTGGTCTGGGGCTTGATCAGTCCCCGACCAAGGTATTTGGCCTCCTCCAGGCCTGTGGCACACTTTTTTGGATTGGCTGTTAAACCTGCTACCCTCAGAGAATCTACGACCACTTGTAATCGGGGCAGCTGCGATTCCCAATCTGCCCTGTGGATGACCACACCATCCAAATAGGTGGATGCATAGGGGCGATGCAGCCTCAAGCTTTTGGCCATCATTCTCTGGAAGGATGCAGGGGCCCCATGCAAACCAAACATCATTTGCTTGTACTGAAAAGAAAAGGCAGTTTTTCTCCTTTGCTGACTCCGTTAAGGCGATCTGCCAGTAGCCCTTAGTTAGGTCTAGGGTTGTTATGTACCGGGGCCCCTCCCAACCTGTCCCCAAGTTCGTCAACCCATGGCATCAGGTATGCATCAAACTTAGACACATTATTCAGCTTCCTGAAATCATTACAAAACCTGATAGAGCCATCTGGCTTTGGGACCAGCACAATAGGGCTCAACCAGGCGCTGTGGGACTCCTCTATCACGTCTAATTCTAACATGGTTTTTATTTCCTTCCTCCCGTCTAGCCTCGGGTATTTGGTAGGGTTTTACATTTATGCGGACCCTTGGTTCCGTGATTATGTCATGTTGTAGTACGGTGGTCAGTCCGGGTAGGGGAGAGAAAAAAATCTCAATTTTTACTGATAAATTCCTTAACGTCATTTTGTTGCGTCAATGATAAGGACTCAGTTATGGGGATATCTGGAGTCATGGATAGCCTGTCTTCTTGAGGAGTGGGCACTGCCAATAAAGTCTCTGTCTTTCCATGCTTTTAAGAGATTCACATAGTAAATTTTCTTGGGTTTCCTTTTCCCTGACTGGTAAACTTTGTAGTTCACTTCCCCTACTCTTTCCCTAATCTCAAAGGGAATTTACTTTCAACCGTGGGGACTAGCACCAGCACTGTCTCCGGGGTTGAAAGTCCGGGTTTTGGCACCGCGATTTTAAACCCTTCTCTGGACCTCCTGGGCTCACTCCATATGTTCTCGCACCAGGGGCAGGACTGCTGCGATTTCGATCTCGCATCAAGCTGATATGCTCGATGATGCTCCTATATGGGGTAGCCTCTCCTTCTCACGTCTCTTTTGCGACATCTAGCAGCCCCCTGGGATGTCTACCATACAAGAGTTCAAAGGGGGAATACCCCATAAATGCTTGTGGAACCTCTCGTATGGCAAACATAAAGTACGGAAGTAACATATCCTAATCTCTCCCATCTTTATCCACTACCTTTTTCAACATGCTTTTGAGCTTTTAAACCTCTCCACAAGTCTATCCGTTTGGGGGTGGTAGATCGAGGTACGGAGATGGGAGATTTTATACAACCTGCACAATTCCTTGGTTACACGGGACATAAACAGGGTGCCCTGATTCGTTAAGACTTCTTTAAGGATCCTCAACCGGCTAAACACCTAGACCAACTCCCTGGCGATAGTCTTAGCGGAGGTGTTCCGCAAGGGTATGGCTTCTGGATAGCAAGTCGCGTAATCCAGTATTACCAGATTGTGCTGGTGTCCCCAGGCAGACCTTACTATGGGTCCCACAAGATCCATGCCAATTCTTTTGAAAGGCACTTCAATCGTGGGCAGTGGAACAAGTGGACTACGAAAATGGGGTGAGGGTGCAGAGAGTTGACACTCATGGCAGGATTCACAATACTCTGATATCTGCATGCAACCCGGACCAGAAGAATCTCTGGGTTATTCTTTCCCTGGACTTATCCAAATCCAGATGTTCCCCCATTACATGTCCATGGGCTAGGTCTAGCACCATCCTGCGAAAGGGTTTGGGAAACACTAGCTGTTCCACCTCGTCCTCCCCTCGTTTCATTGCCTGATACAACAAATTATTTTTAAGAGCTATGTAGAGACACCCCCCCCCCCCAATTAGGGTCCACAGGTTCTCCATCCATCATCTTCACATTTTCTCTGGCTCTGTGCCATCCCATAGTTGCCCTGTACAGAAGTCCTCTATCCGGACCTCTAAGTCAGGTACTACATTCTGTTCACTCTCACAGTCAGGGTCAGACACATTTTGTGGGTCATTAGCCCCCAGCTGGGGGCTATCTTCCAGCTCCTCCGGCTCTCTAGCCAGTACAGGAAAAGGAAGAGGATCTCCTCCTTCCTCGGTCCTGCCACCAGTCTCCCCTTCCATTTGGCAAAAAGGGTTGGGTGAGAGTTCCCATGCTTCCGAAGCAGGGGTAGCTCTTACCTTCAGACTCCCTGGGCCTTCTCATAACCTCCAAAAATGGGGAAAATCCCTGCCCACTACGGCATCATATAGCAGTGAAGGTACTACCCCCACTGAATGAGTCGCACTGCCCCAAGGAGTGTCAATCTCAACCATCGCCGTCTAGTAGTCACGAGTGTCCTCATGGATACAAATGACTCCGACAGTGCTAAGGTGTAACCTTGCAGGATTTACACAATTGCTTTTCACCAATGTTACCACACTACCAGAGTCAAGCAGTGCAGTGACTGGCTTTCCATCAACAAAAATCACACACATTTGCTTCTCAATGCGATTTGAACATGATGCTGTATATGCGACCTGTGCAAAAAGAGAAAGGCGTCTATTTAAATCTAATCGCATTGCATGGGTTCATCATTCAGGGGACAATTTGCAGCAATATGGGCATCGGTAGCACTGTATGTGCTCTATACCCAGTCCTTTCCAGGGTTCCCAAGACCTTCCTGGCTTCTTTGGCCAGTCTCCAGGTCCAGAGTCCACAGTCTCCTTAACCGTAGCAGTCTTATCAAATTTTCCCACGATTCTGAACCCTGGAACAGTCTTATCGGGTCCACCGGGAGATCTCTCACCCCTAGATACATTGGAGTGGGATGCAGATAGGTGCAACAAGTCCTCAGCAGCAGTGTATCTCTCCATGAGGTCCACGAGTTGAGTGGCGGTTTTGGGGTCCCCATGACTGACCCACTTCCTCATAGCATCAGGGAGCGCACGTAGATAGCGGTCCATGACCAGGCGCTCCACAATCTGGGGTCCTGGCAAAGTCTCCGGCTGTAGCCACTTCCTGGTGAGGTGGACCAGGTCAAACATCTGCAAGCAGGGTGGCTTGTCGGTGCGGTAGGTGCACTGATGCACACGTTGGACCCGGACTGCCATGGTGACACCTAGGCGTGCGAATATATCTTAGGGTCTCATAGTTCTGAGCACTCTCTGCTTCCAGATCAAAGTAGGCTTTTTGGGGTTCACTGGTCAAGAATGGTGCTAACAGTCCTGCCCACTGTTCTTTTGGACATCCTTCATGAAGAGCAACTCTTTCAAAAGTCGTGAGATACACCTCCACGTCATCCGCAGGTGTCATCTTCTGCATGTGGTAAGAGGCACGTACCAACTTTGGTTCCACTGTTACCAGAGGTGCAGGCCCCTTTTTTAACTCCAGCAGGACCTCCGCAAACTGTCGTTTCCTCTCCTGTTGAGCCGCTTGTTGTGCTGCGGCGGCCTCTGTGATCTGGGGGTTGGTTTCCCGCTGAGCTGCCTGTTGTGCTGCAGCGGCCTCTGCAACCTGGTGGTTGGTTTCCCACTGAGCTGCATTGGCTTGTAACAGGATCTTCAATATTTAATCAATCTTGGAAAGATGCCCACTGAACTCCACCACGTGTGGGAGATTAGCTGGTGGAGATCAACTTTCCAGAGGATGGCAGGCAACTTTCTTTAAAATCTGGCGGCTTGCCAGATTTATTGGTAAAAGATTTGCATAGTAAAAAACAAACAAAACAGAAAATAAATCCTTGCTCCCTTAGATCCCTCTCTGATATCCAGGTCAGAGCTCTAGTGAGATCTCTTCCTGATCATTTTAAGCCACCTGCTGGTGGACTCCAGTGGACCACAAACTCCGGTCTGGAACCAGCCCTGCCATGTTTAATCCAGGCCATATGAACGCACACGAGGTGACAGGTAGCTCTACATAAAGATGGCCTAGGCTATAAGAAGATTGCCAAGACCCTGAAACTGAGCTGCAGCAGCATGGTGGCCAAGACCATACAGCGGTTTAACAGGACAGGTTCCACTCAGAAAAGGCCTCGCCATGGTCAACCAAAGAAGTTAAGTGCACATTCACAGCATCATATCCACAGGTTATCTTTAGGAAATAGACGTATGTGTACTGCCAGCATTGCTGCAGAGGTTTTAGGGGTGGGGGGGTCAGCCTGTCAGTGCTCAGACCATATGGTGCACACTGCATCAAATTGATCTGCATGGCTGTCGTCCCAGAAGGAATTCTCTCCTAAAGATGATGCACAAGAAAGCCCCCAAACAGTTTGCTGAAGACAAGCAGACTAAGGACATGTCCTGTGGTCTGATGAGTCCAAGATAAACTTATTTGGTTCAGATGGTGTCAATCGTGTGTGGCGGCAACCAGGTGAGGAGTACAAAGACAAGTGTGTCTTGCCTACAATCAAGCATGGTGGTGTCATGGTCTGGGGCTGCATGAGTGCTGCCAGCGTTGGGGAGCTACAGTTCATTGAGGGAACGATGAATGCCAATGTGTACTGTGACATACTGAAGCAGAGCATGATCCCCTCCCTTCAGAGAATAAGCCGCAGGGCAGTATTCCAACATGATAACTACCCCAAACACACCTCCAAGACGACCACCGCCTTGCTAAAGAAGCTGAGGGTAAAGGTAATGGACTGGCCAAGCATGTCTCCAGACCTGAGCCCTATCGAGCATCTGTGGGGCATCCTCAAATGGAAGGTGGAGGAGCGCAAGGTCTCTAACATCCACCAGCTTCGTGATCATGGAGGAGTGGAAGAGGACTCCAGTGGCAACCTGAGAAGCTCTGGTGAACTCCATGCCCAAGAGGTTTAAGGCAGCGCTGGAAAATAATGGTGGCCACACAAAATATTGACACTTTGGGCCTAATTTGGACATTTTCACTTAGGGGTGTACTCACTTTTGTTGCCTGCAGTTTAGACATTAATGGCTGTGTGCTGAGTTATTTTGAGAAGGCAGCAAATATACACTGTTATACTGTGCACTCGCTACTTTACATTGTAGCAAAGTGTCATTTCTTCAGTGTTGTCACATGAAAAGATATAATATATATGTGGGAGATTAGCTCATGGGGATCGCTTTTCAGATGTAAACATTCAACATGAAGGACAGTTTCTTAAAAATCTGGCGGCTTGCCAGGTTTATTGCTTCAGGTGTGCAAGTTCAAAACACAAACAAAAACAGGAAACAAAACCTCGCCATCTGGCGCTAAAAAAAACAAACAGTTTCCTCTCTATACAGTGTGGGGCTGTTCCCGTCACCCACAAAACATAAGCATAGTGCAAACCTTGTTCTTAGAGTCCAAATTAGCACACAGAGCTCTCTCAGCATTCTCCCTATGAGATCCAGGATAGAGTTTTCCTCTGTTCTCTTCCTGATCATTAAATGCAGGTGGAGAGGGGTTTGAGTGGACCAGAAAGTCCGGGCTGGAACCAGCTCTGCCACGGTGGCTGGCAAAACCCGGGTCGGACTCCCGCTAGTCGCCTCAAAATGATCGCATGCGAGGAGACAAGTATCGCCCATCCATTGTGGTGCCTCGCATAAAGTTGCATATCCCCCTCCCCTCTGCTCAAGCCCCTCGGGGGAAGTAACTGTCCCGACCATGCAGTGGGCCCGGGAAAGACCATCGGCATTATTTTGGAGCCTTCCAGCCCGGTGTGCCACTGAGAATTTAAACGGCTGTAGGGCCAGGAACCACCTAGTAACCCGGATGTTTTTCTCCCGGTTGTTACACATCCACTTAATGAGGGCATGGTCGGTGACTAGCCTGAATGACCTTCCAGCAGGTAGTATTTTAGGGCCTCTAAGGCCCACTTGATAGCCAGGCACTCCTTCTCCACAATGCCATAATTCTTTTCATGTCAATTAAGCTTCCTGCTTTATACATTTATGCTACATTCGGTTCACTCTCACGGTCAGGGACAGAGACATGGTCTGGAACATTATCCATCTGCTGGGAGCTATCTTCCGGCTCCTCTGGCTCCCCAGCCATTACAGGTAAAGGAATAGGGTCTCCTTTTTCCTCGGTCCTGCCACCAATCTCCCCTTCCGTTTGGCAAAAAGGGACTGGTGAGAACTCCCATGTCTCTTCAGCAGGGAGAGCTCTTTCCATCCAGGCTCTCTGTGCCTTCCCACAACCTCCAAATATTGGGAAAATCCCTTCCCACTAAGGCTTCATGAAGCAGGGAAGGTACCACTCCCACTGAATGGGTCACTTTGCCGTGAGGGTTGTTAATCTCGATCAGCGCAGTCTGGTAGTCACGAGGGTCCTCATGGATGCAAATGCCCCCAACAGAGCTAGGGTGTAACCTGGCCGGATTTACACAGTTGCTTTTGACCAACATTATCACACTACCAGAGTCAAGCAGTGCAGTGACAGGTTTCCCATCAATAACAATCACACACATTTGCTTCTCCGTGCGACTTGAGCATGATGCTATACATGCAACCTGTGAGAAAAGAGAAATGCTTCTTTTCATATAAGCATTATCACATTGCATGGGTTCATCATACAAGGGACAATTGGCAGCAATATGTCCCAATACATGGCATCGGTAGCACTGTGTGTGTTCTATAACCTGTCCTCTCAAGGGTCCCCAAGACCTTCCTGGATTCTTTGGCCAGTCTCCAGGTCTAGAGCCTCCAATCTCTTTAACCGTATCAGTTTTATTAAATTTCCCCTCGCCCCTGAACCCTGGAACAGTCTTACCGGGTCTGCCGGCGATCTTTCACCTCTAGAGACATTGGAGTGGGGTGCAGATAGGCGCAAAAAGTCCTCAGCAACCGTGCATCTCTTCATTAGGTCCACCAGTTGGCTTGCAGTTTTGGGACCCATTTCCTCAAGGCAGCAGGGAGCACCCGTAGATCACGGTCCATGACCACGCGGTCCACAATCTGGGGACCTGGCAAAGCCTCCGGCTGTAGCCATTTCCTGGTAAGGTTACTAGGTTGAACATCTGCGAATGGGGTGGCTCGTCGGTGCGGTAGGTCCACTGATGCACGCGTTGGGCCCGGACTGTCATGGTAGCCCCCAGGCATGCGAGTATCTCTGCCTTTAGAGTCTCATAGTCCTGGGCCTTATCTGTTTCCAGATCGAAAAAGGATTTTTGGGGTTCGCCGATCAAGAATTGTGCCAGCAGTCCTGCCCACAGTTCTTTTGGCCATCCTTCGCGAAGAGCGACTCTTTCAAAGGTCGTGAGGTATGCTTCCTCCACGTCATCCGCCGGTGTCATCTTCTGCATGTGGTAAGAAGCGTGTACCAACTATGATTCCACTGTCATGGGAGGTGTGGGCCCCTTTTTTAACTCCAGCAGGGCCTCCGTGACCCAGAGGTTGGTTTCCTGTAGAGAGGTGTTTTGTGCTGCGATAGCCTGGCCACTCTCCTCTCGCTGAGCTGCAGCGGCCTCTGCAACCTGGCGGTTTGTTTAACGCTGGGCTGCATTGCCTTTTAGCAGGGCCTTCAACATTTCCTCCATTTTTGAAAGTTGCCTCGCTGAACTCCACCACGTGTGGGAGATTTATTGTTTCAGGTTTGCAAGTGCAAAACACAAACAAAAACAGAAAACAAAACCTCACCTTCTGGCGCTAAAAAAACAAACAGTTTCCTCTCTATACAGTGTGAGGCTGTCCCTGACACCCACAAAACCTAAGCACAGTACAAACCTTGTTCTTAGAGTCCAAATTAGCACACAGAGCTCTCTCAGCTTTCTCCCTCTGAGATCCAGGATAGAGCTCTCCTCTGTTCTCTTCCTGGTCATTAAATGCAGATGGAGAGGTGTTTGAGTGGACCAGAAAGTCCGGGCCGGAACCAGCTCTGCCACGGTGGCTGGCAAAACCTGGGTCGGACTCCGGCTAGTTGCCTCAAAATGATCGCATGCGAGGCGACAAGTATCGCCCGTCCATTTTGGTGCCTCGCATAACGTCACTATATACATATATATATATATATATATATATATATATATATTAGCAGAGACCCAAGAAAAAAAAATGGTGATCGTTGCAACTTTTTTATGTCACACGATATTTGAGCAGCAGTTTTTCAAACACACTTTTCCTGGAAAGTAATATTATTATAATATAGGATTTATATAGTGCCAACACTTTACACATCGCTTTACAATAAAAACGGGGACAGTCCAATTACAATACAGTTCAATACAGGAGGAATATGAGGGCCCTGTTCGTGGAGCTCACAATCTAAGGGAATACAGTTTAACCACTTGCCGAGTGCCCGCTGCAACGTAACGGCGGCAAAATGGCTCGTTATCGCAATAAGTAGTACTGCGGTGCGCGTTCACTCACTGTGTTCCGGGGGGGGGGGGGGCAGAGAGCGGGTAGGGTGGACTTGATCTCATCCGGCTACCCGCGCTGGCTCCCATGCAGTGAGAGAACAGAGGTCTGTGTATGTAAGAAACACAGGGTGATTGCAGCGCAGTGTGGGAGAGAGAGTTGGGTAGGCCCTCTCTGTGTGACTGAGGTGACTCAAAAGTCAGGGGACTAGGGGGTGCCCCCAGAGGGTGCAGACAAGGGGTGGTAATGTCCCCAAGACATATGAGCACTGGATTATAGTGTTCAGAGTCAATGCAAAATAAGTCTATGAGCCGTGGCTATGGACATCCACTGTGGCACCGGTGGGGCTGCACCACTAAGAAGTAACTGAACTTCTGTGAAGACAACAAAGAACAAGAGGGTGCGCCTCTAAGTGCAGTAGTGGTAAAAAACTGTTTATTATCCACTTAAGGACCGGAAGGATTTCCAGCTTTAGGACCGGAGCCCTTTTTGCGATTCAGCACTGCGTCGCTTTAACTGAAATTGCGCGGTCATGCGATATTGTACCCAAACTAAATTTGCGTCCTTTTTTCCCCACAAATAGAGCTTTCTTTTGGTGGTATTTGATCACCGCTGCGTCATTTCTGATCGCCGCTATAAACAAAAGAAGAGCGACAATTTTGCAAAAAAACCCAAATTTCTTACTTTTTGCTAAAATACAAATCCAAAAAAAAATACAAAACAACATTTTTTTTCACCGTTTTTGGCCGATTTATATTCTTCCTCATATTTGTGATAAAAAAATCCACAATTGGCGTCTATTGATTGGTTTGCGCAAAAGTGGTCGCGTTTACGGACGATGAGAATTCATTTCTGGGGTTTTCATTTTTTTCATCCGTAAACGCGGCCACTTTTGCGCAAACCAATCAATAAACGCCGATTGCGATTTTTTTTATCACAAATATGAGGAAGAATATAAATCGGCCAAAACCGATGAAAAAAATGTTTTTTTGTATTTTTTTTTGGATTTGTATTTTAGCAAAAAGTAAGAAATTTGGGGTGTTTTTTTGCAAAATTGTCACTCTTCTTTTGTTTATAGCGGCGATCAGAAATGACGCAGAGGTGATCAAATACCACCAAAAGAAAGCTCTATTTGTGGGAAAAAAGGACTCAGGGCTGCTCTGTGCAAAACCATTGCATAGAGCACATAAGTTTAACATGCTTATTTAAAAAAATTAAAGCTTAATTACAATCACTTTAATCAACTGACTATAGGCTGGGCGGGATATTCGTCGTTCTGGGTGGACGTCCTATGATTTTCTCCCAGAATGGCCCACAGACGAGTGTAACATGGCACAGTGCATGCGTGAGATGAGACATATGATGTCGTGTGTTCCATCTAACGCATGTGAATTGGAAGTACATTGCAGACTAATCCCAGAAAGGATTTTTAAAATGATGACACAGGAGTGAGGGCATAATGGTAAAGGACAGTGCTGCAGATTGAAAAAGAGAAAGGGAAAGGTCACTTTTAATAACATTCAATTATGGCTTGTGTAGCAATTGTATACCATATATAATTTTTTTTATTTGCTATTTTTTTCTTCATGAAAGTGGAATTACCCTTTAACCACTTCAGCTCCTGAAGATTTACCCCCTTTCATGACCAGGCCATTTTTTGTGATACGGCACTGCGTTACTTTAACTGACAATTGCGCGGTCGTGCAACGTTGTACCCAAATAAAATTGATGTCCTTTTTTTCCCACAAATAGAGCTTTCTTTTGGTGGTATTTGATCACCTCTGTGGTTTTTATTTTTTTGCGCTATAAACAAAAAAAGAGTGACAATTTTGACATTTTTTTTACTTTCTGCTAGAAAAACATCCAATAAAAAAGTTTAAAAAATGTAATGTCTTCATTAATTTAGGCCAAAATGTATTCTGCTACATATTTTTGGTAAAAAAAATGCCAATAAGTGTATATTGATTGTTTTGAGCAAAAGTTATAACGTCCAAAAACTGTTGGATATAGTTATGGAATTTTTATTAATTTATTTAGTTTTACTAGTAATGGCGGCAATCAGCACCTTATAGCGGGATTGCGATATTGCGGCGGACAAATCGGTCACTTAACCATAAGGGTGCACCAACCTTGCGCATTACCTAAATAAATATTTAGGTAGGCCAGTTCCCGGCATTCTGTACATAGTCCTGGTGACCTGGCTGCTGTCTGTCCAACTGGCTGAATGGCTGACACGTTTCAAGGGATAGTTCTTTCTTCCTCAGAGCCCTGAGGAACGCCCTGGAAAGCCGTCAGCCATTCAGCCATCTAGAAGGTTCCCGGCGTTCCGGACATAGTCCTGGTGACCTGGCTGCTGTCTGTCCATTGTGGACTTTGATACGCCTTTGGTTATGTACTCGTTTGTGAGTATGTTTCTTTCCTCTTGATTTCAATAAATATTTATTTGGGTAATGTGCAAGGTTGGTGCGCCCTCTTTTTTCTTTTACAGTCCTTCTATTGGGTGTCCCCTGACCCTTGCAGGGCAGCAAGGCCTGCGCAATTACTGAGAACCATAAGATTGTTAGTCACTTCCATTGCCATTGCACTACAGTTGAGCGCAGGAGAATTTGTTTTACTGTGGTTTGTTTACCTACACAGGGCTCTCTTCGGTAATATATGGAGCCGATCGGTGGGTACCAGCTATCAATCAATGGCCAGCACCCTCTGATTGGTTCGGGCTGCAGCCAATCGCAGCACAATCGGGATGGCGGGGGCGCCCTCCCTAGCCTGGCATGTGGATCACGTACAAGGTACATGATCCTGCGAGGAAGAGCCGTCTTGCCACTGTATATGTACTGTATACGGTCGGCAAGCGGTTAAGGTTAAAGAAAAAACCCTGCAGAATCCCTTTAACCACTTCAGCCACGGAAGGATTTCCCACTTTAGGACCAGAGCACTTTTTGCGATTCAGCACTGCGTCGATTTAACTGACAATTGCGCGGTCGTGCGAAGTTGTACGAAATTGACATCCTTGTTTTCCCACAAATAGAGCTTTCATTTGGTGGTATTTGATCCCCTCTACGTCATTTCTGATCACCGCCATAAACAAAAAAAGAGAAACAATTTTGAAAAAAACAGACAATATTTTTTACTTTTTGCCATAGTACATATCCAAAAATATATATAAAAAAACAAATTTATTCATCAGTTTTGGCCGATATATATTCTTCTACCTATTTGTGGTAAAAAAAAATGAATGAACTGTGTTTTGTAGGCATGTTCTAACTGTGTGGGGGATGGGCTGCCAGGGGCATAACAGATCTAACTGATCCCGAGTACAGGGATCAGTAGATCAGTGTCATGCCGCCTGTCAGAGCAGGAAAACCACTGTGTTTACATTGGCGGTTCCCCATTCTTCCTCTCTCAGGCGATTGCGGGTCACCGGCGGACATTGAGTTCACCTGACCCGCGGGCACACTCATAAAGTGAGCAGTGGGCGTGTGCGCACTCGCCCGCAAATCACGCATGTGCAAATCGCCATTTATAGATGGTGATTCGCAATAACTAACCACACTGCCACAGTAAAAGTACCCAACGCAGTCAGTAAGTGGTTAAAGAGAAGTTCCAGCCTCCTGTGAAAAAAATAAGTCAGCAACTACAAAGACTGTGCTCACTCTAGTCGGTTTCACCTGCTGTCTTCTTTCCTCGGCGCTGGCATCTCAACTATGGGCACCCAGCTGTGACAGCTTGTGACTTCACAGCTGGGTGCCCACTGTGCATGAGCGAGCTGTGCATCATGCATGGTGGATGCAGTCTTCTGGGACCTGCCAGTGTCCCAGAAGACTGCTGGGGGGGAGGGAGGGAGGAGAACTTCTGTTTCCGATCGCCTAGGTGGTCGGAGCAGAAGTGGGAGTGTGTACCTGTCAAAATCCGGTAACCGGATAGAAGCAATCTACAAGCTACTACTTCTTTTCCAGTTGAGGCCTATTACAGAAAAATGCGTCGGTTGGCGCCACATCTGTGACATCATCGCGCACGAGCTGGCAGGCTCTGCTGCTGGCACGAGGACCGCAGCCGTGCCTGTATTTGTGTTTAAACCGCTATTATTTTATTTTCTAAATGTAAGTGCATTTTTACCTTTATTAAAATGCATGGTTTTAGCATTCTGCACTATAAAGTGTCCTCCTCTTTATGAGAGTGGCAACGGGTCTGTGAATATATGTCCCACGGTGTATCAACCAACTGTCTTGGATGACATTGCTGCGGGGATTTAATCGGGATGATCCTTCTTCACCTGCTGGGTTCTGTGGATATTTTACATAGCAAGATATGAAAAATGGAGAACTCCCTCTAGGGGTGGGACTGTATGGGCACAAATAATTGAAATATGGATAGATGTAGTTAAAAATGTACAAAAAAGTTTATTCAAGACAATATAAAATCACTAGAGAATAGATAATGCATATACAGAAACAAGCAGAAATGGAGAATGGGTTATTGATAATTACAGCCAATTACATCAACACCTGATGGAAGTAACAGCTAATTACATCAACACCTAATGCATTTCGGAAACATCCTTCTTCAGAGGTGTTTTAGTGACGAGAGAAGCTGTATATCGCTTGGAAACAGATCTTATATCTGTATAGTAAAAGGGTTGTAATATAACAAAGAGGTTGTTCTTTAAAAAGCAGATAAATGGTAGTCTGAATGGCAGAGGAGGACAGGGGCCTCAAGCCGGCAGCCTTCAGGCATCTCATCTGAGCATGCTCCACAGGGGGTCCAAAAACACCACCACATGAACAAAAATACTTGCCCAGCAGTCCTGGATGTCTCAAGACAATTATGATCATTTGGATAGGCCAGGGGTCTGTCTGACACAATGAAATAAATAGAGCGGAGAGAGGTTAACACTGTCACTACAGAAAGCTCTGCAGGATAAGAACAAACCTAACTCTCCTCTCTCTCCAGAGAATCAGCAAGCATAGCAAGATAGATCTCTATAAGGGTCCTTTCACACGGGCTTGTCCGTATGACGGAATCCGCTTGCTCAGTGGAAGATCGATCCGTTGATCCCTGCTGAGAAAATGGATGACGGGTCCATCTCCGCTCACTGTGCTGAGATGGACCTGTCAGAGCCACTCTCATCTATGGGGAGATCGGATGAAAACAGACCACCTGTCTGTTTTCACCCGAACCCTTCTGATCCAATCGATAGATGGAAAATAGGCTCTCCATCCATCTGGATTTTATGGACAGGATCGGATCAGATAGCAGTGGGTGTCAGCTGACATGTCACTGCTGACATCCGCCGCTCTATAGGAGTGAACGGAGGTTCCGATTAGGTCCGCCTGAAAAACTGAGTCCTTTCACTCGGCCTTGACCATATGACGGATTCTGCTTGCTCAGCAGGGGATTGATCTGCTAATCCCCGCTGAGCAGGCGGATGACAGGCCAGTCTCCGCTTACTGTGCTGAGATGGACCTGCCAGAGTCCCACTCTCCTCCACGGGGAGATTGGATGAATCTGATTGAATGGGATGAGCTTTTGAGAGGACAGCAAATTTACACTGTTAAACAAGCTGTACACTCACTACTTTACATTGTAGCAAAGTGTAATTCTTTCAGTGTTGTCACATGAAAATATAGAATAAAATATTTACAAAAATACCAGGGGCATACTCACTTTTGAGAGATATTTTACATACTATAACCAATAAAGAGAGGATCCAATTAACCTACCAGCATGCCTTTGGAGTGTGGGAGGAAACCGGAGTACCTGGAGGAAACCCACGCAGGCACAGGGAGAACATGCAAACTCCAAGCAGGTAGTGTTGTGGCTGGGATTATATATATATACAGTATGTCACAAAAGTGAGTACAGGTAGTCCCCTAGTTACAAACATCCGAATTACAAACGACTCCTACTTACAAATGGAGGAAGGCAACAGGAAGTGAGAGGAAATCTCCCCCTAGGAAGGGAAATTCACTCTTGTAAGAGTTATCATCGGAAAAAGGTGTCTCCACTGATGCTTTATCACCAAGGTTTGTTTCCACAACAACCCAAAATTTTCAAAATCCAATTATCATTGGGACAGGAAGTGAGGTGAAAGCTTCTGAACAGAAACAGACAGCAAAACAAACATTACAGGGGTGTTACCCCTTCCCTATGCTATCCAGAAAGCTTAAAAATATTTTTTTTGGCTGGAGCAACACTTAAAAAATGTACCTGTTCTTACAAACAAATTCAACTTAAGAACAAACCTACAGTCCCTATCTTGTTTGTAACCCAGGGACCGCCTGTACACCCCTCACATTTTTGTAAATATTTTATTCTCTTTTCATGTGACAACACTGAAGAAATGACACTTTGCTACAATGTAAAGTAGTGAGTGTACAGCTTGTATAACAGTGTAAATTTGCTGTCCTCTCAAAATAACTCAACACACAGCCATTAATGTCTAAACCGCTGGCAACAAAAGTGAGTACACCCCTAAGTGAAAATGTCCAAATTGGGCCCAAAGTGTCAATATTTTGTGTGGCCACCATTATTTTCCAGCACTGCCTTAACCCTCTTGGGCATGGAGTTCACCAGAGCTTCACAGGTTGCCACTGGAGTCCTTTTCCACTCCTCCATGACGACATTACAGAGCTGGTAGATGTTAGAGACCTTGTGCTCCTCCGCCTTCTGTTTGAGGATGCCCCACAGATGCTCAATAGGGTTTTGGTCTAGAGACATGCTTGGCCAGTCCATCACCTTTACCCTCAGCTTCTTTAGTAAGGTAGTGGTCATCTTGGAGGTGTGTTTGTGGTCATTACCATGTTGGAATACTGCCCTGCGGCCCAGTCTCCGAAGGGAGGGGATCATGCTCTGCTTCAGTATGTCACAGATGTTGGCATTCATGGTTCCCTCAATGAACTGTAGCTCCCCAGTGCTCCTCACTCATACAGCCCCGGACCATGACACTCCCCCCATCATGCTTGACTGTAGGCAAGACACACTTGTCTTTGTACTCCTCACCTGGCTGTCACCACACACGCTTGACACCATCTGAACAAAATACGTTTATCTTGGTCTCATCAGACCACAGGACATGGTTCCAGTAATCCATGTCCTTAGTCTGCTTGTCTTCAGCAAACTGTTTGCAGGCTTTCTTGTGCGTCATCTTTAGAAGAGGCTTCCTTCTGGGACGACAGCCATGCAGACCAATTTGATGCAGTGTGAGGCGTATGGTCTGAGCACTGATATGCTGACCCCCCCACACCATCTACCTCCCCCCAACCTCTACAGCAATGCTGGCAGCACTCATACATCTATTTCTCAAAGACAACCTCTGGATATGATGCTGAGCACATGCACTCAGCTTCCTTGGTCGACCATGGCGAGGCCTGTTCTGAGTGGAACCTGTCCTGTTAAACGGCTGTAAAGTCTTGGCTGGCATGCTGCAGCTCAGTTTCAGGGTCTTGGCAATCTTCTTATAGCCTAGACAACATTTATGTAGAACAATTTTTTTTTTCAGATCCCCAGAGAGTTCTTTGCCATGAGGTGCCATGTTGACCTTCCATTGACCAGTAGGAGAGAGTGAGAGCGATAACACCAACTTTAACACACCTGCTCCCCATTCACACGAGACCTTGTAACACCAATGAGCCACGACACCGGGGAGGGAAAATGGCTAATCGGGCCCAATTTGGACATTTTTACTTAGGGGTGTACTCACTTTGGTTGCCAGCGGTTTAGACATTAATGGCTGTGTGTTGTTATTTTGAGGGTACAGCAAATTTACAATGTTATACATGCTGTACACTCACTACTTTACATTGTAGCAAAGTGTAATTTCTTCGGTGTTGTCACGTGAAAAGATAGAATAAAATATTTACAAAAATGTGAGGGGTGTACTGACTTTTGTGAGATACTGTGTGTATATATATATATATATATATATATCATACCCCCCCAACTTTTTGAGATGGGAACGAGTGACACCTATTAGCAAAAGTATACAGGCATAGAACACAGCCCCCGCCATGCCCCCTTAAAGGTTAAACCCCCAAGTGCTTTTTTTTACCACTACCATTTCTTTTTCAGATTTTTGAGCTTTACAAATGCAACAATTTAGACATTTGATGAAAGGTTTAGCACTGGGAAACACTTTTTTACAGATAAAAAGTGCATTTTATATACAACGATATGGATCAGACCAAAATGAGGGACAAATGAGGAGGAATGAGGGACAGAGGGACGTCGTTCCCAATGAGGGACAGTCCCTCAATTCAGGGCAGTGTTGCCAACCGCCAGTAAATTTACTGACAGTTTGTAAAAATCAGTGATTTTTAGAACGGTCTATAAATATCAGGGTCTGATAATTTGTCATGCTGTGCTGACTTTTTAAGTGTAAACCGGGCAAACTACTTGATATGGGTATTGTCAGTGTTTCCATGTTGTGTTTAAATATCAATTGTCTTAGTTTTTAATAGGAGTTCAGTTATTTTTAAGGTTGCCAGTAAAAATAGTGCTCTGCCAGTAAGATTTTCCATGATTTGCCAGTAAAAAACGCTGCGGGAGGTTGGCATCACTGATTCAGGGACAGTTGGGAGCTATATATATATATTTATTATCTCACAAAAGTGAGTACACAATATATATATATTTAATAAATATATAATATACATATATATGTGTTTATATAAAATGAGTATGTATAAATAAAATTGTATACTCTCCCTGCACACATATGGTGTCCCTGACTTGTCCCAGACATGTGTCACCCTCCTGTACACCTCGCTCATATTAGTGTGCTGTGTACACAAAGCAGTGGCGACAGCTGCCTGCAGATAAGCTGCTTTATAATGTGACTTAAAACCTACAAGAATGTGACATTGTGCGAGTGACTCCGTGCCACCTCTCACTCTCACACGTGTGTGTGACTCTGTCTCTGTGAGCAATAAAGTTATTTGAAAGGAGGGCTTCAAAAACATGGCGCTTTAAGACAGAGAAGAGCAGAAAAGTGTGAAGGAGGAAAAGAGTGTGGAAGGGGGAGGAGAGGTGTGAGGGCAGCATGGGGGTCGCAATGGACGTGAAGAAGGTTTATCCTTACCCTTTTAAGGAGGTGGTGACCAGCTACTTGAACAAGGTAAGGACGCAGGAGCTCAGTCCCTCCTTGTAGAACAGCTAGCTGTATACAGTGTAAGATGTACCCTATACACAGGCTGACCTTCCCCTCCTCCTCCTCTATAGAACGAATCCCACCTTTGTATCCTGCTATCCCTGTTGTCTGATCTTCCTCACAGACAATGGCAGGGTGTATCCAGAGTCTGGAGGGGAAGTCCATGTCTCCTTTTTAATGAAGGCACTATGAAGCCATGTGTGCTTTTCCTGCATACTTCAACCACTTCCAGTCCTGACATTTCTCTCATACATTGAAAATCTGCTTTATTTTGTGGTCACAAATGACCCAAACATGATAGATCTTCTTTTTAAACAGAGAATACAATCTAAAAGATGAAATGCCAAGTAAATAGATTCCTAAAAATTGTGTACAGCCGCCGAACGGTGACAAGCTACTGTACCTAAATCTCCATAGGCGAGGCTTTTAAAAGCCTTTTACAGGTTAACAGTTTAGCCTTCGTTCACGTTGAATGCGGCTTTGAAATCGCACAATTTCAAAGCCGCAGGTCAGTGCGACTTGGAAGACATGTATGTGGCTCCATGCACAAAGGTCTATTTAGTCACTTGCTGACCGCGTCACGTACTTTAACTGCGGCAATGTGGCTCCGCTGTATGAATCACAGCATATAAACAGCGATTCGCGTGGGCACGCGCCGCCGATGTAAACCCAGCGATTTCCCGTTCTCTCAGGTGGCATGACAGTGATCTATTGATCCCTGTAATCGGGACCAGTTATATCTGTCATGCCCCTGCCAGTCCAGCCCCCACACAGTTAGAACACGCTGAGGGGACACAGTTAACCTCTTGATAGCCCTCCCTAGTGTTAACCCCTTCCCTGGCGGTGACATTTACACAATAATCAGTGGCTATTTTTAGCTCTGTATAAATGTCAATGGTCCCAAAAAAGTATCCAAAATGTCCGATCTGTCCGCAGCAATATCGCAGTCCCGATAAAAATTGCAGATTGCTACCATTACCAGTAAAGAAAATAAAAACACCATAAATCAATTCTCATGGTTTTCTAGAAGCGATAACTTTTGCGCAAACCAAGTGCTTTTTGGGATTTTATTTACCAAAAATATGTAGAAGAATACATTTTGGCCTAAGCTGGGGTGTGTGTGTGTGTGAGATATATTATATTATAATATATATATATATATATATATATATATATATATTATAATATAATTTTTTTTTTTTTTTTTTATATGTATTTTAGCAAAAAATTAAAAAAATTTTCTTTGTGTTTTTCAAAATTGTTGCTCTTTTCTTGTTTAAAGCTCAAAAAATAAAAACCGCAGAGGTGATCAAATACCACCAAAAGAAAGCTCTATTTGTGGGGAAAAAAGGACATGAATTTTGTTTGGCTACAGCGTCGCACGACCGCGCAATTGTCAGTTAAAGCAACGCAGTGCCGACTTGCAAAAAGTGCTCTGGTCAGGAAGGGGGTAAATCCTTCCGGGGCTGAAGTGGTTAAGTCGCACCTGAAATTGCCAAATGTAGTGCAGGAACTACTTTTCATATCGATGCGGCGCCGCACAGTCCGCATCGCACCATTTTGATCAGTGCCATTTCCGACAATAGAGAGTGACTTGTCAAATCGCATGGCGACTTGCTCCAGTGTGAACGGGGTATTAGAGTTACAAAGGAGGTTTGTTGATACTAAAATTATTGTCCTCACTCTGATGTTCACGAAGATACTTCACATGTGTGGTGCGTTCACAGTTTACATATATGTGTGCATTCACATTTGCACAGGGGGATGTTTTAATTACATGTTTTTTAATTTGAACTTTTCTGTTATCACAAGGGATGAATAACATCCCTTGTGATAGCATGGGCCACGACAGCTCTTCATAGGGAGATCTGGGGTCTATTAGATGCACACAGGACTTTAAAAAAACGTCAGTAGCTTATCAATTTTTTTTTTTCCAGCTTTCACCAGCATTATATTACCACAGTTTTTGCACGTTTTTAACCACATCAGTACCTGGCACGAAAACCCCCTTCCTGTCCAGGCCATTTTTCAGCTTTCAGTGCTATCACACTTTGAATGACAATTACTCAGTCATGCAACACGGTACCCATATGAAATTTGTGTAGTTTTTTTCACACAAATAGAGCTTTCTTTTGGTGGTATTTAATCACTAGGGTTTTTTTTATTTTTTGTGCTATAAATAAAAAAGTTTGAAAATTTTTTGAAAAAATGCCTTTTTCTTTGTTTCTGTCATAAAATTTTGCAAATTAGTAATTTTTCTTTGTAAATTTTGGCCAAAATTTATACTGCTACCTATCTTTGGTAAAATAACTCAAATAAGTGTATATTATTTGGTCCTTGTGAAAGTTATAGAGTCCACAAGCTATGGTGCCAATCATTGAAAATTGATCAGATCTGATCACACCTGATATACTGACAGCCTATACTAACCGTGGTATCGAACACCTGAGATATTGAAAGTGTTCCTGGTTTATTATATGTGAATAAACTCAATAAAATGGTTTCTATCCATCGTCATATTTAAAACCGGTTTTAAATGTTTCTTTTTAATGATTAAACGTTTTAAAATACTGTCTTTGTTTCTTTTTCCGTAAAAAAGTTTTTTAAAAGTTTGAAAAAATAAATATCGTGTTTTTTATTTTTTTTGGGATCACTAATTTATGGTGGTTTTCTTTCGAGATAAACACACTTTTTTTGATGTGTTTAAAGTA
>BLSH010549818.1:327571-350485 GCA_018402905.1 Glandirana rugosa | reverse complement strand
ACACTCCACACTCCTCTCCTGCACATACTACCCACCTCCATACACTCCTCTCCTGCACATACTACCCACCTCCATACACTCCTCTCCCTGTACATACTACCCACCTCCATACACTCCTCTCCCTGTACATACTACCCACCTCCATACACTCCACACTCCTCTCCCTGTACATACTACCCACCTCCATACACTCCACACTCCTCTCCCTGTACATACTACCCACCTCCATACACTCCACACTCCTCTCCCTGTACATACTACCCACCTCAATACACTCCACACTCCTCTCCCTGCATATAATACCCACCTCCATTCACTCCACACTATACATTCCCTATTTAACATTACTGAATTCTGCACGATGTAAGTCATCTCAGACTATTAAACCACACCCCTTTAAGCCACACCCAATATGTAGTGCAATTTGAGCCACTCCCACATTTCACCACTGGGGGGGGGTGTTTGGCACAGTTTGCCATCTTTGCCTGGGCACCGAATGACCTTGTCCCGGCACTGAGTATAACAAGCCTGCTTTACTACATATACAGACTGATTTTACTGTTGTAGGTTTAATAACACTTTAAGGCAATCTATTCATTTTAAATGGGCTGCCAACGTGCAAGAACAGACAAAAAAACTGCCACGTAGTTTTGTCTGATTCAGTATGCCATAATGCACAGCAGTGCATTGTGGTGCATCACAACATTTGTGTCTGAGCTGCGTTACCTTGGTGTGCTGGGGTGCCATTTAAAATTAATAGCATTGCAGCATGCTAACCACCTCACTAAAGTACTTACCGGTTTACTAATAGGGCAGAGTGTATATGTTTAAAATAGAAAAGCTCCCACCGCTGTTGTCTTAAAGCGGAGTTCCACCCAAAAGTGGAACTTCCATTTTATGGAAGGTGACCTCCTGACATGCCACAATTGCCATGTCATTTTTGTTGGCTCCGGAAGAAAGTTCACCTTCCTCCCCCTCCCTCTCGACGAACTTCTGGGACACGTCACAGGTCCCGGAAGATCCGCCAGCATGCGCAGTGCGTGCCCGGCTTTGAAGCCAAAGCTGGGCACCCACACGTGATACTGGTGCTGCCGAAGGGAGGGGGAGAAGAGCGAGCCCTCGGGCGACCGCATCGCTGGAGCCTGGGACAGATGAGTGTCCGATTGTTAAAAGTCAACAGCTACACTCTTTGTAGCTGCTGACTTTAACTGGGTGGAACTCCGCTTTAACAAGATCCTGACCTTACCGGACAGGCATATTTACTGTTGCATGTATATTAGTGCCTTCATCTCTAATGATGTTGTACAAAGTAAGTATTATTGAGGAGTAAATCACACACATACAGTACGTAAAAGATTTGAACAAAAACATTAATTTTAGTAAAATGGTATAATGAGATTGAGAGCTCTGTCCATGCAAGCTGACAATCCAGAGAAATAATTGATGAAAAGAATAGGTGAGATTTCATTGTACTCCTTGTAGAGACTGCAGCACAGAGCCAGCTGTATCATGAGTGGCTAATAGCCCATGGTAGATACTGTCTAACCTTACAAATCATTTGCACGCTTGACACTGGTCTCTCAGGATTTTCTGTGGAGATGAACTGTATCAGTTACATGGTGATTCTGTCAAAAGCCTGGACCAAAATTGTGAGGATGCATGTGCTTCTTTGTATGACCAGCATTAATATTCTACAAGGCATGAATTAATGTACTTCTGAGGATAAGATTCTATTCTGTTGAGCTTTTCAGTAAACATCTGAATAAATAGTTTAATATCCTTTTGTGTTGTACACTGTGGAGGGGATGGCACTGAAGGCTGAGTGTCCATACTGGATGTCCTCAGTGCATCTCCGTAATGCTGAACAAACCACAGGTTTAACTTTACTGAGCTCCCTGCTCAGCCGCTGTACCTATCGCACAGACAAATGCAGCAGCCGATTAGTGATGTGGCCATTTAACAGCGGCCACCTCATGCAGCATCTGCTCCCGACATGTCAGATGATGAAACTAAACAGTTCAAAATATATTGACTTCAAGATGTGTGTGGTCTTTGGGCAAGAGCAGAGGGATTTGATAATGCCAGCCTGAAAAGTCTAAGAAAATACTGCACTACATGTAACACAATCAAATTTATATGTCTAGTAATCCTGGGTTGTGGCTTAAAGCTAAACTCCCTGCAGTGGGGTCACTCCGTGTTTAGTCTAGGGGTGCAGGAATAGAGCGTAATAGTTATTAAATCCCATGCTTCAGTGCTGTTCGCTTCTGCCTGAAGCTCTGGGCTATGGATTGCATTATCTGCATAATTATGAACGCTGCATTGTATGTGAGGAGGCGAGATTTCGACTGGAGTCTGAAGTACCGTAGAGACAGCAGTGATGGACTGGTGGCTTAGACAGAGGGAGCCTGCATGAGTGGTGAGTATTTCTCCCTATTCCATCACCCCTAGAATAATGAACATTTAAACCTTGCAGTGCTGGGGTGTCATGGACTCCAAGGACAAAAAAGTAAAGAGGCAGGGTAACCTTAGCTAGTTCCAAACTAATGATGGGCAATTTTGGGCACAAGTAGAGGCCAAGGGCAGTTTTTAAAAGCCTTGCCTAATAGCTATTTAAAGACAAGCAACCAGCCCCTTGATACGGTTTACCTCCAAAATCCTAGAACGCATAGTCCCATGGTGCCCAACCTGTGGCCTCAGGGTCGCATGTGGCCTTTCGGCATATGATGTGCGGCCCTTGGACTTCAGCATTCTGTAGTGGCAACATTGTTTGTTTGGGTATAACATTGATCTAGAAATAATAGACAAACTTCATTTTAGCGTGTTCCCAGTTTCATACTGTCTTCTGTAGCATATCCCCAGCCAAAAATGTAACATGTCCACACTCTGACCTTAATTTCCTCTTCCTATTAGGTTTACAATTTCTGACAGTCCTCCCAATCATTACATATATTGAACATTATGTGCGGCCATTTGGTGATTTCAGGGGCTGTATTTGAGGCCCCCTTTAGCTCATACATTGACAGCCACTGACCTAGTCTACAGTTGTCTGAGCTGCTGTCACACTGATAACAACCTTTTCAACCCCTTACTGCCCTTCCAAAACTCACTGGCAACTTCTTGTTAAATCCAATGGCCACTACTCAGTACTATTAAAAACAGACAAGAAGCAGCGCAGTCTCTAAATAAATTGTTAAAAAGTCCACAAATAAAATATTGCAGTATATTCCACCGGTGCTCAGATAGTCAAAACGAATGGTGACACAAATCCTCCACCAACATCCACTGTGCTCACCTCCCAGTTCGACCCCAGTTTCACTAGAGGGTCAAACACATATTGCAATTGTGGTGTCTAGATCTTCAGACCTCAATATCCCCACTCTGCAAAGCTCGTCGTAACTCAGGCGGCCAGTGATAATATACATATAAAAAGGAAGATAAGACTAAGTGCAGACTGTCTCATAAAAGAATAAAGTTTTATTTAAACTTAGTCTACTCATATAACACTGGTAACAATCGGGCAGTCTAGAGAAATCCCCAATGGGTCTCCTTGCTAGTAGTCTTAACAGTATCAGGCGAACCCTGCCGGGTATCCCTCCTGTGCTCCTTCACTCCTCACAGCGGCAGCGGGTGACGTCCGAGCCGGTCCTTTCCCCCGTACGCGTTACGGCAAGTAAGCCTTCCTCGGCAGGGTGGAGCCTATTACGTCACCACGCTAATGCTGTTTAAATATACACCAGGGTAACCAAGGAAGCCACCCCTCGATCGGCGCGCCTGGTGTATGTGCTCCGAAACAAATGGAAAACATTCCTATCTGCCTGAGCCGCCCAGCGATCGATATGTGCTCAGATGCACAAATGGAGAAATTCCTATTTGCCTCAGCACATGTGAAAAAGATTTTAATCATTACCAAAAAATGTCTTAAAAACATTCTTCTATTTAAAGACCTCTCCCGCTACCAACTAGGAGGAGCAATCGGAGCATTTAATAATCTTTCTAAGGTCATCAATTACAATAGTACCCAAATCATTGATAACCCCATTAAAAATGAAATCACATATAATACATATATATAAAAAACACATATAAAAAGCTGATAAAATGGCATAACTGATTATTGAAACCTATCATTATTTGTTGGATATGAAGCAATTCAGATCAAATTCTACATTGAGACCCAGGGGGCGCATAACCTGGGCCTCAAAGATCCAGAACGACTCTCTCTGACTGAGAGCTCTTATAAAATTACCCCCCCTCCAATGTTTCGTGACCCTCTCTATCCCCCAAAATCGTAGGTGTTTGGGGTCTCGTTGATGGAAATTTTTAAAATGTCGAGAAACATTATGGGAAGGGTCCCCTTTTTTAATATTAGTAACGTGTTCCCCAATCCTTACGGCCAAAGTCCTTGAAGTGCGACCCACATATTGTAGGCCGCAACTACACTCTAACATATATACCACCCCTTCTGTTTGGCAAGTAATTAAATTCTTAATCTGATAATTATTGCCGGTGGTGTTAGCCTGAAAATCTTTACATTTGACACCCCCTTTTGAAAGTCTGCAAGCTTTGCATCTCTTGCATGGGTAAAATCCAGCCAGAAATGAAAAGAGGGAGTTTTCCTTAATTTTAGGTGGGTCAATCACTCCAGGAGCTATTCGATCTCTTAGTGTCGGGGCCCTTCTATATATATAAAACCAGGTTTGGGGGGGGGAAGGACGTCACCTGCTGCCGCTGTGAGGAGTGAAGGAGCACAGGAGGGATACCCGGCAGGGTTCGCCTGATACTGTTAAGACTACTAGCAAGGAGACCCATTGGGGATTTCTCTAGACTGCCCGATTGTTTCCAGTGTTATGTGAGTAGACTAAGTTTAAATAAAACTTTATTCTTTTATGAGACAGTCTGCACTTAGTCTATCTTCCTTTTTATATGTATATTATCACTGGCCGCCTGAGTTACGACGAGCTTTGCAGAGTGGGGATACTGAGGTCTGAAGATCTAGACACCACAATTGCAATATGTGTTTGACCCTCTAGTGAAACTGGGGTCGAACTGGGAGGTGAGCACAGTGGATGTTGGTGGAGGATTTGTGTCACCATTCGTTTTGACTATCTGAGCACCGGTGGAATATACTGCAATATTTTATTTGTGGACTTTTTAACAATTTATTTAGAGACTGCGCTGCTTCTTGTCTGTTTTTAATAGTTATATGAGGTTGATCACCTTGGATGTTCAGCAAGCAGTCTTATACATTTCAATGTGCTTTTGTTTTACTAGCAGCGCTGATTGCACTACATACTAAAGTCACTACTCAGTACTCTTACACCTTTCTGTTGCCTTTGACAAAGTTGACCACCTGGTTCTCCTCAAAACCTCACTCCTTATGGCTTCCAAGACTCTGCTCTTTCCTGTTTCTACTCCTACCTATTTAAGTGCTCTTTCAGGGTCCCCTAAAACTCTACCTCCTGCTCTGCTCTTCTGCTTTTCTGTAGAGGTCCCCTATGCTGATCCAAATCGATTTAGATGTATATCTATACTGTATTAATACTAAAGGGAAATTATTAGTATACAGTTCCATTCAATGAAGTCTATCGCTGTACTCTTCAGCTCTCTACTTCAGTTTCCCATCACTAATTAACTAATTGACATACTGGTATAGACGTCACTCCGCTAGGTGTAATCCTAGACTCTGACCTCTCCGTTTTTTTAGCCTCACATCCAGTTACTGTCCAAATGTTTAATTGCAAGGTCCGCACTCACCGTTTTAAATGTCAGAACGTGCAACTAGTGACAGAACAGACGTTTTAAACGTTAATGCATAATAAAACATTTTTAAATCCATTTAGATGTGTTTGATGAGACCCTATCTTTGTAGTTCTAATATGTTTCACAGTTTGGGTGCCTGTAAACACATGCCAAGGACATTTTCAGTCTAGTAATTGGGAAGTGACTGTTACCTGTGCTATTTTGCATTGAAATGTCCCCTTGGTGTATCTTTTGCATTTATTTAGTGTGACAATGCTGGCAGTATTTGAAAGCATCTATATTAAAACGCTCTTGCCATGAGCAAATCTCTCCTCAATCAGCGCTTCAGAGCGTATGTCATGTAACAGTACATAAAAGATGAAAGGTTCACCTTGAAGATGGGGCCATAAATCCAGCTCACTGGGGTCTCGCAATGTCTATAATCATGGACAGCATGCTGCCTCTGGAATCTTAAGTGAAGCTATTTGATACCCCATCTTTTTCTTTTGTGTGAGCCATACAATGTTCTTTGTCACCTGGGACAAATATAAAATAGAATAGACAAAAATGATAAGATTTCTGTCTTTTTTTGTGTTGTAAAGAAAATGCTCATAAAGGATGCTAAATAAATCATTGGTAGTACGGCCAGACAATCTAAGTTGAGCTTATTATTAAATATTGTAGATAGGTATTGTATCAAATGGCTTTAGAGAACACAAGCAGTAGCCCTTAGCAAGCTGTAATGTAGTGCCCAGACTCTTGTGCCTACTCAGATAAGACCTCACTGCAGTTTTTGATTTTAGCCACAGATGCTTAATAAAAAACGGGTCTCGAAGATAAAGTGTTTGTAACCCTAAAACAAAATAAAAAAAAAAATTAAGAGTTCCTGTTGCCTTATAGCAGGTTAAACAACACAGTGCTTGTGTTTGCCTGCTCCTCTCTAATGGCCTGTACACACAGTGCAACTGTTGTACAACAACGGTCATACAACAGCCTGTTGTACGATAATCCGACCGTTGGTATGCTCGATTACAACAGCCAACGTTCAACAGTCGTACAACAGAAGTTGGCTGAGCAAACTAGAAAACTTTTGTTGGCCAACAAGCCGTTGTAGAACTGTTGACTCGTGTGTACAGAAGTGCAAATGTGCATGCTCGGAATCCAGGAAGTGCTCGGTTGTGTAAACCTGTGTTCCTAATTCACAGATCGCATTCACCTGAACTTCCTCTTTATACGCTCCTAACACGTTACTATGTTCGGCTTTGTTGGCCCATTACTTGACTCATGTCGGTACGCTAGGCACAACCGCCAACAGCCAATTGTTGAATGTGCAGTCGTACAACAGTTGCACCATGTGTACGAGGCATAAGTTGTAAAAAAACTGGCTGATCCTGCCAGTTCCTGTGTCCTCATCTGTGTCCTGACCACGATAATCATAGGTGCTGATTACTGTTAGTTTATGTACCTCCGTCATCCACAGCTCTCCTTTCTCCCTCCCCCCCCCCCCACCTGTCAGCTCCATGTGTCTGTTTAAGCTGTCTCTGCCTCCCACCTGCCGCTATTAGCAGAAATGAGTTTAAACCTTGCCACTGCCAGCCCCTCTGCTTTTATCAGGCAGAACATACTCTGCAAGTGGCTTTTTTAAAACCAAGCATGTAAATGCCTATTTTTTCAGCTATATTCAGGCTGGTCAAATCACTCCCGGCTCCCCTACTCCGATCCAGGGCTACAGTGGAAGGGGCTGAACAGCCAGCAACGGTGGTCGTGCAGCCTCCATGGCTGACATAAGTGGGAGATCTCGGCCCCTTCCACTGTAGCCCTGGATCAGAGTTCGAGAGTGGCCGGGAGTCACATTATCGGCCTGAATATATTTGGGTAAAAAAAGGTTTTACAAGCTTTGTTTAAAAAAACAAAAACACTTAGAGTGTGTTATGCCTCGATAAAACCAAGGGGCTGGCGGTGAATATCGAATATCTGTTTAAAGGTAACCACTTTTAAGCCTAGTACAAACGACTATTATTTTTTTTTTTTTTTTTTAGGTTTAGCCCGATCACAGCCCTGGTTGGAGCCGCTGTACTAACAATCCAATGTTAGTACAGCAATCTCTCCTCCTGTGCTATTGTATTCTGACAGGGGGACGGCCCCCCTGCCAGAACAATCCAGTCAGCGCTCTCAGCCTTTGGCTGAGAGCGCTGATTGGCTGCTGGTTTTCCACCATGCTCATCCAACAGTTCAGCCGGCTTCTGTTGGACGAGCTGATATACACATGGGCCGAATGTCAGCTGGTTTTTATTGAACCAACTGATGTTGCCTGACATTCGGCCCATGTGTACTAGGCTTTAGGCTAGGCTCACACTAGGTATTATCGTGTTTTATGCAGGCACAGCAGTCCATTCAGCCCAACTCTGAAAGGGAAGGGGGGGGGGGAAGAGAGTCGCCAACCTTTTTTCATAAACACAGCTGCATGGAACAGCATGGTGCTATGGCACCATGTGCTTTTACGCACCCGAAAGCACATTGCACTTTCCGATGCATATGGGTGCCATTAAGAATTAATGGCATCCCTGCACATTTACTAAAGAGCAGCACATTTTGCCTGTGAGTCAGGGAATGTATGCCATTTACATGCATTCCCGGGATCCACTACATTGCAAATCCCACCTTAGAGTAGAGAGTCATACTTGCTGCCGACTCATAGCTGACAGCTGATGACTCATTAGTTAAGAATGCGGAGGCCGGCTTCCTGCTCCTTAGCAACCAGCTATATAAAGTGAATGTAAACCAAAAAAGAAAAACACAAATTGTGGTAAAAATGCTGTACTTGCGTTTGTATGCGGGTCCATTGAAGTCTATTATGTGCCAAACGCTGCATGCTGCAGTAAAAAGGTCCCTGACCCTTTCTAAAAACGCAGAGGCACAAAAATGCATTGATGTGAACATGTTCCATAGGAACCCATGGTAAAAATAATGTCCCTACGTTTCTGCAAAAAGCATGAAAGAACACATTTGTGTGAATGGAGCCTAACAGACCAAATCCATTTTTACATTTCTTAATATTCCATTATCCATTTTTATGTTTAAAATAAAGCAATACGTACATAAAAAAGTATGCACAAAAAGTAACAAAACTGAAAAAAAAAATGCACCTTCTAATTTTTATTCGTTTTAGTTAAAAAAACAAAAAAAAAACAACTAGTGTAAATGTAAAATGTTTGTGACCATAAAAGAAAATTCTTTACAAAGTGAAAAAAAGTTTAAATATTAAGGCTTTCACACTGGGGCATTTTTCAGGGGCTTTTGGGCTAAAAATAGTGCCCTTATAGCACCTGAAAATCACCCCCCCCCCCATCTACCCCAGTGTGAAAGCCTGAGTGCTTTCACACTGGGGCGATGCGCTTTCAGGACATTACAAAAAGTCCTGCAAGCAGCATCTTTGGAACGGTGTGGTGAGCAGTGTATACACTGCTCCTCCACCACCCCTGCCATTGAAATCAATGGGCAGCGCTTCCGAAGCAGCTGTTGATCGCCTCGGAAGCGCAGCATGCCGCCACTTTAAATCCCTTGTGGGGGGTTAAAAGCGCTGCGCTCCCACCTGTATAGCAGTGCCATAGCGCCACTATAACAGCAGAAAATGGACGCTGAAATCGGCCACGCTTTACCGCTCCCACCCCAACGTCCCAGTGTGAAAGTAGCCTAATGGTTAGAAAAAAAAGATCATGAAAATAATTGACCACTTTTCATCCTGGTGTTTGTTCTTTTCAGCTGGTAATTCTCTTTTAGGTAAAAGTTATCTGAGCGGCTATACAGCTGCTTACTTTTACAGGTGTAGGAAGGGCTTCCCCCACCCTCTGCCCTGGGCTCCCCTGTTGACAGCAGGAGAAGGGAACGTTCAGAGGTCCTGGCTGCGTGAATCAAGTTGAGGACACGAATCGTGTTGTCATGGGGCTCACAGAGTGGTACAAAACCTGCTTGTCTATGTATCAGTCGCGGGATATGCAGAAACAGCCTGTTCCCAGGATTTTAGCAAAAAGCTTCAGGGCAGTATTTAAGAGGGCTCTCAGCCGATAGCTGACACACTGAGATCCTTCCCATCTTTAGGGACCAGGGAGCTGTAAGCCCTAAGGCCCCATTCACACCTGAGCATTTTGTAGCTTGAAGCCTGAAGCTACAAAATGCTGGAGGGGGAAAAAAAAAAATCAATGATTCTCTATGGAGTCCATTCACATCTCCACTCAAACGCCTGAAGCCAAAAGCCTGAAAACGCCTGAAGCTCAAACAAGTTCTGGAGGTATTTTTGTAGCTTGATTTGGGTGTTTTTCTACTTTTTACATTGGTGACCTTTTGACCTGTGTAAAAATCACGGCAAAAAAAGGTGTGTATTTCTGCCTGAAAACGCTACGCCCAGGTGTGAAAGCAGCCTTAGAGCGTTGGCAAGCATAGCCTTCCCTTTCACCAGGGAGTTGAACATTGACACTAGGTATGGAGAAGGCAATTCAAAGAACGTTTGTAATGAGCTGGAGTGAGGCCTGGGGCCTTCCTTAATTTATAGTGAGCTAGTGCTGCGCCCAACTACTCCTCAGTAATTGGTGCTTCTAATTCCTTACGGAGCGAGAGGCGGAGGGAGGGGGACTGAGAGAAATTTCATTGGTCAGGTCAGCTGTCCATTCAGAACTGGTTTCAGGGAATTGAAGCAGAGCTTTATTCCGTCTTCTTGGCAGAGGGCAATGAACAGTGAGAGGCCCAGTTGCAAGGTTAAATGGATAGGAGTGTGGTCCGAAAAGGAGATTACATCTATTTGTGACAATATGACTTTCAGCAGAGATGGTCTAGGTGAGAATAGGTTTGGTAACCTGAAAGGATTAATTCCTGTCTTGTGGAGATGCTAAGGGTCGGCGAGGTGCAACATGTGTAGCTCTGATTTGAGACACTTCAGGCGGGAATACGAAAGATTGGATGTTCCCTTGGAGACATTCAAAATGGAGTACATTGTGAAATTGAGGTCCCACCAAAGATCAAGGTCCCTTGCGAGAATTCCAGAAAAATAGAAACTGAAGGTGGTCCATATAGGAAAAGTAGACATTTGTGAAGGTGACCATGAGGTCATTGGTTTTTACCTTTTAATCAAGAGGAAACTTCCCTGATTATCCTGTTGTACTGCAGAGAGGGCCCATGGTATCAATTTAGCCAAAAGAATACTGATCCTCTTTGATTTGGAAAAAGGCAACTGGGAAATCTCTTTTGGCCAGTTTAGGGACATGGCCAATCTCAAAGTGTGTTTGGCAAAGGCAACATGCGTCTTTTTGCTTTTCCGCAGCTCCTAGAGAAGCCTGGAATGTTTTTCGGGGACATTAAGGGACCCTCACATTGAGGGAGGTAAATTTTGAAAATGCCCATCTCAGACTGAAAAAGAAAAAAAGATAAAGGGATAAGGAAATTGATGCTCCCTGGGAGAGGAGTGAAAAGAGGAGGTGAGCGAGGAAGTAGGGATGGGAGGAAAGAGAGGAAAAGAGGAAGAGGAGCCCAGAGAAGAGTGTGGTAGGGGAGTACAAGGTTGGCAAGGAGAGCGAAGAGAGAGGGGGGGGGGGAAAGAGGTAGAAATAGTGAGGGATGGGAAGGACTGCCCAGGAGGGGGAACCCCCTCTACATGAAGTAGCTACAGTAAGTAGGGGAAATGAGCAGAGGGGCAGAGGAAAACAACTGGTAAGATGGTGTTGCAAAGCGACATGCAGTAGTATTTCACTAGGTTCTGCTAGATAAGCACACAGGGAAGAGCCCTAACTTTGGGTAGTAGGAAGGTTGTTCAATATGAAATTGGAGGTGTCCAAAACACAACCACTAAGAATAAAATAACCGCTGTATGCAAATACAGTATATAAGTAGAAACTTGTGGTATGCTAATGTGGAGAGGGACTGCCAATGACAGACGTCGACTGCAAGAGTTTTATACCACCCGTTGCTCCTGTCACCACCTGAGCACAGGGGAATAACCACTATAGATCCATGAGACTAACTAGCAGCACAAAGAAGCCACTGGGCCTGAAGTTGAGAGCAGGTACAATGAAAAGGGGACTGTGCTAATAGACTTGACCCAACCGGAGTTACCTCATAAGGCGGGATCAGCATGCCTGGGAGGAGCACAGGGGTTGGTCCGATCGACCGGAATAATGTTAAAAAAAAAAAAAAAAGAAATGGAAATGGAACTTGTAGATTATGAAAGTAGTAAATCACCTAAAGCAGAGATTCCATGTGCAGGGTCCCATATTCCACCTTTTTGCAAAGCAGGGGAGCCATAGTAATATTAGAAGGCAAGTTGAGACTGCAACCACAGAGGTCTAGCAGGAGTAGCATGCAGTTATAAATTCCAGGGGCCAACCAGCTTACTGGGAGAATGTGTGATGGAGTAAGGGGCACCTCAGTGAAGGCAGTAAGCCAACAGATAAGGCCAATAGCTAAAATGGTCATGTCAGGGTGATGTGGGGTCCTTTTTGGTACAACTGTCAATTTTGCGTTGTGAAACCCAGGAAATCTAACTAAATAGCCAACTATGACATGGCAGAAGAGTTAACAGGAAGGAAACGGTCATGATACCAGAGGTACCCTAAGCATAATAGCTAACTGTGTAGCCAGGGACAATGCAAAAACTGCTAGAACTATAAAAGTATAGTAGATACTGAAAGGGCCCAACAATCATGGGGACCTAACTAGGGGCGGTGTACAAACCTTCAATCGGATGCAGAAACCATTTGGGTATTTTAACAGCTGGCTTTTAGAACACTATAGCCACAGCAAGAGATTCGTCCATTCACGCTGTTTATTGTGAATGAAGGAATTCACAGCTAGTATGTGTATGACCAGCTTTAGGGGTCCTAGAAGATATTAATAATGATGTTTGCTTCACAACCACTGATGAAAGTTTGAAAACCTGAGACTTTATTCCAGAATGAAAGCACAGTGGGGAGCAGATAAAATCTTTTATGCTATTGTCTTTTGTACAATGCAATAAAGTAATCATATTTTCAGCATCCTTTTGTGTTTTTGTGTGTAAGGCTGACTTGCATTTCGTGCGCCAGTCATTTCCATTTTTAGATTCGCTGTGGGGTTGCGATTCCTCAGAATATGTCAATTGATGCTGAAAGAAAGCATCAGAAGTCTATGGCCCAGTGGTTGAGAAACACTGCCCTATTTAGCTCTTTCCAATTATGGTAACAACAGCAAATTATCATGCTAATAAGCAAGCTCCCTGGAGCTTTGCTTTAGGTGACCTGTTGAGGTGAGCTGACCATTGGAAAATCATATTTCCATGATCATGGTGTAGTGATTTTAAGAGATTGGTCTACACCTATAGATGTTTGACCTTTCTGCGAGCTTATTGTATTTTTGTCCTATACAACAATTTAAAATTGTGTTGGCAGTGTTTTTTTTTTGTCACACACAGTTTATCTTGGCTCCTCTACCTCCATTAACATTTAAAATATGCTGGCGGAGAGGCTGTCATAATGAGTGCATCTTTAAGGTAGTTATTGAGCGTGGAGGACAGAACAGCAATGTCCTAATTGAGATGAAAAAGCTTTGTTGCACAGAAACAAACAGGAAAATGTTAGTGTGCTTGACATACACAAGGCAAGCAGATGGCTGGGAGGTGGCAGCACTATATTGTCCTAGTTGCTGTTGGCTTGCAGGGAGGTTATTTGTCTTGAGTTCTGGCTGCTTTTAGCTGTTGGCATTGTGTTTGTGTGTTCTGTCATTAAAGAGAAGTGACTCTATGAACACTCAGTGTGGAGGGAGGTAGGCAAAGACATGTAACTACAGCCATTTATCTCTGTTTTAGAGGAAAAAAAATCCAATTTCTTGTCTGTGAAGATAACACAAAGTCCCCTGTCCAGTTTATTGTATACATAATTGAAATAAGGGTTAATCCCTACTTCTTCACAAGCCCTTTATAATTGCTCAGCAAGGATTTGGCCAACAGAAGAAAATTACATTTTACTTTAAGCATGCACATATTTTGCAACAAAAATTAAATGTAAAGGAACGACTAAAGACTGGGTTCCACCACCTCTGTTTTGCTGCATTGGCCTGCAATGACAAGGCACACAGCCTTGTTTTCAACACTTGTACACCACATCAATGCAATGAGTTGGTGTGAGGTGCAACAAACGAATGCTGGCATCATTTTACCGCAGCACTTTGGTGGGGCTTAATGTGCCCTAATGGGGGTACTGTGAAATTGCAATAATCTGTGGCTGAACTTCTTCACACTGTTGACACGGACACACTTCTGTTAGAGAACAGCACCCTTTCCCTTGAGTTGGGCAGCATTTCTGAGCCGGTACAACGGAGCATGTACTGATCTCCACCAACTCTGCAGTACCATTACTTCACTTCCAGTGACCGTATCCTGCGTTTTGCAACTGGACACAGGAAACACAATCTCTCCAACTCCTTGCTTGTTCTCCTAAGACCTCGCTACTTCATTTCACTTTCTCCATTGAGACTCGCAGTTTAGGTCCCTATATGCTCTGTACCACAAGGTTGGTCTGCTAGTGAAGTGGCCAAACATAACACCCCTTCACTATAAGCCATTGCCTTTGCATGTCACCCATCTCCTGTCTGGTAGCTTTAGCAAGTGATACAAAAACTGTATTCATTAGCGATGGCCATCTAGCTTCCTCTGAACAGCATTCTGCTTGTTGGACTTATGTACTGTATCTTCTCTAACTTCATTTCCCTAAATGTAAGCCCTGTTCTTTTGATACACCATGCATGCACCCCTTAAGAGACTTCAGACCAGGCAGTTAGACGGACCAACAAAGTTCTTCACTAAAGTGATTGTAATGCAGAAATAGTTCTCCAAGACTTCTTCAGCATACATTCCTGTACAAAGCTCTAGTGCTCCACACAGTAACTTTACCTTAGGCAGATGGCAAGGTAACACTTCAGAAATCCATAACCTGGTAAGAGACCATGGGAGCAGTAGTTAAATCACAAAAGGCACTAAGTAATCCACAAGAGTCCAGCATAAGTCCATGTAGACCCAGACAAATTGGAACCCTTGATTGGGTTCCCACAGGGTTGCAAACTGACAGCTTAACCATTTCAGCCCCGGAAGGATTTACCCCCTTCCTGACCAGGCCATTTTTTCAATACGGCACTGTGTTGCTTTAACCAACAATTGCGCGGTCATGAGACATTGTACCCAAACAAAATTGATGTCCATTTTTTTCCCACAAATAGAGATTTCTTTTGGTGGCATTTGATCACCTGTGTGGTTTTTTTATTTTTTGCGCTATAAACTTTTTTTACTTTTTTGCTATAATACATATATAACACAAAAAAAAAAAAAAAAAAAAAAAAGCCGATATGTATTCTTCTACATATTTTTGATTTAAAAAAATTGCAATAGGCGTATATTGATTGCTTTGCGCAAAAGTTATAACGTCTACAAACTATGGGAATAAATTTATGCCTTTTTTTTTTTTTTTTAATATTATTATCCCATGGGAATTAGTGGGAAGAGATCAGGGTGGGAAAAAAAAAACACACCACACAAACACTTTGGTTAGTAATAGGTTAGAGTTCATACAACCCGTGTTTAAAGTGCAGAAAGCAATGACCACTAATTCCATATTTTTTTTTTTTTTTTTTATCTAAATCAGATTTTTAATAAGTAGTTAAAATGTAATAAATAATTTTGTTTGTTCAGCATGAAATGGAGCTTAGTTATGTAGTATTTTTTACTAGTAATGATGTCGATCAGCGATTTTTAGGGGGACTGCGATATTGCGGTGGACAGATCGGACACTTTTGACACTTTTGACACTTTTTTTTTTTTTGGGACCATTGACATTAATACAGCGATCAGAGCTTTAAATGGTTACTGAATACTGTGTAAATGTCACGGGACAGGGTTAACATTACAGGGCAATCAAAGGGTTAACTGTGTTTCTAACTGTATGGAGGTTGGGCTCACTGGGGGAGGAGAGAGATCGTTGTTCCCTATAACAGGGAACAAACAATTTCATTCAACTCCCCTGTCAGAACTGGGATCTGCTTTGTTTACACTCACAGATCCCTGTTCTGTCACTGCGGGGAGCGATCGCGGATTGCAGGCAGACATAGAGGCCGCCGCACTTGCTGAATGGCTCCTCCGCTAGCTAGTGAGCGCAATACATGCGCCCGCCGTACATCTACAGCGATTTGTGCAGGAGAGCCGACCTGCCGCCGTCAAATGACAGCGGCTGGTCGTCAAGTGGTTAATGGCTACATCTTGACAGCAGATCTGGAACTCTTCCAGGGTGGATTTGATTTAAATCACTAGTATAAAGGCTTTAAATCAGTATTTTTAAAGAGCAACTGTCATCTCTGTCCCGCAGTGGCTCCTCCTCTGACCTGCTGTTGACTCACCGACAGTCCCATTCACTTTAATGGGACGGCTGGTGATGAGGCAGTGACACAACAAGGTGAGTGATGTGGCGGCAGCAGGTGAGTGGATGCCCGCTAACGGGCGGTGCCATCATGGATCTGAAATGACAGGTGCTCTTTAAATGTAAGGACTTATTCTTGCTGGTAGTTAGAATCTTTTATTATTTGCAAACAAAATGAAGGTTTCCTATTTAGAATAATAAGCTGTCAGGTTAGTAAAACAGCGATATCAGAACCGATTCAATCATACAGTTTGTAGTGTAGATTTGCAAAGCAATTGGATAAAGGAATATTCCTGAACTTTGTTTTATCTCAAGGTTACTGTGAAATTGTGTTAATGCATTGCATGTTCTCAGCTTGTAGAGCTTGGATTCATTGAATGAGTTTACCAAAATTGTAAATATTGCACAATATACAGCCTCATGCTACATAACTAAGCTCCATTTCATGCCGAATAAACAAAATTATTAAATTTTAACTAATTATTAAAAATCTGATTTAGATCAAAAAATGGGATTAGTTGTCATTGCTTTCTGCACTTTAAACATGGATTGTATGAACTCTAACCTATTACTAACCAAAGTGTTTGTGTGGTGTGTGTGTTTGTAGTTTTTTTTTTTTTCCACCCTGCTCTCTTCCCACTAATTCCCATGGGGCACTATTGAGACCATTGAGACCCTATTTGAGGACAGTGCAGCATTAAAACATTGTGACAATTTGCACCTGGTTGGCCTAATTACGTGCCAGAGTTTTTAGGATCTTCCTCACCCAATCGTGACATTGAAGTATTTTGGGGTTGTGGAAGAAAAGACTTTATTGTAAATTTAAGATAAATTTTTATTATTATTTTTTTTTTTTTCTTTTCTTTCTTTTTTCTACACAGGGGTTGTAAAGTCTGTGTGTGTTTCATCTTAATGCATTCTATGCCTTTTTGGTGCAGCCCCCCCCTTTTACATACCTGAGCCCGAACCAATCCTGCGCCGGGGATGGGCCTTGTCCCTCTAACTGCCTGTTCAAGTCCTCATTGGATGCATAGCAGCGCAGCCATTGGCTCATGCTGCTGTCAATCAAGTCCAGTGACATGGTAGCCGGGGGCGGGGCCGAGTCCCGCTGTATGTGTGAATACACACAACAGCAGGACTCGGGAGCGTGCCCGCATGGGTGACTACCAAGGAAAGCGCTTTCCTGGCGGGTCACTCAATGCGGAGGAGGAGTCAAGATCACCATTGAGGGACCCCAGAAGATGAGGATCGGGGCCACTCTGTGCAAAACTGCAGCACAGAGGAGGGGAGTATGACATGTTTGTTGTTTTAAAAAAAAATGGAGCCTTTAATATCACTAAGACATTCCCACCAAATATGAGTAAGCGCTCCAACGTCATGTAGTCCTCACCTCCATAGATTGGAGCTGTTTGGGAGTGTGTGTTGTAATCTATTCCATTGGCTCAACAGCTTGTAATTTCACTCTTTGAATTTAAACTCGCAAAACTATTGCCTGGTACACCCATTTTTTTTTTTTTTTTCGTTCAGCAAAAAAAAACGAGGAGCGTGCTGTACTGACTATGTAATGTTAGTGCAGTGATCTACCCATTGTGCTTTTGTGTTCTGACAAGGGGAACGCTTTCCTCGCCAGAACACACAGGTCAATGCTCACAGCCATTGGCTGAGAGCGCTGATCGGATTCCGATTTGCTGCTGGATTTCCAGCAAGCTTGTTTGGCAGAAGCCGGTTTATGAGTGAGTGAAACTATAGAACATAATGCAAATTGATTTGTCCAGGCATTGGGACTACTTGTGACCAGACAACAAAAAGCAGGAGCTACTAAAAGCTCCAGCCGGGTACTCTCCTGTAATAAACTGCTGGGAGTGCTGGCAAGGACAGAGCTCACCCCAGCTCTGATACAGGAGACAAAGATTCTTTGTGCCACGCATCACTGCAAGACCCTGTGGGCCCCAGCCAAGCCACAACCCAAACACCTTTCACTCCGCCCAGGAGCTTAATTACAGGGGTGCAGCAAAATGCACTGGGGGCATGGCTTAGCTGGAGCCTAGGCTGTCGTTTCACATATCCACAGGGTCTTGCAGAGATCTCAAAACGCACTACAATTGCAAAACGCAGGTTCAGGTGCCATTGCTTTCAATAGCACCTAAAACGTGGTGTGGTTTTGCTTTGATTTATCGTAGTAAATCGCATTGTGTGAAGTCTATTGCGATTTTCAGCGCGTCAATAGCCGCAAAACCGCGTTTTAGGTGCTTTTGAAATGCATGGCGCCAGAACCTGCGTTTTGCAATTGTGCATTTTTGAGATTGCAGGTAGTATCTCAGCTATTCTGCCACGAGCCCAAAATGGCAAGTGTTCATGGGGCCCGATCGATACATTGTGTGTTTATAAAAGTTTGACAACCATGCAAGCCAGTTAAAACCTGCTTTTAGTATTTTACGGGCAGAAAACCAATGCATTGCGGTAATAAGTAGGAAAAGTTTAAGCTTTAAAAGTCAGCAGTAATTCTTCAGTTGAATTACAATACAGCTTCTATTCCCACCATCTCCTGTGAAGAACTTAATTTTCTCTGTGTGGTTGCAGAACCTGCAAACAATTACAATAGACCGTCTTTCAGCAGCATGATCACATCGCTGTTCTTTTCAGGTTTTCGGTAGAGGAACTTGCTCGCTCAGCAAAAGGGGGGTGTGTGTGTGTGTTTTTCAGGTAATTGCTCAGAGCTCTGGCCAAAGGTACCTGCTGCACACAGGAGCCTGCTTTCACCTAGGTTCACATTGGAGCGATTTGGCCAAAATCGGCGGCAATTGCTGACAATGGAATTGTCTGAATCGGTGCGACGGTGCATTTGCGGCACCGCAAAAGTAGCTCTTGTACTACTTTTGGTGACTTCGGGGTGCAATTTACATGGGCATCTCTGCAGAAACGCACACAGATGTCTCTGAAATCACCCCTGAGGTCGGAACTGACAGGCAGGCATGAAATGGTGCGCGTTCAGCTGAACTCACACCATTTCATTCCCGCTGTCGGCATTGGTGTACGTTTATTAGTCCTTATGCACACAGGGTGTTAGAAAAAAGCAAGCTGCAAAACCACTACCAACACCAGGAAAAAGCAGCTGTAAAAACTTGCTTTTAGTAGCTTTTTGCATTGGCATTAATGCGCGTTAAGCTGTGCTAGCTTTTAGCGTTTCTCTGCGTCTATTCAAAATCAGTGGTTCCCTATGAGAGCCCATTGATTTGAATAGAAGTCCCATCCAAGTTGGATCATGATTATCCGACTTGTGGTGCGACTTGTGTTCTGAGGGATTTTTAAAGGGGAAACCCTCGCCAAAATTTAAAAAAAGACACAACTGACCCACCCCCCCAAACTTTACCAGACCCTTCAGTCTCGTATAGATTTTAAGGGGACCCTCCCTCCTGGATAATACCAGGCCACACGCCCTCAATATAGGGGGTTCTTTGGGTCAGGGGGCCTCTGCGCCTCCCACCCCAAAGCACCTTGTCCCCTTTGAGGGGCCTTCAGATCCTGGATCCCAGATGCAGAGTCCCCCGCCCCAAAGCAACCCCCCCAAGTTGAGGGTGTGTGGCCTGGTATGGTCCAGGAGGGGGGTGCTCGCTCGTCCACCCTCCCTCTTCCTGACCTGCTGGGCTGCATGCTCGGATAAGGGTCTGGTTTGGATTTTGGGGGGGACCCCACGCCATTTTTTTGGTGTGGGGGTTCCCCTCAAAATCCATACCAGACCGAAGGCGAAGGGTTCCCGTTCAAGTTCCTCAGAGCACAAGTCGCACCACAAATCGGGTCATCGTGGTCTGACTTGGATGTGACTTCTATTCAAATCAATGGGCTCTCATGGGGAACCATTGATTTTGACATGTCAAAAGAAAAAACGCTTGACGTGTTTAGCAGCGTCAGATTTTTTTTTTTTTTATTTTTTTTTACAGCTGTAACGCCGGTCCTCAGAACGTGCTGGCCCTTAATTTTTTTTTTTTTTGGTTTTTTTTCAGCTTGAAAACGCCTATGCCACTTACAGCTCATAAAAGCCTACAACCTATACAAATCTGCTCTCTGTAAATACAATTCTCGCCTCCACACTGCCAAGCAGACCTATTTTACCACTCTTATTAACACCTTCTCATCCAGTCCGCGTCAACTCTTCTCTACCTTCAACTCCCTACTTCGTCCTCCCCCACTTCCACCCACTAACACACTCACTGCCCAGGAGATTGCAAATCCCCTTAAAAGCAAGATTGACACAATTCGTGATGAAATCTCCACTCTGCAGGCATCTTTTCCCAGTTAACACCCCATGTCAACAAGCACAATCAACACTATCCTTATTCAAACCTGCTACTATAAACGAGGTTGCTTAACTCCTTTCTAACGCCCACCTGTCCACTGGACCCTATTCCCTCTCAAATACTATGCTCACCCTCTGACTTTATCCTGTACTCTCTAACTCGCATCTTCAATCTCTCCCTCTCTTCTAGCATTTTCCCCAATGCTCTAAAACATGCATTGGTCACCCCCATACTCAAAAAGCCATCCCTGGACCCTACTGATCTTAACAATCTGCGGCCTATCTCCTTGCTCCCCTTTTCCTCCAATCTCCTTGAACGCCTCATCTACAACCAACTGAGTCACCACCTTGTTAAGAATAACCTTCTGGACCCCCTTCAATCTGGATTTGGCCCTCAACACTCCACAGAAACTGCCCTTCTTAAACTCACAAATGAACTACTAACCGCAAAAACCAATGGACACTTCTCTGTACTCCTACTCCTGGACCTTTCGGCTGCCTTTGATACTGTCGGCCACCCCCCCCCCCCCTCCTCAAAAACCTACTCCCTCGGTCTCCGTGACTGTGCTCTTCAGTGGCTCTCGTTCTACCCATCCCATCGCACCTTCAGTATAATGTACAACTCTACCTCCTCCTCTCCTCTTCCTTTCTCTGTTGGGGTCCCTCAAGGTTCTGTTCTTGGACCTCTCTTATTTTCAATCTACACCTCTTCCCTGGGCCGGCTAATAGCCTCCCACGGCTTTCAATATCATTTCCACGCTGACAACACCCAAATCTACCTCTCCACCCCCCAACTCACTCCATCATCAGTCTCCTCACATATCACCAACTTATTAACAGACATATCTGCCTGGATGTCACACCACTTCCTCAAACTCAACTTGTCCAAAACTGAACTCATATTTCCTCCCCCACGTGCCGTTTCCCCCAACTTCTCTATCAAGAGCAATGGCACAACCATACACCCATCCCCACATGTTAGGGTGCTTGGTGTTCTGCTGGATTCTGAACTCTCCTTTTGGCCCCACATTCAATCACTTTCTAAGGCTTGCCGCCTCAACCTACGCAACATCTCTAAAATACGTCCCTTCCTAACCAATGAAACCACAAAGCTCCTTATTCACTCCCTGGTCATCTCTCGCCTCAACTACTGCAACTCCCTCCTTACTGGCCTACCTTTTAAATGGACTATCCCCCCTCCAGTCCACCATGAATGCCGCTGCCAGACTCATCCCCCTAACAAACCGTTCAGCGTCTGCCACCCCTCTCTGCCATTCCCTCCATTGGCTGCCACTCGCCCAACAAATTAAATTCAAAACACTAACAATCAGCTACAAAGCCATCCACAACTCTGCTCCCAGCTACATCACCAGCCTAGTCTCAAAATGCCAACCTAACTGCCCTCTTCGCTCCTCCCAAGACCTCCTGCTCTCCAGCTCCCTCATCCCCTTCCTCTCATACTCGCCTCCAAGACTTCTCCCAAGCCTCTCCCATCCTCTGGAACTCCCTACCCCAGTCTGTCAGATTGTCCCAAAATCTATCCACCTTCAGGCGATCCCTGAAAACTTTTCTCTTCAGGGAAGCCTATCCTGCCGCCACCTAACAACTACACTTCTTATTTTCTCAATCAGCTCATCTCCCACAGTTATTGCCCTTTCGTATCATTTAACCTTCCCTCCTAAATTGTAAGCTCTAACGAGCAGGGCCCTCTGATTCCTCCTGTATTGTAATTGTACTGTCTGCCCTAATATTGTAAAGCGTTGCGCAAACTGTCGGCACTATATAAATCCTGAATAATAATAATAATAATAATAATAATAATAATAATAATTGCATGAGGCCATAGAATAACATGGAGAAGCTTTTTTTAAGCTGCAAAAAAATGGTAAAAGCGGCTGTGAAACTGCTCATTTATAGAGGGGAGGATCGCGATCAGACTTCAGATTCCGGTAAGCAGCACCGAGGACAGGAAGTGAAGGGAAATGGCTTTAACAACCATACAGACAGAAGTACGTGTGGGGGTTTTTTTTTTTTTTTTTTAACCGCTTAACAACCGCCCCATAGACAATTGATGTCTACAGGGCGGTTGCTTAATTCTGGGAGGACGTCTATTGACGTCCTCCCAGAATCGCGGTTCCCGCGCGCCCCCTGGGGCGCGCACACGGGAACTTCCGTGACCGTCGGGTCCGGGGGACCCGACTGATCACGGATCCCGGTGAATGGCCGCTGTGCGCGGCCTTTCACCACGTGATCGCGCCGTCAAATGACGGCGCGATCACATGTAAACAAGCCGGCGGAAGCGCCGGCTTGTCTCTCCTCTCCGCACCGATCGGTGCAGTGTGAGAGGAGAGAGGGGGGAGAGAGGAGGTGCTGCAGCGCTGTGGGCAATGTGCAATGCCCACAGCGCTGCCTAGTGACATAAAACACCCCCCATTAACCACTTACAACCCACCTACC
>BLSH010549818.1:259636-275067 GCA_018402905.1 Glandirana rugosa | reverse complement strand
TACACATCTCTTACCATGATATGTTGTACGCATCTATCTCTAACACACTTTCTTACAGTCATGCATCCTATTGGGGACCATCCAGGGACACCCCAATCCCCACTTCCTCTTCATCATGCCGGTCCTCCGTCTGGTCTCTTGGTGGGTGCCGCTTACCTAGCCCCCTCAGCTCCCGGATGGGGTGCTTCCCGTGCCTGTCCGTTGGGGTTCGGTCTGTGGAGCCAGGTGACTCAACTGTAAGTATGTGGTCCATATGGGCCCCCTGCTTCTACCCCACCATAATCCCAAATGTTGGTGTACTTATCCTTGCGTTTTGTTTTCTAGATACCCTGCATCCACTCCTGAGGAAGCGAGCAGAGCTCGCGAAACGCGTCGAGATATAGATGCAGAGATATAGATGCAATGTATACTCACCTTAATTGGTTTTACTAGTCCATATGTATACCGTTGGTTGTTATTACATTCAATTATGTCATTCCTACAGCCCTAGGCTGATAGGGACTACCATCATCTGGCCAAAATATCCATCTTTATACTTATTTGTGCATGTGGTGATCTATTTTGTAATCTGATACTATGTTTAATATGTATAGCTACGGTTGATATGCCGTACAATAATGAATATCTATCTATTTGTATACCCATATGTTAACCACATGCACAATAAAATATTTTAATTACGTACGTTGCAAGCACACACTTCATTCAAAGTCCCACCCTTGTTTGTATATAAAATGATAGGGATGGAGGCGGTGACCCCCTATGGGCACTGCTTCACTCAAAGTCCCAAACCTCTCTCTCTGTTTTGCTATGTATAGTAACAATTCTTTCTTTCAGATACTCAGAGAGTTCTTTGACATGAGGTGCTATGTTGAACTTCCAGTGACCAGTATGAGCGAGTGAGAGCGATAACACCAAATTTAACACACCTGTTCCCCATTCACACCTGTTCCCCATTCACACCTGAGACCTTGTAACACTAGCGAGTCACATGACGAGGGAAAATTACTAATTGGGCCCAATTTGGACATTTTCACTTAGGGGTGTATTCACTTTTGTTGCCAGTGGTTTAGACATTAATGGCTGTATGTTGCATTATTTTGAGGGGACAGCAATTTTACACTGTTATACAAGCTGTACACTCACTACTTTACTCACTCACTCACTACAAGTGTCATTTCTTCAGTGTTGTCACATGAAAAGATATAATAAAATATTTACAAAAATTTGAGGGGTGTACTCACTTTTGTGAGATACTGTATATTTAATTTTAAATTTAATGTGCAGGATGTGCCTGCTTTCGAGAGCAAATCAGATTGAAGTAAGGCTTTAAAGTCGACAAAAAGGAACAAACAAATGAACCGGTCTCTATTATTATAGTATAATTAGAGCTATCGAGTTCTCCCGAGATCTCGCACAAATCTCGCATTACGAAAGGAACCAATATATGACAGACTGACAGAGATTACGTTTTTATATATGTTGCTTTTGATATGTTCAAGGTTTCAAAACTATAGCAATTTTAAATACTTTTCAAAACTCCCACGGCGCACCTACATTTCTCACGCGGCACACAGTTTGAGAAGCAAAGCTCTGAACTGTGCACAAATTCCTTCCAGTCCGTTGTGCAGATAAAATCCACCACCGTGTAAAATAGTCGAATGTGCCTCTTACCAGATTATTTGGGCCATTTGATTATAAATGGTCACAAATGTTCAACATATCAGGGTTAAAAAAACAATTCCACCACACCATGTCACAGGAACTCCCATTGTGAAGTATGTAAGGACTTAATCCATTTATTAAATTGCAGCTCAGTGGCAGCTGGGGAATTTTTTAGGATGGGGGGCACCAGGCCCCACCCTTCCTTTTTGACTCCTCCTACTTCATATAAGCCCCCACCCCTTATATAATCCACCCACTCCATCCCCTGTATTCCACATATTGTGTCAAGAGTATACAGCTTGGCAGCACAGGACACAGTATACAGCTCAGCATCACAGGACACAGTATACAGCTCAGTATCACAGGACACAGTATACAGCTCAGTATTACAGGATACAGTATACAGCTCAGTATCACAGGATACAGTATACAGCTCAGTATCACAGGACACAGTATACAGCTTAGCATCACAGTATACAGCTCAACATCACAGGTGGGGTATATTCAGCCAGTACACAATATACAGCTCATACCTCAGGCCATGAGGCCACTCTCTCTCACACGGCCGGTCGGCAAAATTACAGGCGTGTGCACTGGACACTCGGTCTCCCAGTCCAAGCACCAGCACGTACGCCAGTTCCTCCCCTGTGACCTGACCAATCAGTCACTGGCTGGAGGCCAGTTACTGACGCCAGAGCCAATCAGTGTATCTGTGTGTGCCTTGGTGGTGAACACAGATTCACTTTAAAGGCCGACCAATGGGCTTTGGGGCTTGCTGTCAAAAGACAGCAAGTTTCCCAAAAAAGCCGGGACAGCGTGTCAGCGTGCCTATTTTTTAAATTTTTTCCCAGATTCTGTGCATCATCTGAGGCTGTTCACTTCACTGGGTATATGTGAGGGTTTACATCCACTTTAACCACTTGCCGACCGCCAATCGCAGTTTGAGGGTGACAAGGTGGTTTGATATCGCAAATCGTCGTCATATGACGGTGGCTGCGAGATTCCGCGCTGTGAGCACGCGCCGCCGGAGGCGCTCTCGCGCGCTCACTGTGTTCCAGGGGGGCCAGGGAGCGGGTAGGGCCGGCTACCCGCGATGGCCCCCTGCAATGAAAGAACGGAGGTCCGTGTAAGTAAACACGGATCTCCGTTCTGACAGAGGGGGAAGGGCTGTGATCACAGGCTTCCTGTATATGGAAGCCGTGATCACTCCCCTCCCCAGCCAGCCCAGCCCCCATACAGTTAGAACATGCCTAGGGAACACAGTTAACCCTTAGAGCGCCCCCCCCCCAGGTTAACCGCTTTACTGCCAATGGCATTTACACAGCAATCAGTGCATTTTTATAGCACTGATTGCTGTATAAATGCAATGGTCCCAAAAAAGTGTCAAAATGTTTTTTTTTTACAAAAATATAAATCGGCCAAAACCGATGAAAAAAAAATGTTTTTTTATATTTTCTTTTTGGATTTGTATTTTAGCAAAAAGTAAGAAATGTGGGATTTTTTTGCAAAATGGTCACTCTTCTTTTGTTTATAGCGGTGATCAGAAATGACACAAAGGAGATCAAATGCCACCAAAAGAAAGCCCTATTTGTGGGAAAAAAAGGACACAAATTTTGTTTGGGTACAACGTCGCACGACCGCCCAATTGTGAGTTAAAGCAACGCAGTGCCGAATCGCTAAAAGTGCTCTAGTCCTAAAGTGGGAAATCCTTCCGGGGCTGAAGTGGTTAAAGTTGCAGCAATTTCAAAGAAGTTCATGCACTACTTTGGTCTGACTTTCATGCAACTTGAGGGCCGTTGACTTCTATGTTAACCCTCAAAAGTTGAATGAAAGTCATATCTGAATGTTATACATTGCAACAGTTGTCCATTATCACCGGTCAAAGCCAAAGTCGTATCCAATTTGCATCCATGTATCGTAAGTGTGAATGGAGCCTAAAAACACTCTCCCACCTAGCAATCAGTTTGATAACATTGTTTGCATCAATATAATATCAACAAAATGTGCATCTCACTCAACATATCTCAGAGGATGAACCCTGCCAATTCAGTAAGATCTCAGCCAGGTCATTGCTGGAATATCATGCACCTAATGCTTCCTAATCTTAACCACTTCAGCCCCGGAAGGATTTCCAGCTTTAGGACCGGAGCCCTTTTTGCGATTCGGCGCTGCGTCGCTTTAACTGACAATTGCGTGGTCGTGCGATGTTGTACCCAAACGAAATTTGCGTCCTTTTTTTCCCACAAATAGAGCTTTATTTTGGTGGTATTTGATCACCGCTGCGTCATTTCTGATCGCCGCTATAAACAAAAGAAGAGCAACAATTTTGCAAAAAAACCCAAATTTCTTACTTTTTGCTAAAATACAAATCCAAAAAAAAATATAAAAAAACATTTTTTTTCATCGGTTTTGGCCGATTTATATTCTTCATCATATCTGTGATAAAAAAATCGCAATTGACGTTCATTGATTGGTTTGCGCAAAAGTGGTCGCATTTACGGATGATGAGAATTCATTTTTGGGGTTTTTATTTATTTATTTTTTTTACTAGTAATGGCGGCGATCTGCGATTTTTAGTGGTACTGCGATATTTTAGCGGACATGTCAGACCATTTTGACAGTTTTTTGGGACCATTGGCATTTATACAGCGATCAGTGCTATAAAAATGCACTCATTACTGTGTAAATGCCATTGGCAGTGAAGGGGTTAACCCGCAGGGGGCGCTCTAAGGGTTAACTGTGTTCCCTGGGCGTGTTCTAACTGTGGGGGGACTGCCCTAGCTGGGGAAGGTAAGTGGTCACAGCCTCCGTATACAGGAAGGCTGTGATCACAGCCCTTCCCCCTTCACAGAACGGAGGTCCGTGTTTACATACACGGACCTCCGTTCCTTCGCTCCGGGGGGTCCATCGCGGGTAGCCGGCGGCAATCGAAGCCGCCGCACCCGCTCCCTGGCCATCCCCAAACACAGTGAGCGCGCCGTCGTATGACGGCGATTTGCGCTCACCAGCCACCTTGTCGCCGTCAATTGCCGATCGGCGGTCGGCAAGGGGTTAAAGAGTCAAGAGGAGAGGTTTCTCTGTAAATCTATATTTTTGTCCAAAATCTAAAAGCCTAGAGCGGTAGTCCTAATAATGGCCTGTTTCTTTCCGTTTACTGACCCTCACTGTTTGTGGTGTTTGTGGGCTGTATGCAGATGGGCAGGGGGTGATGGAAAATGTTCTTGACCACACTGTCTCATTATACCAGCAGCCTCTGCAACTGTCCTATTGTGAGTGCATCTGCTTTTTATGCCATCTTTATTAAACACCTATTGTTTTTACTACACTTAGATCCCTTATACTGGTTTCCCATTGTTTTATCTTCAAATGTTCTTTAGCCAGCACCATCTGGTGAAAGGATCATCTGCACAGCATTGCCTGCATAATTCTGTCAATAACGTCAGCCAGCCAGGCATGCAACCTACACAAAGGTAAGTGTAACCTCCCATTGATGACAACTCTGGGGGGCACTATTCCTACCACTGATGCTAAGAATAGGGCACGTTTCGTCCCATTAATACCAAGAATAGGGCATGATTCTTCTCACTGGCAGCAACAATGAGACACCATTCCTCCCACTAATGACAACCCTGGGGGCACTATTCCTCCCAATTCAAGCACCCTCATTAGTGCCAAATGTTTCTGTCTGGTTTTCTTCTGGGTTCAGCATCTTCAGAAAGCTTAATTGGGCAGCCCAGGATGATGTAAGTATGTTTCTGCTTTAGGTGCATGGCCAATGCATGTATGTGAATGTACATACATTTTGGTGCTCTACATTCCCCAAAAGAGTAAGTCTTTTTCTGGCATTGAGCCTCCTTAAATCAGGGCTCCACCTAAAAGGGGAAGCTTCGCTTGTGTGCACCCCCCCCCCCTCCACTGCCACATTTGGCACTTTTTGGGGGAGAGGGTACCTGGTTTTGACTGGTACCTGCTCCCACTTCTCGACGTGGCACATCACAGGTCCCAGAAGACTATGGGACCATTCACTAGGCGCATGAGCAGTAGGAAACAGGCTGTGAAGCTGCAAGGCTTCACTTCATGTTTCCCTTACTACAGATGCCAGGGCCTGCTCCCGAAGCCAATTGAAGAATCGGCTCAGGTCAGAAATCTCTGTATCCTTGAACAGGTAACTGTCCTTATATTAAAAGTCAGTAGCTATAGTATTTTTTTCTGAAAGAGCCTGGAGCTCCTCTTTAAAGGCTGGGCTTGTAGACAGGTGTGATGATATCACGCGTGAGACACCCACAAAGTAAAAATACCATGCACGAAGCAACACTGAGTCCATCTTGGAAGGGGAGCTATTTAAATGGCTGCTACGTTTGTTTTTCTTCTATCCCTTTAACATGGCAGTTTGAACTAGGACAAAGCTCCTCAGTTACACCCCCTCCCTCTCTGGTCAGATCAACTTCAAAGGGGGCCATCTGATCTTGGTCCATGACTGGCCAGGAAAAAGCCCTGTCCGCTTATCTTGAACAAACATAAAACAAACTGATGTTTGCACATAAATTCCCCTGGCAACTCTAACCTTGGGATGACCCTCTCTCTCTGTCTTAAAACGTATCCGAAAGCTATATAAACCCATAATTTCCGGTAGACGTATGCCATAGTGATAAAACATACATATTTGAATGTAGAATTTTGGCCCGGATAATTCAAGTATAAACATTCACCCCTTGTTACCCAAGGAGGGATAGAACTAGTCTATTCCCTTCCCAGGGTCCTAGAAGGTCTCAGCACTCCCATGTTTGGAGTCATTTGAAAGCTTTACACATGTTGAGACTGAATTTCTTACTGTGAGGTTTGCCGGGCGGCCCAACACAAGGTATGATTTTCATAATCCATGCATGGATTATGCAGCATGTCTCGCAACGGCCCACCCTGGACATCTAAGAACACGCCCTCTCATGAGAATGGCTAGAGGGGTATGGCTCCCCCCCTTGTGATCCAGAGAAAAAGGACTGCCAAGATCAATTGTCAGTTCTCAATTACCATCAATGAAACAACATCAGAGAACCAGGAAATAATCTTCGAAACACTGATTAGGCACAAACAATTCAAATGCAGGTAGTTTCATTCTGTTCTTTGTCGCTGTGATTTTGACCTTTTCATTATTAAACTTTATTGTGAAAAGTGCTAATTTTGTCCCTAAAGCTCTTAATGCAACTATAATGAATCTGTTCCTTTGAAGAGCGCTACTGTTTTTAAAATAACGCATCTGAATATACCTGTCTGCGGTGACAGTGTGTGTTACAGGCGGTTATTCTGAAATACTGGTATTGCTAACATACGGGTCTTCTGGCCGGCATCCAGAAGTGGTGGCAGAGAAAGGGTGAATTTTTTGAATTAGCCCGGTAACAATCGCTCTCAGGCGGCTGGCACTTAGACGGTGTTCCCGCAACTGGGAAATCTTTGTGCTAAAAGCAGCTGAGGGTGATATTTTTACGTTTGTGACAAGTGCTGTATTAAATCAGGGGATCCTCGGTCGCCGGTTGGTGAGGAGGGCAGCGATCTGATACCCGCTTTCCGTCACAACAGGTATAGGTCTTCCTCCTACCTGTAGGTGTTACTGAGCTATTTTTACAGATAGAGAGGAATCTGGTGAGGGAAAATGTCCCCTTGTGGATTTCATCAGAGTCTGTCCCCCGAAGACGTCATTGTGACGAAACATGTTGGCCGCGGCTTGTCTGTGAAAACATCTTGTGGTGATGTGGGCCTGTGCTGGTTGTTGGCCTGACTCAGCATCCCTCTATTATCAAGCCATCAGCCTGCTACAGGATTGTATATGCATAAATTGATTGATCCTTTTTACTGTCATGTTGGAGCTGCAATAGTGTCGGCTCCTCCACATCAGTTCTCATCCATGACACATCCATGCCACTACAGTGCCCATCCGTGCCACTACAGCACCCATGAGTGCCACTACAGTACCTCACAATAATGTAATAGGTTGTCAAATTAGATTTAAAATGTATGCCCGTAGAATGCCTGATGGTGCTCCCTGCATGTTGGACCTCTGTATGTGGCCAGGCTGTATAAAAGTGTCACACATGTGGTATCGACATACTCAGAAGGAGTAGCAGAATATATTTTGGGTGTAATGTTTGCTAGGTACATGCCGTGTGTTAGAAATATTGTATAAATGGACAATTTTGTGAAAAAAAAAATGCGTTTTCATTTTCTTTCCACATTTTCCAAAAACTTGTGGAAAAAATAACATGTTCAAAAGACTCATTATGCCTCCTAGAATATACATTGGGGTGTTTACTTTCCAAAATGGGGTCATTTTTTGGGCGTTTCCATTGTCCTGGTGCTCCAGGACCTTCAAAAGTGCAAGAGGTAGTCAGGAAATTATGTGTAATTTATGTCCCTAGAACGCCTGATGGTGCTCCCTGCATTTTGGGCCTTTGTGCATATGCTGGGTGTGAGAAATAATCTGTAAATTTGACAATTTTGTGGGGAAAAAAAACAGAAAAAAAATCTTCATTTTTGCAAAGAATTGTGGGGAAAAATTACTTCAAAAAACTTGCCATGCCTCTTACTAAATACTTTGGACTGTCTACTTTTCCAAAAAGGGATCATTTGGGGGGTATTTGTATTTCCCTGGCTTGTTAGTGTCTCAAGAAATGAGATAGGTCATCAGTACATCAGCTGTGATTAATTTTCAGTGATTGGCACCATAAATTGTAGACTCTATAACTTTCACAAAGACCAAATAATATATACTTATTTGGGTTATTTTACCAAAGATATGTAGCAGTATAAATTTTGGACAAAATTTATGAAGAAAAATTACTAATTTGCAAAATTTTATCACAGAAACAAAGAAAAATGCATATTTTTTTTTACAAACTTTTCGCTCTTTTTCCATTTATAGCGCAAAAAATAAAAAAAATAAAAAACCCAATGGTGATTAAATACCACCAAAAGAAAGTGTGTTTGAAAAAGAGGACAAACATTTTATACGGGTACAGTGTAGTATGACTGAGTAATTGTCATTCAAAATGTGAGAGCACTGAAAGCTGAAAATTGGTCTGGTTAGGAAGGGGGTTTAAGTGCCCAGTGGTCAAGTGGTTAAGGAGGGTTGGGCTACCTCCAGGCCACCTGCCTTCATCTATCTCATCAGAATGCATGTGCTCCCACTGTGGAGTCTCTCATTAGTCAGAGATAGGGACTAGAGGACACAGGGAGCCTTGCCGGGGCCCTGTAGCTTATACATGCATTTGCAAATGCGTGTAACCAATCCCCTGCTTTTAAAGCATACTGTTAGTTTGGATGGGTTCAAGCTGGTTGGTAAATAGAGCTTGGTTTTTTCCTTTGATTTTTCCTTGGCTGTTTGTTGACATTATACAAGTGTCAGGCATGTCAACAATAAAACACAATACATGGCTATCAACAGTTATCTCAGTAAAATCCTTACCAGAACACTTTACAACTTTGATTGCTGCTGGTTCCTGTACTCTCAATGCTTCCTCCCTGAACTTCCAGTCGTCACAGGAAAAAGTTAACAGTGGACAGTGCAGTCTGGAGCCAGTCTGTTAGATTGGAGAAGGGCACTAGAGGAGGAGGGAGGAGTGGGGCATTGGTTTGCCATCCTAAGCTACAGGCAGTGGTGGCTGGTGGGCCTTTCTTCTGGGGGGGCGGCAAACGACCAGCACTACCCCGTCCGGGCATGGCGGCGTGGCACATGCACCCCCCACACCACGGGCGGCTGCGGGGCTCGCACCACTGTCAGCCAGAACACCCCTCCCCTGCACAGGAGGTCCGGCACTTACTATGAGGCGGGATGTGTCCTCCTCTCCTGCTGTGTTCTCCTCTCCTCCTGTGTCCTTCGGGCAGCGGCGGGTCCGGCTCCAGCGTGTCTCCTCTTCCAAAGCGCTAGGCATCTAATAGGATCACCTGGCGCTTTGGCCAATCTGGAAACAGGTCTCACTGACCTGGCTCCTGATTGACGGAGAGTAACTGTAGTGTGAAAATAGTGAAAATTCTTTCGCTATGGTCACACAATTGGGTGGGATCAGGGCACACTCTCTGCACCCCACACCCACCTTATTTTGAAGCCTATTAAAGCCTCTGGCTCTAATCAGGTACTTCAAAAAACACACCACCGCCCATCCCCGCCATAGGAATTCACATGCCCGGCATCCTGAAATGGGCCGGGCACATAGATAGGGAGGGAGGCGGAGGTGTTAGGGGGGGGCCTCTGGCTATGGGTCTGTGTGTTGCTGTCGATGCATACATCATAGGGAGACACAACACTAGTCTCTGCTTTCAAGGATGGCTCCATAGGATTCTGCAAGAGAAAGAAGCCACCCTGAAACAGGACACCTGATGCAGCAGCCATGGCACCAGCTTAAAGTGATACTAAACACACTGTTTAATTTACATTGTCTCTTCTATTTATTTAATATGGATGATGTCACTGTAATTATTTTAATAAAATATGTCATATGAGTACCTTTTTCTTAATTGAAATACAGCTGTCACATGACCCAGATCTTTCCCAGCCTGTCTGCACGAAAACATAAGCAGGAGGAGCCTCTAGTCCTGCTGCTGGTCACATGTTCAAAAAAAAAAAAAAAACAGCCATTGGAATACAGATTAAAAATAAATAATATCAATAAACTGATTTAAATTGGAACTTTGTTGGTCACTTTGTCTATGTTTAATAGGCTTCTTTACCGGTTCCTAATGGGTAACAGGCTTTCGTATCCCATGCATTTAATTTTAGGTCCTGTTCCTTCATTTTCCCATTGGGGTGTCATGTCTTCCCCCCACAACTCCCAAGCCAGACACCTGGCGGTGGTTTCCGGTTATCTTAGATTGTTATACAAGCTGATTTGTAAGTATTGCTCTATTAATGGACATCTATATGTATAAATATCACATCATCTCTACCCTTCCCCTGTTTTGAGGGAGCTTTTGAACATACTCTATGAAGCTGTTGTTTGATTTGCAGATTTTACAATGGGTATCTGCTCCTGAAGAAGTGAGATTATTGTCACGAAACGTGTTGAGATAAAGGATGCACCCATCATTATGTTTTGTTCTAAATTTGGAAGGGTGGAATTTGTATATGTATCATATGAATGTTATGTTGATTGTATGCCGATACACGGTAGTGTTTGTAAATCAGCTGTTTTTATTCATGTAAAAGATTTTCATCTATTGCTCAATAAATCTTTTTATGCAAATGTTGTCCCTCGTTTAAAATCCCATGGAAAATGTTTCTAGTTCTTTTTATACGCAAATAAAGGATGGAGGCATGACATTCTAAAGCCTAGTACACACAATGTTGGGCAATAGAAACTGTCCGACATTTGGCCCATGTGTATGGTAGCCGGTCCAACAGAAGCTGAGAATACTTACTGCAGTGTTCTGGTGGGGGAAGGGGGGTTGGGGAGGCCGCCCCCCTGTCAGAACACAATAGCACAGCAGGGGAGATCACTATACTAACGTTGATTGTGTTAGTACAGCGATCTGTCGGGTTTTTTATTTTTTTCGTTCAGCCCACTGGGTTGAATGAAAAAAAACTAGTAGTGTGTACAAGACTTAAGTGATACTAAACACACACTGTTTAACCACTTCAATACCATGCACTTAGAACACTTTACTACCAGACCAATTTTCAGTTTTCAGTGCTGTTGCGCTTTGAATGACAATTGCGCAGTCGTGCGATGCTGTACCCAAACAAAGTTTTTATCATTTTGTTCCCACAAATAGAGCTTTCTTTTGGTGGTATTTGATCACCCCTGCGGTTTTTATTTTTTGCGCTACAAATAAAAAAAGACCGAAAATTTTGAAAAAAAAAAAAATTCTCTATTTTTGTCACAAAACTTTGTAAATAAGTAAATTTTCTCCATCACTGGTGGGCACTGATGAGGCTACACTGATGGGCACTGATATGGCAGTACTGATTGGCACTGATGAGGCGGCACTGATGAGGTGGCACTGATGATGAGGCACTTATATGCAGCGATGATGAGCACTGTTAGGCGGCACTGATAAGCAGCACTGATGGGTACTGAGAGGTGGCACTGATATACAGCACTGATGGGCACTGATATGCAGCACTGACGGACACTGCTAAGTGGCACTGATGGGCACTAATAGACTGTACTGATTGGCACTCATAGGCGGCACTGGGCACTGATAGGTGGCACTGATGGGCACTGATAGGTGGGCACTGGTAGGTGGCAATGGTGGGCACTGATGTGTGGCACTGGTATGCATTGATAGGGGCACTGGTGGGCACTGATAGGGGCACTGGTGGGCACTGGTGGGCATATACGTTAATAGGGGCTCATTCCCTGGTGGTCTAGGGTGGCATCTGAAGGTGGCACTGAGTGAAGGTGGCACTGAGCAGTATGTCACTTACCTGGTGGTCTAGGGGCCGTCAGCAACCCGCTCCCACTGTGATTGGACACAGCGGAAGCCATTCAGCCATCCCCCACACAGTTAGAAAGCACTCCCTAGGAGCGCAATTAACCCTTTGATCGCTCCTGATGTTAACCCCTTCCCTACCAGTGTCATTTATACAGTGACAGTGCATTTTTTAGCAATGTTGCAGTCCTACTAAAATTTGCTGATCACCGACATTAATAGTAAAAATAAAAATATCCCATAGTTTGCAGACGCGATAACTTTTACCCAATCAATATACGCTTATTGGGATTTTTTACCAAAAATATGTAGCAGAATACATTTTGGCCTAAATTGATGAAGAAATTAGATTTTTTACATATTTTTATTGGATGTGTTTTATAGCAGAAATTAAAATATATATATATATATATATTTTTTTTTTTTTTCAAAATTGTCAGTCTTTTATTGTTTATAGCGCAACAAATAAAAAATACAGAGGTGATCAAATACCACCAAAAGAAAGCTCTATATGTGGGAAAAAAGGACATCAATTTGGTACAACTGGGCAATTGTCAGTTAAAGCAACGTAGTGCCGTATAGCAAAAAATAGCCTGGTCAGGAAGGGGGTAAACCTTCCGGGTTAAACTAAAAAATAGACAAGAAATATCAGATAAAAAGCTGCATACTCAGTAAGTAATGACATCAACTGCTGGAAGAGCTTAAAAAAACCTGAGAGTTTAATATCCCTTTAATGTTTAGAGTTAACCTTTAATTAACTCGCAAACCATTCGCTTCATTGACAGGTTTCTGACTTTAAAGGCCAGTACACGCAGTCCAATTATCGGTCAACAGCGATCGACCAACAGCCTGTTGGCCGAAAATCCGATCGCGTGTACGCACTATTCTACAGCTGATTTCCATTCGTCGTCCTACAGAAGTTGGACGACGAGACTAGAAAACTTGTGTTGGCCAACTATGCTTTGTCCTATTGTTGGCTCGTGTGTACAGAAGTTGGCCAACAAAAGTTGGAAGTGCAAACACGCATGCTCGGAATCCAGGAAGTGTTCGGTCATGTAAACCTGTGTTCCTAATTCCCAAATCACATTCACCTGAACTTCCTCTTTCTACCCTTGTAGCACGTCACTACGTTCGGCTTTGTTGGCCGATTACTTGACTCATGTCAGTAAACTAGACATAACCGCCATCGCCCAATTTGGATAAAAGTTGGACGTTCAGTTAACCAACCCTCAGCTCGTGTGTACGAGGCTTTACCTACTTGCAGTTTACTTTTAGTAGAGTTATGCCTCGTACATATGTTCAGATTATCTTACGACTTATCGTTCTCATTTAGTTGTATAATACTTATATCGTATGCAATAGTGCATTTAAGCACTGTACTAAAAGTAGGATTTTTTTCGTACGATTCAGGAAAACCTTTCTGTTTGTGTAGCTACATATCAGAAATGATGTCAAATACATGTGACCCCCGTGTCTGCCACGCCTTTTGGCTTCCGTTCGTATGGTAGAGGCATAATCTTGTATTGCTCTCCGCACGTTACATTTTTGTCTGTTTTTTTCCTTCGTTCTTGTAACGAATGGAGAACTGTACAGAAGGAATGCAGGACCCAGCACTTCCAAATACCATGTTCGTATGTTGGAGCATTTTCGCGGTACGGACATTGTTTACGATCTCCCATCTCCTTCCGGGTTATTTTCGCGTTTCCGAAAACGCGTAGTGTATGTCTATCAATTTTTAGTGGACGCATACTGTATTGATTAAACAATTGTTGTTCGCTGGGCTATCGTCCGAGCAAAGTTTTCGTGTTTGCCCCTTCGGATATTGTTGGATGGCCTGTCGTGATTAGCTGTCCAAAGCTCTGTACTAACGATCAGACTATCGTACGATTATTCCGAAAGTGATTTTTATCATCTGATAATCTGAACTTGTGTACGAGGCATAAGGCTACCTATATGAAGGAGACATTGTTCACCTTATTTATGTCAAGTTCTTTTGTCTTAGACCCCATACACACTATTAGATTTTCTGCAGATTTTTGTCTTCAGATTTACCAAAACCATGTAGTGCAAGGGCCTGCCTGATTGCATACAAATTGAAACTCTTAAGGTTTGACCTCATATTATATGGTTTTGGTAAATCTGAGGACAAAAATCTGCAGAAAATCTAATAGCGTGTATGGCAATAGTTCTCAACTTTGGTCCTCGGGATCCACTAACAGGCCAGATTTTAAGTATTACCTTGGTGAGATGCAGACTAGAATTCTGCAATCACTGAGCAGCAAATGATATCACCTGTGATGTATTACAGTTATCCTGTAAACCTGGCCTGTTAGTGGGTCCCGAGGACAGGAGTTAAGAACCACTGGTGTATTGGGGTCTTACAGAGTTTCATATATATAGTCATTATATACACAGTGGGAACTTTCTCTAATGAAAAATTCTATATTCACAATGCACACTGCAAAAGTACCAAATAATATGAAACACATTTTTGAGAAAAGGAAATGTGCATCACGTGGAATTATTGCAGCTTTTAAAGATGTAAAGCAGCCTTTCTCAACCTTTTCAACACCGAGGAACCCTTGAAATAATTCTCCGGGCTCGGGGAACCCCTGCTAAAAATTGAAAATCTACAACTCATGATACATTAGTGTGATGGTCAATGGGAAGAATCCTCCTTACAATTGTGGTCATTGGGAAGAATTACCCCCTTACAGATAGATAAAAAGATCAATGATGTCATTGGGAATTTATCTGAGAGGTAGAAATTGACCATTGCTCAAGGAACCCCAAGCAACCTCTGGAGGAACCCTAGGGTTCCACGGAACCCTGGTTGAGAAACCCTGATGTAAAGTATCGATGGAAAACAGAAGCCATCTGATGCCTATGAGCTGCCTTACACACCTTCTCCATTGTGGAAGAAAACATTGCATTTGTGATGCTACATGAAGTCACAGACAAGATGCAGCATCTCAGAAGATACATTTACTATGCATGATGAAACAGTAACATCACACTTGACTTTTCTGCTACCCTTGATATATAGATTGTAACATGTATAGTACGTATCATTTACATAGAAGACTCTACGACGTAGAACAGACACTGAAGTACATCGTAGTGTTTACGTTACAAAAGAAGGTGTTACCTCTTCCACACATTCCGTCGAGTATCCGTAGTCTACCGAAGACAAAAGGTAGCTATGAAATGTAGTCCCAAAGAGTTGGTCCCAAGGCACCTTGGGATCCCAAGGAGGTCTCCAACGAACCCCAAGGAACTCGTTACCAGTTAAAGATGGAGAGTCTATTTAAGGGTTACTGTAGTAACTAGAAAAATAGATAGACATT
>BLSH010549818.1:232663-250363 GCA_018402905.1 Glandirana rugosa | reverse complement strand
CATATCCTGTTAATACACCATAATAGATTTCTGAAGCCCCAATATCACTATATCCAGCGTCTTTGTTGTCCGGATTCTGGTCCTAATTCAGTAATGAACTTTTCCCACCTCCAGACATCAAAGGAACATCCACCTTTTGAGGGGTCACATGGCCCGAGCCCCAAACACAGACTTTATGTACCGCAAAGCTGTTTGGCTAGATTGAGGGGTCTCGCTTCCCCCCTCATACATGGACGATTCGAACCGACTTTTGCACCAAGTTTTAGGAGCAACACTGCCGGGTGCCTTCTTTCGCAGTGCTAGCTGGTTCCGACTCAGATTTCTCCGCCGGTCAGCTAGAACCTTCAACCCAGTGGATTTGTACGGCTATACAGCTCAGCAACCACCCACGCTCTCCCCACCCCCGGTACTGACACGGTTACACGTGGGGCGGGTTTCAGAATCTGCTCCTCACACGTTGAAGGCTAGAACAAACGTGTCGCTTTCCCCCGTTTCACGTAGACCGGCCCAAAGTACACATTCGTTCCGACCTAACCCGTGCAGCCAAACAGCCACGGAAGTACAATTAAATCCTCACTATACAAACCTTGGCTTCAGTCTATTTCCTGATGTTAGACTCAAGAAATGGAGATGCCGGTTACTGATTACACACTGAAAGGTATAATGTTTCTACAGGTGGTCCCCTAGATACAAACATTTGACCCACAAATGACCGTAGACAACAGGAAGTGACAGGAAATCTCCCCCTAGGAAGGGAAATTCACTCCTGTAAGAGTTATTATGGGGAAAAGGCGTCTCCACTGAAGCTTTATAACCAATCCTTGTTTCCACAACTCAAAATTTTCAAAATCCAACTATCATTGGGACAGGAAGTGAGGCGACATCTCCCGAACAGAAACCTAGACAGCAAAACAAACATCACAGGGGTGCTAACCCTTCCCTATGCTATCCAAAAATCTCAAAAATAGTTTTTCTGCTGAAGCTACAAAAAATGTACTTGTTCCGACTCACATACAAATTCAACTTAAGAACAAACCTACAGACCCCATCCTGTTTGCAACCCGGGGACCACCCGTACCTGGAACACAAACTACCGTAGAAAACACTATGCCTATAACACTAATCACAAATTAGTCCAAAACAAAACCTGATTTTAAACAAAACTGAATCCAATACAAGAATGGATCAGTTATACTCCACACTGTAGTTTATCATTGTAAATCAATGGTCATACAACAAAAACGAAAAAGCTGCTTAAACATAAATGCCTACATAAAACTGAAAAAGTTATAAAAACATAACAGCTATATGCGAAACCAAAGATAAAACACGAAAACAGATGAATTGTATAGATGCTAAATCTGAACAAGTCAAAACTGGCTAAAAGCCGATGCAAAAATCCTGTAAAAACATCACATAATGATTCTTATAAAAAGTTGCCTTTCCAAACAAAAGTGTAAAAAACAGTTGAACATGAAAAAAACAAAAATGATGATGCTGCAACGGAATTCAATATGGCATCTCAGCCATGTGGCTCCTTTGTCACTACTCCAAGATGGCTGCCACACCATGTGGCCCACAACACAAAATGGCAGTAAGTGAAACAACAACATTACAACCCCATGGCCCTCTTTACCCGAAGAAAATGACGCCAAATACATGATGGAAACAAAACGACCGCACTGAGAACAGCCAATAAAAACGCATAACACAGAATTTATCAACCGGATTTTAAATACAGCCTAGAAATTAACCATCCTCACTGAATGCTGATTTTCAGCTGCACGGCACCATCCGCCACTAGAAACTCAGTCCAAAACCGGGACAGCCATGTGCTACTCAAACTTCAGCGTCTAAAACAACCAACGGTTTCATTAACAAATGAGTTGTACTCTAAACACACAGAACCAGAGCTGAATTACAGTGTAAAAGGCACGAAAACTCTTTACGATTACAATACTGCGTCTAAACTAAATTTGCCGCCAAAAACTCAAAAAGGCGCAATTCGTCATAAAAAGACCTCTATACACTGTAATGTTAACTCTGTTTTTAGACGGCTATTCAGGTTTAAGTGTAAAACCGATTGTCTCTACCAAAAACTGAATTACAGCTGGGACTACGCAAAACAACATTACAACAAAAATGATTCTACTGGAAATGGAATTCAGTACAAAAACAAACTATTTTCACTTGAGACTGAAATATTGCACAAAATCAAAGCAATTAAAACCAGAAACTGAAATTCCTGCAGACAATTACTTCATTCCACAAAATGCTGAAATTCGGTTTAAAAGCAAGTTCAGCAGAAACAAAATTGAAATTGTAACAATTTTACAACAAAATGGTGGTAACGTTACGCTTTTCCCGCCAAAAGCAGCCCAGACTGAAAACTCTCCCCTTACAGACTGACAATACAATCTGAGACTCCAAACAAAATTACCGCCAAAATTACAACATAACACACACAATGCTGATACCGATCACACATTCAAAGCATATTCATTATTATACATACCAATCACACATTCAAAACATACAGTTACTCATAACACACGCTTTAGGTGTATTGCTTAGCACCTTATAGAGGACAAAGTATAGGTTTTCTTCCTAAACAATAGACCTAACCCAGGGGTGTCAAACTCTATTTCATTGAGGGCCGCATTAGTCGTATGGTTGCCCTAAAAGGGCCGGTTGTATCTTGGGTGCGATACGTAAAAAGTGCTGGGTTCAAGAGTACGTTATGTACAGAGTGCAGAACTGAGGTTTATGCTATGTACAGAGTGCAAGGTTCAGGAGTGTGTTGCATACAAAGTTCAGTGGTGTGCAGTGTACAGAATGCAGGGTATAGGGGTGCGCTATGCATAATGTGCAACACCAACCCCCTCACCGAAGCATCCTTGCTTCTCTCTTCTACCTTGCCTGGCTCTACTACCTCCCTTTGTAGGTGGCTTTGTCTCACCTTGCAGGGAGCGGAAGCAGCGGGTGAAAGTTGGAGGTGGCAAAATGGAGTTCTGCAACATTCCGGCTGCAAAACTAGGTGCGAGGGCCACATGACAAGGCCTGGAGGGCCGCATTCGGCCCGCGGGCCTTGTGTTTGACATATGTGACCTAACCCCTAGACCCCTGGCATTATGCAAAAAACAGGTTCTTTAACAAAGCTGAATTTACCTGACACAGTGGACAGAGAGAGAAAAATCCTGGACTCAGGACAGGAAAAGATTTCAAAAATTGAAATAAAATTGGTTTTACCAGGTGGCTGTCTTGATGTCCGGACCGCTTCCTCCCTTCCGTCCGCTGTGATGGAAATTTCTGTAAGCTCCTAAAAATCTGGCCCGCCATCTGTAAGGGCAATTATAATACTTTGCATGCATTATATTTTGCCTGCGCTAATAAGCGCACTTTTCAGCTCTTTTGCATAATGCATTTGAGTGACCTGTGTTGAAGCAGACACAGACGCAGATTGCTTTTCTCACATGGCTGCTCTCAGGGATCTTGTCCTCTGAACTCTGCTTTCAGCCTTTATTTATACTGGTCAAACAGAGAGAACAATAGGGCTTGATGGCTTCACAATCAGCCAATCAGCCTCCAAGGCACAGTCACATGACATGAGCTCAATACAAAACCACCAACCAATGACACACTTGTTTATATTCAAACTATACAATAGGAGAGGCATGCATGCTTGGGAATGTTGGCTGGCCTGTATGAGAAACAGCTGACAATGAAAGCCATGTGCTATCTTCACAGAGGCCTTCCAACAACTCACCATACATGCACAACCTGCCATTTACAACGAATCACTATCAAATACAGCTCTATGAACTATACTCCATAGCGATTATGCTACTGTTCCATTAAAGGGTAAATTACAACACAAAGGAATATAGCTGTAGATCTCTGCCACATTGATCAGATGCCACAGAAAGCCCACAGATCATTAGTATTAGGCAATACTAATTCCATAACGCAAGAAAATCGCCTCCAAGCAGATCGACCTGTACAGAATACAGGGGCCCCCTGATTGACGGTAATACACCCGCGCCACAGAACGTGCATTGCACCTCAAAGATCCGGACTGGCGTTCGCTCCAGCGTTAACCGCTCAGGGCGCCTGCTGGCCGGGATGATCAGGCGGGTAGCGTGTGGTTCCCAAATAATGGAAGGTTTCCATTGTAAATGGCCTTTCCTCAATATCGGTTAAAGCCATATTCGCTGTACACAGAGAATATCGTTAAACCGACACTGGGAGACACTGCGATAATACATAATAAACATCCTAAATTTCTACAACACTTGCCACCCAGGCTAGTTCTGACACTTGTCTCCTACATGTAAAAATCATATTTTTTGCTAGAAAATTACTCAGATCCCCCAAACATTATATATATTTTTTAGCAGATACCCTAGGGAATAAAATGGTGGTCATTGTAACTTTTTATGTCACACTGTATTTGCACAGAAATTTTTTTAAATGTGTTTTTTTTTTAGAAAAAAAAACATTTTTATGAATAAAAACAAAATGAACACTAAAGTTAGCATGATTTTTTTTTGTTTAATGTGAAAAATGATGTTATGCTTAGTAAATAGATACCAAACATGTCAGGTTTTGAAAATTGCGCACACTTGTGGAATGGTGTCAAACTTCAGTACTTAAAATTCTCCATAGGCGGTGCTTTAAAATTTTTACAGGTTACATGTTTAGAGGTACAGAGGAGGCCTAGTGCTAGAATTGTTGCTCTCCCTCTAACATTTGCGCCGATACCTCAAATGTGTGGTTTGAACGCCGTTTACATATGCTAACGCAAGTCCTTATTCTGGTTAAATTAGTAAACTAAGAGAACTAATGAAGGTGCTATATACAGTACAGTATCTCATAAAAGTGAGTACACCCCTCACATTTTTATGAATATTTTATTATATCTTTTCATGTGACAACACTGAAGAAATAACACTTTGCTACAATGTATAGTAGTGTGCAGCTTGTATAACATGTAAATTTGCCAGTCCATCACCTTTCCCTCAGCTTCTTTAGCAAGGCAGTGGTCATCTTGGAAGTGTGTTTGGGGTTGTTATGTTGGAATACTGCCTTGCGGCTCAGTCTCCGAAGGGAGGGGATTGATCATGCTCTGCTTCAGTATGTCACAGTACATGTTGGCATTCATGGTTCCCTCAATGAACTGTAGCTTCTCAGTACTGGCAGCACTCATGCAGCCCCAGACCATGACACTCCCACCACCATTCTTGACTGCAGGCAAGACACACTTGTCTTTGTACTCCTCACCTGGTTGCCGACACACACGCTTGACACCATCTGTACCAAATAAGTTTATCTTGGTCTCATCAGACCACAGGATATGGTTCCAGTAATCCATGTCTTTAGTTTGCTTTTCTTCAGCAAACTGTTTGCGGGCTTTCTTGTGCATCATCTTTAGAAGGGGTTTCCTTCTGGGATGACAGCCATGCAGACCAATTTGATGCAGTGTGCGGCGTATGGTCTGAGCACTGAAAGGCTGACCCCCCACCCCTTCAACCTCTGAAGCAATGCTGGCAGCACTCATACTCACACTCGTACGAAGACAACCTCTGGATATGACATTGAGCACATGCACTCAACTTCTTTGGTCGACCATGGCAAGGCCTGTTCTGAGTGGAACCCGTCCTGTTAAACCACTGTATTGTCTTGGCCACCGTGCTGCAGCTCAGTTTCGGGGTCTTGACAATCTTCTTATAGCCTAGGCCATCTTTATGTAGAGCAACAGTACTTTTTTTCAGATCCTCAGAGAGTTCTTTGCCATGAGGTGCCATGTTGAACTTCCAGTGACCAGTATGAGAGAGTGAGAGCGATAACACCAAATGTAACACCCCTGCTCCCCATTCACACCTGAGACTTTGTAACACAAATGAGTTACATGACATCGGGAGGAGAAATGGCTAATTTACCCCAATTTGGACATTTTCACCTAGGGGTGTACTCACTTTTGTTGCCACCAGCTTGGGCATTAATGGCTGTGTGTTGAGTTATTTTGAGGGGACAGCAAATTTACACTGTTATACAAGCTGTACACTCACTACTTTACATTGTAGCAAAGTGTTATTTCTTCAGTGTTGTCACATGAAAAGATATAATAAAATATTTACAAAAGTGTGAGCTCACTTTTGTGAGCTACTGTACTTGATAAGAGTATGGGTAGATTTATTTTTCTACATAGGGATTATGGGAGCAATATGATGTATATAAATATAGCGCAATGAGAGCAGGTCGCCCATACCCCTGTTGAAGTCCTGGCGGACGAAACGCGTCAGTTGAGGCAGGCCTGCTCGTCTAGCATTGCACTTTTACATATTCAGATTGGAATTCCATATCGCTTGTGACTCATTTTAATCATGTAAGTGTGATTCTTTTTAATAAATTATACTGGTTAACAGAATTACACTGTGTAGCACCTTTATTTTTACTGAGGTTTATTGTGACCACATTTTGGATGCACTTCTCCGGTTTCGGAACTCTCTGGTGTACATGCTTATATGGTCCTGGAAAGCAACCATTTTAGTGGATGGGGTCCTGTGTGGAAGTGCCAGTATTGAAGTCCACTTGAAGTTCCCTTGATGATTATAACCCTATGCGCATATGTCCTACCATCTCTGGTAAGAGTACCTTATCCTGATTCGGTGGAGGCTCACATTGCATGCAGGTGAATACAGGAACGTGGAGTGCTATCTATACACCCTCTCTCCTATGTCCATTGATAGACCACATTTGAACCTTTTTTTAATTTTTGGGTTTTTTTCACGGATTATTGATATATATTTTCTATTGAAAGACTTTATTTGAACAGTTTTTCTTGTTTTTTTTCACGGAATAATTTCACCTATGGATATATGTATCCTTGTAACACGGAGCAATTCCTTGATGTTTTGTTAGCGCTGCACTATTGATACATATTTTCACTTGGCCAATTTGGGAAGATTGTCGTGCTGGCAGCTTTTTTTGGTTAAGTTTCTGGGTAGCGCAGTATTTTTTCCTTCTTTTAGATTTATTTTTCTACATAGGGATTATGGGAGCAATATGATGGTTACATATGGCAAGGTACACATTTGACCTGCCTCCCATAAAAATATGGGTGTAAATATTTTATACATGGAAACTATGAGTGGAAAAAATAGGGCTACACATCCCATGGAACTTATATAACCTGTTTCTGATAAGAATATGGGTATAATTTTTTTTTCTACATGGGGATTATGGATGCAATATTTTAGTTACACAACCCATATCATATTTGACCTTTTAATTTACAGTATCTTTTGAATAGTGCATAATTAGAGCTTAATGTTGCCACAATTTAGTAATAATAATAATAATAAAAACACTGTTGTTGCAATTGCCTCTATAGACTTAATTTTGGCCGGCCAATATTTAATAAAACTGTCATTAAAATTTCAGCTTGGTAGCAATCCTATTAGTGCACTATTAAAATGATGCTTTTAATGAGGCATTAATGGTCTTTCTCATTAAAAGAAAATGTAAGGTTTCTTTGGACTTTAATGTACATGAGATATTAGCAATAGTACATTTAGAACTAGTGGCATTTAAAGTCTGCCATCTGCTGGTTGAAAGTATATTGAACTAACATATAAAGGACAAAACTCAGCAATGTGCTAGAAGCTACCAATGGCTTCCAGCGATCTTTACAAGAAACGATGAAGTCTACCTTCATTCCAAGCAAGCTGGAGTTGTCAACAATAGTCAACAAACCATCAACAGATTATTGACTTAATTCAAAAGGTAGCTAGTGGAGATATTTCAGAAGACCTGATCATGCATGGTCCACCAGTCACTCCTAAAGGAGGAGGAATGTATATATTTCTGCCTCTGGATAGTTGTCATGAAAATGATTATTTAAGAGATCAATACAGATAGGTTTCCAGAGGAAACAACATGCAGCGCAAGTGGTTACACGGAAACACAACTCCAGAAAAGGTTAGTTGTAAAGCATCATTCTAGCATGACAGCAAAAATGGACAAATCCATGCATATCAAAGCTGACTCTAACAATAAATATACATTTATTTGTCATTGTTATTTTTTAGCAATACCTTCCTTGAACCTATCTTTTGTAGGCTACTAACTAAAAGCAGGCCCTTATTAAAACCACTTAAGGACCAGACCTATTTTTGACACTTGGTGTTTACAAGTTAAAATTTAGTATTTTTTGCTTGAAAATTACTTAGAACCCTCAAACATTATATATATATATATATATTTTTTAGCAGAGGCCCTATTGAATAAAATGGAGATTGTTGCAATACTTTATGCCACACCGTATTTGCGCAACAGTCTTACAAACGAAATTTTTTTGGAAAAAATACACTTTTTTAAAATTAAAAAAAAAAAGAAAACAGTAAAGTTGGCCCAATTTTTTTCTATATTGTTGAAGATAATGTTACCCCAAGTAAATTGATACCTACCATGTCATGCTTCAAAATTGTGCACGCTCATGGAGCGGTGACAAACTTTGGTACATAAAAATCTCCATAGGCGACGTTGAAAAATGTGCACAGGTTACCAGTTTAGAGTTACAGAGGAGGTCTTGGGCTAGGATAATTTCACACACTCTAACGAGCGTGGCAATACCTCACATGTGTGGTTTGAACACCGTTTACATATGTGGGTGCGACTAGCATATGCGTTTGTTTCTGTATGCTAGCACGGAGGGACATGGCTTTTTACAATTTTTTTTTCATTTATTTTACTTTATATTTATTTTTATACGGTTCCTTTTAATTTTTTTTATCACTTTTATTCCTATTACAAGGAATGTAAACATTCCTTGTAATAGAAAAATGCATGACAGGGCCACTTTAACCACTTCAATACCAGGCACTTATACCACTTCCCGCCCAGACTAATTTTCAGCTTTCAGTGCTCTCACACTTTGAGTGACAATTACTCAGTCATGTATTCAAACAAAATATTTATCATTTTTTTTCTCACAAATAGAGCTTTCTTTTGGTGGTATTTAATCACCACTGGGTTTTTTATTATTTGCGATATAAGTGAAAAAAGAGCAAATTTTTGGGGAAAAAAACACTTTTTTTAGTTTCTATGATAAAATTTAGCAAATTTTTTTGTTTTTGCATTTTTGTTCATAAATTTGGCCCAAAATTTATACTGCTACATATCCTTGGTAAAAATAACCCAAATAGGTGTATATTATTTGGTCTCTGTGAACGTTATAGAGTCTACAAGCTATGGTGCAAATAATTGAAAATTGATCACACCTGATGTACTGACGTCCTATCTCATTGCTTGAGGCCCTGAAATGTCAGTAAAGTACAAATATCCCCAAAATGACCACTTTTTGGAAAGTAGATAGTCCAAGTTATTTAGTATGAGGCATGGCGAGTTATTTGAAGTTGTAATTTTTTCCCCACATTTCTTGGGAAAATTAAGAAATTATTATTATTTTTTGTTTTTTACACAAAATTATCATAATACCAAGTTATTTCTCACACACAGCATATGCATACTTCCAATTACACCCCAAAATACATTTTGCTACTCCTCCCGGGTATGGCGATACCACATGTGTGCAACTTTTTTGCAGCCTGGCCACATACAGAGGCCAAACATGCAGGGAGCACCATCAGGCGTTCTAGGAGCATAAATTATGCATCTAATTTCCTAACGACCTATTACAATTTTGAAGGCCCTGGAGCACCAGGACAATGGAATTACCCACAAAATGACCCCAATTTGGAAAGCAAACACCTCAACGTATAATCTATGAGGCATAATGAGTCTTTTGAATGGTTCAATTTTTTACACAAGTCTTTGAAATACGTGGAAAGAGAATAAAAACGTTTTTATTTTTACACAAAGTGGTCAATTTATAAGATATTATACACACATAGCATGTACAAAGCAAAAATTACCCCCAAAATACATTCTGCTACTCATCCCAAGTATGGCAATACCACATGTGTGAGTCTTTTATACAGCTTGGCCACATAGAGAGCTCTAACATGCATGGAGCACTGTCAGGCGTTCTAGGAGCATAAATTACACATTTAATTTCATTCCTACCTATCACACTTTTGAAGGTCCTGGAGCACCATGACAGTGGAATTACCCACAAAACGACCCCATTTTGGAGAGAAAAAACCCCAACGTACATTCTATGAGGCATGGGCTGCAGATAGGTACTTGGGTACTCTGATGGGCTGGAGACAGGTACTCAGGTAATCTGATGGGCTGCAGATAGGTACCCGGGTATTCTTATGGGCTTGAGACAGGTACTCTGGTAATCTGATGGGGTGCAGATAGGTACTCAGGTACTCTGATGGGCTGGAGTCAGGTATTTGGGTACTCTGATGGGCTGCAGATAGGTACTCGGGTACTCTGATGGGCTGGTGACAGGTACTCGGGTACTCTGATGGGCTGGTGACAGGTATTCGGGTATTCTGATGGTCTGGTGACAGGTACTCGGGTACTCTGATGGGATGGTGACAGGTACTCTGGTACTTTTATGGGATGGTGACAGGTACTCAGGTACTTTGATGGGATGGTGACAGGTACTCGGGTATTCTGATGAGCTGGTGACAGATACTCTGGTAATTTTATGGGTTGGTGACAGGTACTCAGGTACTCTGATTGGATGATGACAGGTACTCAGGTACTTTGATGGGATGATGACAGGTACTCGGGTACTCTGATGGGCTGGTGGCAGGTACTTGGGTACTCTGATGGGCTGGTGACAGGTACTTGGGTACTCTGGTGAGGTGATGACAGGTACTCGGGTACTCTGATGAGGTGGTGACAGGCACTCGGGTACTCTGATGAGGTGGTCACAGGTACTCGGGTACTCTGATGGGGTGGTGACAGGTACTTGGGTACTCTGATGAGGTGGTGGAAGGTACTTGGGTACTCTGATGGGATGGTGACAGGTACTCTGGTACTTTTATGGGATGGTGACAGGTACTCGGTACTTTGATGGGATGGTGACAGGTACTCGGGTACTCTGATGATCTGGTGACAGATACTCAGGTAATTTGATGGGTTGGTGACAGGTACTCTGGTACTCTGATTGGATGATGACAGGTACTCAGGTACTTTGATGGGATGATGACAGGTACTCGGGTACTCTGATGGGCTGGTGGCATGTACTCGGGTACTCTGGTGGGCTGGTGACAGGTACTTGGGTACTCTGGTGAGGTGGTAACAGGTACTCGTGTACTCTGATGAGGTGGTGACAGGTACTCAGGTACTCTGATGGGGTGGTGACAGGTACTTGTGTACTCTGATGGGGTGGTGATAGGTACTCGGGTATTCTGATGGGGTGGTGACAGGTACTTGGGTACTGTGATGAGGTGGTGGCAGGTACTCGGGTACTCTGATGAGGTGGTGATAGGTACTCGGGTACTCTGATGGGGAGTGACAGGTACACGGGTACTCTGATGGGGGTGACAGGTACTCAGGTACTCTGATGGGGATGTGACAGGTACTTGGGTACTCTGAGCTGATGACAGGTAGTCTGATGAGCTGTGACAGGTACTCTAGGCTGTGATGGGTACTCTGATGGACTCTGACATGTACTCTGGGCTGTGACAGGTACTCTGATGGGCTGTGACAGGTACTCTGGGCTGTGACGGGTACTCTGTTGGACTGTGACGGGTACTCTGTTGGACTGTGACATGTACTCTGGGCTGTGGCAGGTACTCTGGGCTCTGACAGGTACTCTGGGCTGTGACAGGTACTCTGATGGGCTGTGACAGGTCCTCTTTATTTGGGGGGAGATCAGGCTGTACTGAATTTTTTTGTTACCTGGTCTTCTCCTTACACACTGAGGAGGAGAACCCGGAAACTGCACTACAGCCGTTTGTTGACATTTGTGACCAGCTGTGATTGGACACAGCCGGTCAGGTGATAAAGAGCCAATTTCATTGGCTTTTTACCCTGATCAGGGATGGGCTGTGTCCGAGGGACACGTGCCGTCCCCGATCGCAGTGCTGCGCGCCCTAACAGGCGCGAGCTAGCGGCTTATCCGGCCAGATGTCATATGATCTCCAGTCAAGATAATGGAACCACCGCCTGGTCGTCATTTGCCTATAGGCCGGGCGGGAAGTAGTTAACCACTTCCCGCACACGCTATAGCCGAATGACGGCTACAGCATGGGCCTTAATTGCCGGGAGGGCGTCAATAGACGTCATCCCGTGCATGAGCTGCTTGAGTGAATGAGACTCAGATGATCACAGATTCAAGATCGATCCCAGCCCCTTACCATGTGATCAGCCAATGACAGCTGATCATGTGATGTAAACAAAAGATCGATAATCAGCTCTTTTTTCCTCTCACGCTGATAGCATGAGGGGAAAAAAAGCAGATCACTGGCTTCTGACAGAGGGACATCCGTCCCAAACAGGGAGAGGCACTGCTGCTATGCAGAGCCCTCCAGTGCCACCTGCCAGTGCCCACCATTGATACCTACAGGTGCATATCAGTGCTGCCTACCAGTGCTCCAGTGTCACCTATCAATGACCACCAGTGCTGCCAACCAGTGCCCATCAGTGCCTCATCATCAGTGCCACCTATCAGTGCTGCCTATCAGTGTCGCCTACCAGTGCCCATCAGTGCCATCCCATCAGATCCCATCAGTGCTGCCTCATCAGCGTACATCACTGAAGGAGAAAAATTACCTGTTTTCAAAAGTTTATAACAAACTATGAAACCGTTTTTTTTTTTTCTTTTCTAAATTTTTAAGCAAAAAATAAAAAACCCAGCTGTGATTAAATACCACCAAAAGCTCTATGAAAAAAAATTTTGGTACAATGTTGTATGACCGCACAATTGTCATTCGAAGTGTAACAGCGCTGAAAGCTGAAAATTGGCCTGGGCAGGAAGGGGGATTAGGTGCCCGGTAAGCAAGTGGTTAGTGTGAGATCTGGGGTCAAAAAGACCTCAGATCTCACATTTACACTTAAAAGCAATAAAAAAAAAGGCTTTAAAAAAAAAAAAAAAACATTGTCCCTTTAAGGCCGTTGTGCCGTGTGTTATCTGTGCTGTTCTCTCAAGATTTAGTGTCTAAAGTAAGCCATTTACTAAGACTCTTCAAGCTACTACCCCCACTCTTAGCTTACAAGCAGGCAAAAGTGGTACATAGATTTATTTCTGTCTAGTTATGAGTTTCAGTAAATGTGCAAAAAACCCTCCGAAGAAAGGTATTTTAAAGGCATGTAATGGACAAAAGAAGGTGAAACAGCAATATATGCAAAATCAATATTTATTGACACATGACTGTCCTTGCAGAAACAGGGATGTAGGAGAGGAATAGAGGTACATGAAAAAACAGTGCAGAACAGGTTACATGGGCTCAACATATATAAAAACCTCCTGAAGATGGAAGGGCTGTGAAACATCCAACGCATTTCGAGATAATCAAAAAATAACAGCTCTTCTTCAGGGATGCTCACACTGTTTTTTTCATGTACCTCTATACCTCTCCTACAATGGCCCTGTTTCTGCAAGGCCAGTCGTGTCAATAAATATTGATTTTATGTATATTGCTGTTTCAAATTTCTTCTATCTGCTATATGCCTTTAAAATCCCTTCCTTCTGAGGGTTTTTTGCACATTTACTGTAACTCTGGGGTGATGAAATATTTTCAGACTTTTCACCACATCCACTATATGTCTAGTTATATGTCTAGTTATGAGTTTTAAATTCATGTTTGTTTTAGATGTAATTCGTTGTATGCCTGATGATTTGTCCTTCATATTTGTTCTTCTTATTCAGTTCTACGGTGTTGATGTAAATGTCGGTGTAAGAAGTTGATATGTACATTAACCACTTGCCGACCACTGGCCGTCCAAAGGCGTCCTTGTCTTTGAGCGGAGATATCTGAAAGATGCCGGCACCGACATGCATCATTCAGATATCATTTTTATCCACCGGCGATTCTCTGCTCCATGAGAATGATCATAGCGGCAGTTCAGCCAACGTATGGAAAGACTGCAGTTTGTACAGGCAAAGAATTTGTGCTTTTGCTGCCTTAAAATCAGTCATGACTCCAAAAGGTGCACCTCCAGAAGTGTGTGTGATAAATGTGAAAGGCATCACCCAACATGCCTACATCAAGATTGAGAGAATAAAGATCAAGAACAAAGAGTCAGAACCAATCCAGAGCAGACAAAGACCAATCATGGACCCGCAAAACGAACAGCTGATTCACAGAAGACACAAGAGTCTATACAAGTAACTTCCAACAGAGTTGTCCAAGAAAGAAGTAACACTCATACCTCATTGATTATTCCAATATATGTCTCAACAATAACTGAACCAGGGAAAGAAATTCTAGTGTACGCCTTGCTTGGCACTACTTTCATCCTAAAAGATACATCTGAAATGCTTGATATTAAAAAAAGAACCAGTCAAACTCAAGATTTCCAGCATAACTTTTAAAACAAAGGTTGTGTTCAGCCAGAAATTAATCTTGGTCTACAAGTAACTCTGAAATAAAAATTGAACTTCCAACAACTTATACCTGCCAATAGATCCCATATACCCACATGTGACACCTCAAGGAACTGGTCCCATCTAGAACACCTAGCAGATGAAATGTTTCCTGAACTTGACTGTGAAGTAGGGTTGTTAATAGGCTATAACTGTCCTCAGGCCTTACTGCCCGGAGAGGTTATCAATGGTAACGAAGACCAGCCATTTGCACAGAAATCTGTGTTGGGTCGGAGCATTATCGAATACCATAACTCTGACAATGGCTATGAAGATGAAATTGGTGTGAGTCATAGGACTATCATGAAGAAAGTTTTACCCGCTGTTAACCACTTCAGATCCACGCTATTGCCAAAGTACGGCTCCAGCGCGGATCTGAAATGCCCGGAGGATGTCCATGGACGTCCTCCACTGCGCACGCTCCAGGCGCGCCCCCTGGCGGCAGCGGCGGCGCGCGAGCATGCCCGTGGGTCGGGCGGACTCGATGTCCGCCCGAGACCCGCCAATCTCTTTTAGGAGCCTCAGAACGGGGAACTGCCGTTGTAAACACGGCGGTTCCCCGTTCTGTGACAGGGGACATAGCAGATCACTGGGATCAGTTAGATCTGTTATGTCCCGGCCAGCCCTGCCCCCCCACAGTTAGAACACACCCAGGGAACATTTGTTAACCCCTTCACTGCCCCCTGCAGGTTAACCCCTTCACTGTCAATGACATTTATACAGTAATCAGTGGACATTTAAATTTCTGATCGCTGAATAAATGTCATTGGTCCCAAAAATGTGTAAAAAATGTCCGACATGTCCGCCCCAATATCGCAGTCCCAATAAAAATCGCAGATCGCCGCCATTACTAGTAAAAAAAATAAATAAATAAAAACGCCATAAATCAATTCCCAGTTTGTAGACGCGATAACTTTTGCGCAAACCAATCAATATACGCCGATTGCGATTTTTTTTTTTACCAAAAATATGTAGAAGAATAAATATCGGCCAAAACTGATGAATAATTTTTTTAATGGATTTGTACTTTAGCAAAAAGTAAAAAATAGTGTTCTTTTATGCAAAATTGTCGCTCATTTTTTGTTTATAGAGGCGATCAGAAATGACGCAGAGGGGATCAAATACCACCAAAAGAAATCTCTATTTGTGGGAAAAAAAGGACGCAAATTTTATTTGGGTACAACATCGCACGACCGCGCAATTGTCATTCAAAATGCGACAGCACTGAAAGCCAAAAATTGGTCTGGGCAGGAGGGGGGTTTAAGTGCCCGGTAAGGAAGGGGTTAAAGCATCTCTAAAATTTAAATCTCAAGTCCACTTTGTGTGTAGGAACAAAGTGAAGGAAATGATCACTCCAGCAGATATACGGAAGGTTTTTTAGTCAGATTTTAGTGAAAGGATTAAGGAAGACATCTTTGTGTCACAAAGGGACTCACAGTTTTTGGCAATGCTAGAAGAAGGAATTAAGCAAGGGCAAGATGGACACTATGAAATGCCATTGCCCTTTAAAGATAAGAGACCAGAATTGCCAAACAACAAAGCTTGTGCAGAACATAGACTCAAATGTCTAGAGAAACATCTGAAGAAAGATGAGCAATACTACAAGGACTACATGGCTTTCATGAAGGACATATTAGTAAGAGGTAATGCTGAAAAGGTTCCAGAGATGGAGATAAGCAATGAACCAGCATGGTATATCCCTCATCATGGGGTTTACCACCCCCAGAAACCAGGCAAGATCCGCATCACCCAACATGCCTACATCAAGACTGAGAGAATAAAGATCAAGAACAAAGAGTCAGAACCAATCCAGAGCAGACAAAGACCAATCATGGACCCGCAGAACGAACAGCTGATTCACAGAAGACACAAGAGTCTATACAAGTAACTTCCAACAGAGTTGTCCAAGAAAGAAGTAACACTCATACCTCATTGATTATTCCAGTATATGTCTCAACAATAACTGAACCAGGGAAAGAAATTCTAGTGTACGCCTTGCTTGGCACTACTTTCATCCTAAAAGATACATCTGAAATGCTTGATATTAAAAAAAGAACCAGTCAAACTCAAGATTTCCAGCATAACTTTTAAAACAAAGGTTGTGTTCAGCCAGAAATTGATCTTGGTCTACAAGTAACTCTGAAATAAAAATTGAAATGGAGATAAGCAATGAACCAGCATGGTATATCCCTCATCCTGGGGTTTACCACCCCCAGAAACCAGGCAAGATCCGCGTTGTCTCCGCTTGCTCTGCTAGATTTCAGAATACCTCCCAAAATGAACATCTACTGACTGGACCTGAGCTCACAAATACCCTTGTTGGAGTATTTTGTCGTTTTTGGAAAGGCAAAGTCGCCATCATGTGTGATGTGGAGCGTATGTTCCATCAGATTCATGTTGCTCCAAGGGATAGAGACTACCTTCGATTCCTGTGGTGGGAAGAAGGTAATACAGACTATCAGTGTATCGCATGAAAGTTCACCTGTTTGGAGCTGCTTCCTCACCTGGATGTGCAAACTTCGGGCTTAAGTACCTTCCCGCACAAGGTGAAGGCAAGCAGGGCTGGTGCAAGGATTTTTGACACCCTAGGCCAAACCTCATTTTGCCTCTCCCTTGGCTCCACCCGTGACTCCACCCCCTTTGCCCTGCCCAGCCTGATCAGCGCCATTGAATTGCAGCCTGATCAGTGCCAATCAAACGCAGCCTCACCAGCACCCATCAAATGCAGCTTCACCTGTGCCCATCATATACAGCTTCAACTGTGCCCATCAATTACAGCCTCACGGACGGGGGGGGGGGCAGAGGGGGGTATTTGGCAGAACGACAACCACTGCTTAAACACGTTCGTTTCAAAGGGCCATAATGTCTCTAAAGACCGAAGGAAGTGCTCGACCTATCGTAGACGGAGACACAGATTTGAACGATCTGATAGTAGTTGTATTATGAACGTAACATATTTGAAGTGACATAGAATTAATTTGAACGGAAGTCCCGGCCGAGATGGTGATCCGCCTCATCCTACGACGGATCCCCGCGGACCGGTGACAACTAGACAGTGACCGACAAGACGTAACTAAGTACATTTTGGACTGTGACTGTCTCTATTACTCTAACATAATAGTGTACGGTAAACGTTTACATATATCTTTATCACTGACTAGACGGTTTATGGGGGGAGACGGGGGGGGGGG
>BLSH010549818.1:189162-206474 GCA_018402905.1 Glandirana rugosa | reverse complement strand
AGTTTAATCTGCAAATCTCCAACTCTAAGCAGCGGTATTTGAAATCTCAAATTCCCCCAACAATCTGATCGTAGAGCACGATCGTAGCGATCGTTGTTCTATGCAGAGCTTGATCTGCAACTCAAAGCAGCGGTATGTGAAATCTCTAATTTCTGCTATCTGTCCTCAGAGCAACAGCACAGACAGCAGTAGTAAAGTAATCTATCTCAGGATGCAGGATCAGGTCTTAAAATGTCTCAAATCTGTCCCTCAAGCTTTCAGCTTCCTTTCCCTACACTAACCCAAGGAGCATGTGACTGCAGCACTGTGACTCCAGCTTATAAAGAGGCTGGGTCACATGATGCACTGGCCAATTACAGCCATGCCATTAGTAGGCATGGCTGTGATGGCTTCTGAGGGCAAACCAGTGAAACGCTTGTTGATTGGCTGCCCTGCAGCTTCTCAACACGTGGAGTAAAATAGCAGAACCCCGGACCGAACCCAAACGAATTTGAAATGTCCGGGTCCGGGTCCGTGCCACGGACACCCGAAAGTTCGGTACGGACCCGAACGTTACAGTCCGGGTTCGCTCAACACTAATTATGTATTATATTTGTTTAAATTACATTAAACTGTGCTTATGCAAAAGAAATGTAGAACAGTACGTAATGTGCAATAGAAATTTGAGTCTGGTTACCCATAAACAGATGCCCTACATACTTCACATATGAATACTTCACAGACTATATGCTGTCATAACAAACATAACCCAAACATCTGTAGGCAGGCTACCTATACAGTAATTGGCTCGCCCAGGCTGGGGAAGGGTTAAATTTCAGTACCTCAGTATCCAGGCTTTTGAGCGTGGGTCAGCCTTACACCCTGTGCAATACATAAATAGGGGGAAGGCCCAGTTCAAGGGGCTTTCATAGCAACTGGGGGAGATTTAGAACAAGGGAAGACGCCAAGTTTATGGAGTTCGTAAATTCAAGAGCTAGTATGTGACCCCACATGATGCCAGGGTTCCAGAGGACACTACCAGCTATTGGAGATCATTATTGTTGGACTAATTCCTGCAAAGGTATGCCTGGGCAGCAACATCTACTAGTTAGTTTAGGGCCTGGACTCTGTTGCTTCTGCTATATGTTCTGCAAAGAAGAGTTACAGTAAAAGTTGTCACTGTCCTAAGCCTAGTGTGAGGTCATTCAAAGGGGTGCATAGTGGTTTCTGACATATGAAAGAACAGGGTCAGTAAAGCACAGGTGTGGTATGAAGCAAAGCCACTTCCAGGTGGTAACTCAGTAAGACAAGTTGGAGGAGGAATGCAGTTGCTATGGGTAACCAGTAACTAGTGCAAAGTACAAAGTAGCTGGTTATGAAGCGTGGTACCTGGTGTAGGTGACAGGTCCTCCAGTAGTGAGGGGATCAGTGTTTTGGTTCCCTCCCTAACAGCCGGTTCCCCAAAGGTGTCTGGAACCAAACTAGTGGTACAGAAAACTCATGGACTGTACCTGGCCATATGGAACAGGAGTGAACAAGTTAAGTGAGAGCACACATGAGGTACGTGCTAGGTGCTGGGCAGGACCCCATTCTGTCACTGGAAGTGAGGTGGCATACGTATACTAGACTGGAAGATAGGGTATTGACTCAGCGGTGTCCCTCCTAAATGCAACATACAACAAGGAAGGTGTGTAGTGACACGGGACAGCACTCTTACAGAAGGTCTCTGTATTTATTGCTGCTCACTGTGTTTGGCTCATCTCTAAATCAGGGAACTGCCAAAATGTTTATTTTTTTTTAAACAATGTCCCCGTCTGGTCCCAGACATTTATGAGAGTGCACATGCGCGAAATAGCCGCCACGTGCAGAGTGTAGTGACCCCGCTCACACATCGACAGTGGACATCATAGAATGGCCTAGGAAAAGCAGCTGTGTTATGTATCCCTCTGCAGCCACTGGCAGCAGGATCCCCTATGTCAGATTAGGCCACTTTGAGCATGAACAACAGTGTGCAGAGGTTCTTCCACTAAAAAAGTATAGATGTGAAATGAAAGTATTAAATACGAGATTGTTTTTTCAATCCTACTTTAATAACTCGGGAACACTAAATGCTAGAAATCAACTTCATAGGACATCCTATTCAATTTAATGACACTTCAAATGACACTTCATTTGCATACTATATTTTCCCTTTTACTGCCTCTAAGAAATGGACTTCTGTACTTCTTTAGAGATAGCACATAATTGAACTTCATTGTTAACATCGCTTTTCAATATATTTTTATGGAGGTAGTGATAATTTGTCTATTTTTTTCAGGCAATACACATCTGGGCCAAACAAATATATCAAAATTATACAGTATCTTTGTGATCATTCTGTCCATTTTCCAACCCCACATGAAAATGCAAAATCCAACCGTTCTTTCATACCATCCACCCCATCACTATTAACGGAAAGCAGAAAACAGTACTCCAATGTTCCAAGAAATGTATACTCACAATTGCATAGTGAGGCATCAGCAGGAGGAGATAATGGAAGAGCAGCAGTAACTTGCCCAAGAAATTTAAAACAAGTACAAAATATCCACTATTCATAAAGTATCAGACAACATATTGGTAAAGATGATATATTCAGTACACTACAGCTAGCAGAACAAATAGATTTTGTATGGCATGCCACTATTTATCCTGATCTTGTGGTGTTTGCTTGGTCAAAGGAGTTATTGGATTTGGGAAAGATTTGACAAAAACTGCCTTACAAGATTCCAAAATAGAACAAGTGTTTGCCTATGACACCACCTTTAATCTTTGTGATTTCTATATGTCAACGTTTGTTATGAGAAATACAATTGTGGAAATGAACCCAATTTTTCCAGTAGCATTTATGATTCATAAAAGGTAATTTCAAAAATACCATGAACTGTTCATTGGAGAACTTGTGAATTGCTTACATCTAAAGGACATTGAAAATATCCCATTTATGACTGATCATGGAAAAGGAATTATTAATGCTGTACACCAGGGATATGCAATTAGCGGACCTCCAGATGTTGCAGAACTACAAGTCCCATGAGGCATAGCAACACTCTGACAGCCACAAGCATGACACCCAGAGGCAGAGGCATCATGAGTTTTGCAACAGCTAGAGGTCCGCTAATTGCATATCCCTGCTGTACACCATCTATTTCCATTGTTTTATGTGGAAATCACATTTTGAAAGATGTAGCATTGGGTAAAATCTGCTTGAGGAAAAAAAGATGATATAAAAGGTACTGAAGGATCATGTGCAACAGCTTAAAAATTCTGAAAGTGTAGAATGGAGAATAGAATTCCATTCAAAAAGTGAAACTTGTATATTATATTCATTCATTACACACAGACTGATATATTTCAAATGTTTCTTTCTTTTGATTTTGATGATTATAACTGACGACTAAGGAAAATCCCAAATTCAGTATCTCAGAAAATTAGAATATTGTGAAAAAGTTCAATATTGAAGATATCTGGTGCCACACTCTGATCAGCTAATTAACTCAAAACACCTGCAAAGGCCTTTAAATGGTCTCTCAGTCTAGTTCTGTAGGCTACACAATCATGGGGAAGACTGCTGACTTGACAGTTGTCCAAAAGACGACCATTGACACCTTGCAAGAGGAGGGCAAGACACAAAAGGTTCTTACAAAAGAGGCTGGCTGTTCACAGAGCTCTGTGTCCAAGCACATTAATAGAGAGGCGAAGGGAAGGAAAAGATGTGGTAGAAAAAAGTGTACAAGCAATAGGGATCACCGCACCCTGGAGAGGATTGTGAAACAAAACCCATTCAAAAATGTAGGGGAAATTCACAAAGAGTGGACTACAGCTGGAGTCAGTGCTTCAAGAACCACTACGCACAGATGTATGCAAGACATGGGTTTCAGCTGTCGCATTCCTTGTGTCAAGCCACTCTTGAACAACAGACAACGTCAGAAGCGTCTCAACTGGGCTAAAGACAAAAAGGACTGGACTGCTGCTGAGTGATCCAAAGTTATGTTTTCTGATGAAAGTACATTTTGCATTTACTTTGGAAATCAGGGTCCCAGAGTCTGGAGGAAGAGAGGAGAGGCACACAATCCATGTTGCTTGAGGTCCAGTGTAAAGTTTCCACAGTCAGTGATGGTTTGTGGTGCCATGTCATCTGCTGGTGTTATTCCACTGTGTTTTCTGAGGTCCAAGATCAACGCAGCCATATACCAGGAAGTTTTAGAGCACTTCATGCTTCCTGCTGTTGACACACTTTATGGAGATGCAGATTTCATTTTCCAACAGGACTTGGCACCTGCACACAGTGCCAAAGCTACCAGTACCTGGTTTAAGGACCATGGCATCCCTGTTCTTAATTGGCCAAACTCACCTGACCTTAACCCCATAGAAAAACTATGGGGTATTGTGAAGAGGGAGATGTGATATGCCAGACCCAACAATGCAGAAAAGCCGAAGGCCACTATCAGAGCAACCTGGGCTCTCATAACACCAGAGCAGTGCCACAGACTGATCGACTCCATGCCACGCCGCATTGCTGCAGTAATTAAGGCAAAAGGAGCCCCAACTAAGTATTGAGTGCTGTACATGCTCATACTTTTCATGTTCATACTTTTCAGTTGGCCAAGATTTCTAAAAATCCTTTCTTTGTATTGGTCTTAAGTAATATTCTAATTTTCTGAGATACTGAATTTGGGATTTTCGTTAGTTGTCAGTTATAATCATCAAAATTAAAAGAAATAAACATTTTAAATATATCAGTCTGTGTGTAATGAATGAATATAATATACAAGTTTGACTTTTTGAATGGAATTAGTGAAATAAATCAACTTTTTGATGATATTCTAATTATATGACCAGCACCTGTATACATTGAAAAAAACATTTAAGAAGTTGCAGAAAATCCCCAATGAGTACACATACTTCCCATTATACATACCAATTGAGAAAATTGTTGACAGCCTTTGCAAACTTGTGTATTGAAAACAATTTGGTTTCTCTAAATGGACAACTGCAGGTGTTTGTTGTTAAAAGTCCGTTTAAAAATGAGGTACATTCAGTGTGCTTGTCACCAAAGCCAACATGTTCCTGCGGAAGCACTGGACTTTATCATGTAATTGCAGTCCAAAAGGAATCTGGAATATTCATCCAAGATAACTTTACCTACCATCTTTCTTCTTTGAGAAAAGGAGCACGTCGGAAGGAAGGAAAATCAGGACGTAAAAAGGCTAGACAACAAAATGATGACTATAAAACTCAGGCAGCAGCAGATTCCCAGATGGCAAGTCATGCAAACTCATCACAACCAAACAACGACAATAAATTCACAGAGGAGAAGTTGAATCCTGCAAAAGTCCTACAGTCATACAAATGGAGGAGAATGCTGAAGTCCAGTATGCCATCTCACCACATGAAAATGATCAAACCTTCACACAAGTTTCATGCAAGAGCCCCACAATTACACAGCTCACAGATGAGAATGTTGCATTCCAGCCTTCAAAGCATAAAAGCACACCAAAAAAATCAGATAGCTTTATAGTTGGAAAGCCTTGGGATGAAAATATAGGCCCAATTGACAATCTGAAACCATGTCTTAAGCCAAAGGCTTGGCTTGAAGGAGATGTAATAAAATGGGCCTTGATGCTGTTAGTTAAAGAATCTGAAATTTCCAGTTCTTGTTTTGCAATTCCTCCACATTTTTTCCATGCTGTTAGTAATGGAGGACATGCATCCTTTGTAAAATTTGCAGATTGCTTATCACTTTTAAACTATGATGTTTTCCTCTTTCCAATTAACAGTGATCTAACTTAATATGGATGAGGTCTGCACTGGTTTTTGGCTGTAGCCGACCTAAAATCTAAAAGAGTGACAATAATGGACTCTCTAAGCAACAAATATAAAACATACTGTGCTGTTCTACAAAAAAATGCTCTAACAGCAGGGATTCTCAACCAGGGTTCCTCCAGAGGCTGCTAGGGGTTCCTTGAGCAATGGTCAATTTCTACCTCTCAGATAAATTCCCAATGATACTATTGATCTTTTTAGTTATCTGTAAGGGGGTAATTCTTCCCAATGACCACAAGTGTAAGGAGCATTCTTCCCACTGACCATCACATTAATGTATCATGAGTTGTTGATCTTTAATTTTTAGCAGGGGTTCCCCAAGATCGGAGAATTATTTCAAGGGTTCTTCGGTGTTGAAAGGGTTGAGAAAGGCTTCTCTAAAGCATCCACACTCTCTGTTCCTCAGCAGAGTTTGTTGAAGCAGACTGGACTTGGATTGTGAGTGCTGACTGCCCAAAACATGTCATCCTAAATTCATACATTATATGTAATGGTCTGTGTGGAGTTTTGACAGCAATAAAGTTAGACAGTGGATACATAGCAAGATACTGCAAGTAGATTACTCATACCTAAAAACAAAACAAACAGCAAAGTACACACACGTAGCAGGAAAAATGGAGAAATACAGCCCACCAATGGTCAAAATAGCAGAACAGAACACACAGGAGGACATGAGTACCTGCACATCCCATTACTGCAATTCAAAAGCCTGGACATATTGTACATCTTTTTACTGCCCCGGTGACAATGACCATGAAGAAAAACAGATACTACCAGAAGTGTGGAGGACAGAAGCGTAGACCACCAACATATTTTGCTTGTTTACATTGCAAGAAATTAGCACAACATGTTTAATACAATTTGTATTAACCTATTTTGAAGCATGTTAAATTGTCATGTTTTGCTTGTTTATCTGTTATTGCCATAAACAACTTTGAATAAAAAGATTTCAAATGTGTTTTATAAAAGGTTTTAATAGAGGGTACATTTGATTGGTATTAGGAGAACACTGTTCTCAGATTATAACATTTATATGTTTGGTTATCCCCCGTGTTTGGTAGGAAGCGTTTCCATATCCCCCAACCAGTAAGTTATACCTGGAACGTACATGTTAAGACATGTAATTTTCTTCAGCTAATGTTTATTAAGGATAATAGTATAATTATAGATGGATAACTTTTTTGTACTGATTTAAAAGTATTTTTTTAAACATGTTTGTTGGAATTTTGGGTTGTGTTTCAATAAATGTAATTTCAATTTTTTTGCTAGTTCTGTTTTTAAGAATTTTATTTCTACATATTATATTTGCTTATTGTGCTGTTGATAAGTACATAACAATCTGCCCTACAAAATGAAACTACTTGGAGAAATAAATAACAAGAACTTTTTCAAAATGAGGTGTTCTATCATACATCTTGCACACTTTATATTTATTCTAGAAATCAGGGGGAAAAAACAAACCCCCTTACGAGTGATGGATCAATAGCCAATTTAGGGATGGAAAACAAAATATGAAAACATTGTAGTGCAATGTTTCAAGAAACCAATAATGGTCCATGATGTGGGTGATTAAAATGCTCACTCATATTTTCATGACCAGTAGCTGAGCAAGGGACCGATCAAGTTTCTGTATATTACTGGTAAAAGAAAATGTATAAAGAAAGGTCAAATGTGTTCCTTTTCAAGTGTAACCATGGTGTTCCACCAATAATCCCGATGTAGAACAATAATTAAACCCATATTCTTATCAGAAATGGGGTGAAAATATTACTTGGGATGTGTAACAATGATATTTCACCCATAATCCCCATGCATAAAAAAAAATATATATATATATACCCATATTCTTATCAGAAACAGGTTAAAAATGTTGTTTGTGTAATCATAATATTCCACCCAAAAACCCCATGTAGAAAATTAATTATACCCATATTCTTATTAGAAATAGATTAACTATTTTCAATGATATGTTTAACTATGATTTTCCACCCATAATCCCCATAAAGAACAATAATTAAACCCATATTCCTATCAGAAACAAGTGAAATGCATTACGTAGGATGTGTAGCTATGATATTCCACCTACAATCCCCATAAAGAACAATTGTTCTACCCATATTCCTATCAGAAACAGATCAAATGCATTACGTAGAATGTGTATCTATAATATTCCACCCATAATCCCCATGTAGAACAATAAATATAGCTATATTCCTATCAGAAAAGGGTTAAATATGTTCTTAGGTATGTTTATGATATTACACCCATAATCCCCATGTAGAAAAATAATTATGTGCATATTGTTAGGAAACATCCGGGCCATTGGATTGCCAATGCACGGGTGCGCATAGCGTGTGCGTGCGCCCATGCGCGCACTTGTGCACATTCGCACGCGTATGCGCCGGCCATGGCACCAATAGCTGCCATTTAAGCAGACAGCACCAGGAAGCAAGTGTTGTCCATTCTACAGCGTTTCCCAGTGTGATTCCATGACTTGTTTTCTAAAGACTTCCTGTATCTGTGACCCGGCTTGCCTGACCTTGTTGAACTCTGCCTGCACCGATCCTCAGCTTGCCTACGACGACACTTCTGCCTGATCCTCTTGTACTTCAGCTGCCTGCCTGTTAACGACCCTGCCTGTACCCGACTACCCCCTTGCCTGCTCCTTCTGTACCGCACTTGCCCGCTTGTTACTGACCCGGCCTGCATCACCAATCTTCTGTCCTGCATGGGCTCCTGGAGGATCCTCACAACATCATCTGCATCCCTACCAGCCCTTGTGCCCCCCTGTGCTCTGGAACCTCCTGTCTGCTCTATCAGGGGTTCCTGAACCAGGGCCGTAAGAGAGGTTGCCCACTGCATAGTCAGTCTCCACTACCAGGTACGTGACACATATTCTTATCAGAAATAGGTAAGGAATATGTTCCTAGGTATGTTTAACTGTAAGATTCCACCCAAAATTCCCATGTAGAAAAATAATTATATGCATATTCTTATCAGAAATAGGTTAAATATGTTCCTAGGTATGTTTAACTGTAATATTTCACCCATAATCCCCATGTAGAAAAATAATTATATGCATATTCTTACCAGAAATAGGTTAAATATGTTCCTTGGTATGTTTAACTCTGATATTCCACAAATAATCCCCCATGTGGAAAAATATATGTGTGCATATCAGAAATAGGTAATATATGTTCCATATTAGGTGTAAATATGATATTCCACCAATAATCCCCATGAAAAACAATTCTACCCATATTCCTATCAGAAACAGGTCAAATGTATTACGTAGGATGTGTATCTATGATATTCCACCCATAATCCCCATGCAGAAAAAATAATTAGGAACATATTTAACCAATTTCTGGTAAGAATATGGGTATATGTATAATTAAATCATAAAGTGCAGCGCTGTCAAATGTTCAAAAATCTTTAAATAGCAGAAGAATGACAGGAGAGTTCCCAGCTTCTGTGCATAAACTGAGGAAATTAGTGTGTCACACTACACCAGGACCACACCACTCTTACCCTAATGCGTGTGACCCCCTGGATAAGAGCGGTCAAACACGCTTCAATTACTGACAGGCAATCAGGCTCAATGGGACTGCTTCTCCTTTCACAAAACTTCCAGGGTCCCGGTGTAAAAACAGATCATCACAAATATCAGCTTTTCCTCGTTTCCACCCCGATAACCAGCCAGACACAATCCCTCAGATGTGGTACCATAGAAAAGTAAGGAAGCTCCACGTGGTGTCATAACGTTTAAAAATAATTTAATGATAAATAAAATAACACTCACATGGAGACCTGTAAATACAGGCGAGTTAGTGGCTTTCCGCCAGTCACAAAGATGGCCGCGACGGGCCGCGCATGCGCAGTTCAGCATATTGGTGGACATATGTGCGTAGCTCCAACCGGTTTAGTCACATCTGACATCATCAGGGGCACGCCCACACGTCCGTACCACGCAAATAAATACCTCACGTCACTCAGAAAGGTCCAATCAGCAACAGAACCAAAACTAACTTATTTTCATATGGGAGGGGGATCTAGATTCAGTTACGTCCTTTTTGGAGTTCCTTAATGAAAACGACAAGGGGATTTCCCTGACTTATGAGATAAGCGCCTCCGAGATACACTTCTTGGACCTTTGTATAAAAGCTTTAGGATAAACTCTGATCATTAGCACATATTTTAAAAATACTGATCTACAGAATACAGCTACATACCAACTGACTCCTGCCATCATCCGGCGTGGATTTTGGCGGTTCCTAAGGGACAGTTCCTTCGGTTGAGAAGGAACTGTTCAAGGGTGGAGGATTATCGTAATGAGGCACAGGTCCTACTAAAAAGTTTGTGGAGAAAGGCTATGAGAGGGAGGATCTGGTACGCATAATGGATGAGGTGGAGCAGCAGGATAGAGAAAGCCTTACGAAGGAGAAGTCCTCTCTGGTTGGTCGGACTCGGGACTGGGGCTCCACTTTTTTCACCACCTATTCGAATCAACATTATCTGGTTAAGATAATTCTGTCTAAACACTGGTCAATTCTAAAAAATGACTGGATACTGGGCCCAATCCTCCCTGAAAGACCGGGGGTTGTGTTTAGGGGCTCAGGGAGTCTGAGGAGTAGGGTGGCACCAAACATACCCGATCCACCAACTAGACCTATATTTTTTCAGGATTTCAAGGGTTATTATTTTTGTAAACGGTGCAAAGCCTGCAGGATACACATGCTAAAGGGCAGGAAGATTGAGTCTTTCAGCTCCTCTGCTACAGGGAGAAGTTATGATATTGGATTGTGTATTACTTGTAGTACCACAAATGCGGTATACCTCATTAAATGCCCGTGTGGATTAGACTACGCGAGGAGAACTACACGTAGCCTGGCCATCAGATTGGGCGAACATGTTTCTAATATTAAAAAGGGATTTCCAGGCCACGGTGTGTCTAGACACTATGGTCTTAACCACTTAAGGACCGGAAGGATTTTCAGCTTTAGGACCGGAGCCCTTTTTGCGATTCGGCGCTGCGTCGCTTTAACTGACAATTGCACGGTCGTGCGACATTGTACCCAAACGAAATTTGCGTCCTTTTTTTCCCACAAATAGAGCTTTCTTTTGGTGGTATTTGATCCCCTCTGCGTCATTTCTGATCGCCGCTATAAACAGAAGAAGAGCGACAATTTTGCAAAAAAATCCAAATTTCTTACTTTTTGCTAAAATACAAATCCAAAAAAAAAATATAAAAAAAATTTTTTTTCACCGTTTTTGGCCGATTTATATTCTTCCTCATATTTGCGATAAAAAAAATCACAATCGGCGTTTATTGATTGGTTTGCGCAAAAGTGGTCGCGATTACGGATGATGAGAATTCATTTTTGGGGTTTTTATTTATTTTTTATTTTTTACTATTAATGGCGGCGATCTGCGATTTTTAGCGGTACTGTGATATTGGGGCGGACATGTCGGACCATTTTGACACTTTTTTGGGACCATTGGCATTTATACAGCGATCAGTGCTATAAAAATGCACTGATTACTGTGTAAATGCCATTGGCAGTGAAGGGGTTAACCTGCAGGGGGCGCTCTAAGGGTTAAGTATGTTCCCTGGGTGTGTTCTAACTGTGGGGGGACTGCCCTGGCTGGGGAAGGGAAGTGGTCACAGCCTCCATGTACAGGAAGGCTGTGATCACAGCCCTTCCCCCTTCACAGACAGAGGTCCGTGATTACATACACGGACCTCCGTTCCTTCGCTCCGGAGGGGCCATCACGGGTAGCCGGTGGCAATCGCTCCCTGGCCCTCCCCGAACACAGTGAGCGTGCGGGCGCACCTCCATCGGCGCGCGCTCACTAGGCGCGATCACGAGGCCGCCGTCATATGACGGCGATCCGCGTTACAGAGCCACTTTGCCACCGTCAATTGCCGATTGGCGGTCGGCAAGTGGTTAAGCATGGGAGAGATCCATCTGGCACCATGTTTATAGCCATAGAGAAATTTATTCCACACTGGAGAGGAGCCAATGCCAAAAGATCCATCTCTCAGAATTAGGATGGATTTACAGACTTAAAAGTTATGCGCCCTTTGGTCTCTACATAGATTGGGATATTAATTGTTTTATTAATAACAGTTGAATATAATATTGTCCCCTTCTTTTTACTAAAATAGTGTACTTGGGCTGTTTGTCTTTTTTTTGTATGTATATTTAATTTTTGTAAACCTCATGTCACAATGGGGATGGCTATGGCGTTTTTTAAAAATGGGTTTTTTAAAAATGGGTTTTTTAAAAATGAGATTTTAAAACAGATTTTCTGGAATTTCATATTTTAATTATCGAGTATAAATAAAGTTTTTTTTAGCTTTGGAATGTACTTAGAACACAGACACCACTTCAAAAATCTATCATTTGAACCCTGGAGGGTGCCAACCGTGATTGGTTTATTTATTATAACTTTTGGGCTATGGGTGGTGGCCGCCATCTTTTTAGCAGGTATGATTGAGCCAGGCTGCCATTTACCATAATCAGTTTCCATCTATTTAAATTAGTTTTGGTTCAGTTGCTAATTGGCCCTTTCTGAGTGACGTGGGGTATTTATTTGCATGGTACGAACATGTGGGTGTGCCTCTGATGACGTCAGATGTGACGAAACCGGTCAGAGCTACGCACACACGTCCACCACGCTGAACTGCGCATGCGTGGCCCGTCCCGGTCATCTTTGTGACTGGCGGAACGCCACTAACTCGCCTGTATTTACAAGTCTCCATGTGAGTGTTATTTTATTTATCATTAAATGCTTTTTAAACGTTATGACACCATGTGGAGCTTCCTTACTTTTCTATGGTACCACATCTGAGGGATTGTGTCCGGCTGGTTATCGGGGTGGAAACGAGGAAAAGCTGATATTTGTGATGATCTGTTTTTACACCGGGACCCTGGAAGTTTTGTGAAAGGAGAAGCAGTCCCATTGAGCCTGATTGCCTGTCAGTAATCGAAGCGTGTTTGACCACTCTTATCCAGGGGGTCACACGCATTAGGGTAAGAGTGGTGTGGTCCTGGTGTAGTGTGACACACTAATTTCCTCAGTTTATGCACGGAAGCTGGGAACTCTCCTGTCATTCTGCTATTTAAAGATTTTTGAACATTTGACAGCACTGCACTTTATGATTTAATTTTACTAGATGCTCCAGTGTAGAACATTGTATACAGCTGCTACAACCACTATTGTTCTGATTTTACCTTGATTTATATGCGCGGATTTATATATATATATATATATATATATATATTTATGTTCCTATGTATGTTTAAATGTAATATTACACCCATAATCCCCACATAGAAAAATAATTATATACATATTCTATCAGAAATAGATTAAATATGTTCCTATGTATATTTCACTACAATATTCCACCCATAATCCCCATGTAGAAAAATAATTATATGCATATTCTTATCAGAAATATGTTAAATATGTTCCTATGTATGTTTAACCAGTTGCCGACCGCCCGCCGTGGATTGATGGCGGTAACATGGCTCGATATCACATATCTCCATCACCTGACGGCGGCAGCAAGATCACGGATCGTAAGCACGCGCGTGCAGCAGGAGGCGCGCTCGTGTGCTCACTGTGTATCAGGGGAGCCAGGGAGCGGGTAGGGTGGACTCGATGTCTGCCGGCTACCCGCGATCGCTCCCTACAGTGACAAAACGGGATTCCATGTATGTAAACACACGTATCTCCGTTGTGACAGGGAAGAAGGAGTGTGATTGCATGCCTCCTGTATATGGGAGCTGCGATCACTCTCCTCCCCTAGTCAGTCCAGAACCCACACAGTTAGTAACACATCCCAGGGAACACAGTTAACACTTTGATCGCCCCCTAGTGTTAATGTTAACCCCTTCCCTGCCAGTGACATTTATACAGTAATCAGTGCATTTTCATAGCACTGATCGCTGTATAAATGTCAATGGTCCCAAAAAAGTGTCAAAAGTGTCCTACAAATCCGCCGCAATATCGCAGTCCCTTTAGAAAACGCAGATCGCCGCCATTGCTAGTAAAAAAAAAAACCCATAAATGAATTCTCATCGTTCGTAAACGTGTCAATTTTTGCGCAACACAATCAATATACATCAATTGCAATTTTTTTTACCAAAAATATGAGGAAAGAATATATATCGGGCAAATCTGATTTTTTTTCTTTTGCATATATATTTTAGCAAAAAGTAAGAAATATTGTTTTTTTTTGCAAAATTGATGCTTTTTCTTACTCTGCAGCGGTGATCAGAAGTAACGCAGAGAGGATCAAATACCACCAAAAGAAAGCTCTATTTGTGGGAAAAAAAGGACGCCAATGTTGTTTGGGTACAACGTTGCATGACTGTGCAATTGTCAGTTAAAGTGACGCAGTGCCGAATCACAAAAAATGCTCTGGTCCTAAAGGGGGAAATCCTTCCGGGGCTGAAGTGGTGAACTATGATATACCCATAATCCCCATGTATGAAAATAATTATATGCAAATTCTTATCAGAAATAGGTTACACATGTTCCTATCTTTAACAACAAACAGCCAAGGAAAAATCCAAGGAAAAACCAAGCTCAACTTAACAACCAGCTTAAAACCAGCCAAATTAACCTGTCTAACAGTATGCGTTAAAAGCAGGGGATTGGTTACACACATTTGCAAATGCATGTGTAAGCTGGAGGGCCCCGACAAGGCTCCCTGCATCCTCCCGACCTATCTGTAGCTTGTGAGAGACTCCACAGTGGGAGCACATGCATTCTGGTGAGATAGATGAAGGCAGGTGGCCTGGAGGTAGCCCATCCCTCCTTAAAGGTACAGGGATACACTGGACACCCAGCAAATAGCAAAATGACTGCAAAGGTGTCAGTGCGTTTACCTGACCAGAATCAAATATCCAAAAAGTAAGCCGCTGCCTCCATCTATAACTGGTCTATATAGTAAGCAGCGCTGGAGGGCATCAACAACAAACAGCCAAGGAAAACCCAAGCTCAACTTACCAACCAGCTTGAAACCAGCCAAATTAACCTGTCTAACAGTATGCGTTAAAAGCAGGGGATTGGCTACACACATTTGCAAATGCATGTGTAACCTGGAGGGCCCCGACAAGGCTCCCTACGTCCTCCAGAACTAATTACCAACTTGGTAAGTTGAGCTTGGTGTTTCCTTGGATTTTTCCTTGGCTGTTTGTTGTTACTTGATGCCCTCCAACGCTCTTACTATATAGACCAGTTATAGATGGAGGCAGTGGCTTACTTTTTGGATGTGGAAGGAGGGATGGGCTACCTCCAGGCCACCTGCCTTCATCTATCTCATCAGAATGCATGTGCTCCTGCTATGGAGTCTCTCACAAACCAGAGATAGGTCTGGAGGACGTAGGGAGCCTTGTCGAGGCCCTCCAGCTTACACATTTGTAAATGTGTACAACCAATCCCCTGCTTTTACCGCATACTGTTAGGTTAATTTGGCTGGTTTCAAGCTGGTTGGTAAGTTGAGCTTGGTTTATCCTTGGATTTTTCCTTGGCTGTTTGTTGTTAGATGATGCCCTCCAACGCTCCTTACTATATAGACCAGTTATAGATGGAGGCAGTGGCTTACTTTTTGGATGTTCCTATCTTTGTTTAACTACAATATTCCACCCATAATCCCCATGTAGAAAAATAATTATATGCACCTATGATATTCCATCCATAATTCACATGCAAAAAAATAATAACCACATTCTTTTAGGAAATGCATCAATTTTTTCCTTGGCGCGTGTAACCTATAATCTTTATTTTTAAATATCTTTTTCCAGATTCCTAATAAAACTGGTAAAATATAGTGTTTTACACATACAGTATGTATTGCAGGAATACTGTATATTGAGTAATTTTTCCATCACCTCTGTATAATTTACTGTGATTCTATTGTACAGCTGCATATATATCAGCAAGTAAACTGTTAAACATTAGCAACAGCTTCTTGCAACATTGTATCAAGCAATGCAGAAAAGAATAACATATTTTGAGCAACAACAGAGTCATTACCATATATGTATGTAACAAGTATATTGACACCTAGTGAGTGTGCTGAGTATTGCAGCCAGAGCTGGGCTGGGAATAAAAACCAGCACTGGAAATCATTTCATACCAGCCCCATAGCATTATTATGCCAGTCCAACCGCATAACGCCATTATTTTCATTGTTCATAAAAGGGAAAACCATGCATTTTAAAGCACATTTGAAGATTGTATAATATATAGATAAGACAGATATGAAAGCACTTAGGGCTTTATATATAAAAGCAAATTCCGGTTAAAAGTGGAACAATCATCAAGGGGACACCAGGAACTCTAAGAATGTGAGGGGGACTCTGGTGACCAGAGGCCACCTTCCACAGACAGAATACACTAAAGTAAGGGGGGGGGGGATTATTGATATACAGTAAGGGGGAAAACTTTATATTGGTGTCCCCTTACATTATTGTATTCACGCTCCCCTTACATCACTCACCCCCCCACCATTCAGAATGGTCTGCCAGCGCTGTCACTCACCTCCTCTCAGGTGCACCATGCAGGGCTCAGTCAGCCGGCTCCAGCTTGGTGGCACTGGTTTTATCCCATAGTCTCCTCTCCACAGTCCTCTCAGCACTCTCAATCTTAACTCTCCTCCAGACTCCCCCCTTACAGACTGTAGACATGATGAATGACAAGAGATGGTCAGAGGTTGCGGACATGATACAAGAGATGGTCAGTGACTGCAGGCATGATGCAGGAGATGGTTAGAGACTGCAGACATTATACAAGAGATCAATGCATAAAAATGCAGCCTAATAGTTCCCACCAAATGCAGCCTACCAGTGCCCACCAAATGCAGCCCCATCAGTGCCTATCAAATGCAGCCTCATTAGTGCCCATCAAATGCAGCCCCATCAGTGTCCATCAAATTCAGCCTCATCAGTGCTCATCAAATGCAGCCTACCAGTACCCACCAAATGCAGCCCACCAGTGCCCATCAAATGCAGCTTATCGGTGCCCATCAAATGCAGCCTCATCAGTGCCCATCAAATGCAGCCTACCAGTGCCCACCAAATGCAGCCCCATCAGTGCACATCAAATGCAGCCTACCAGCGCCAACCAAATGCAGCCCCATCAGTGCCCACCAAATGCAGCCCCATCAATGCCCACCAAATGCAGCCTACCAGTGCCCACCATATACAGCCTACCAGTGCCCATCAAATGCAGCCCCACAAGAGCCCATCAATGCAGCCTACCAGCGCCCATCATTGCAGCCTACCAATGTATAACATATCAATGCCCATCAAATGCAGCCCTATCAGTGCCCATTAAATGCAGCCTACCAGTGCCCACCAAATGCAGCCCCATCAGTGTCCACCAAATGCAGCCCCATCAAACCACCTGTGACTACCCCGACGTAAACCACCCGTGACCATCCGACGTAAATT
>BLSH010549818.1:161640-187340 GCA_018402905.1 Glandirana rugosa | reverse complement strand
CCCATCAGTGCCCACCAAATGAAGCCTGCCAGTGCCCACCAAATGCAACCCCATCAGTGCCCACCAAATGCAGCCCCGTCAACGCCCACTAAATGCAGCCTACCAGTGCCCACCATATACAGCCTACCAGTGCCTATCAAATGCAATTTATCAGTGCCCATCAAATGCAGCCCACAAGTGCCCATCAAATATAACTTATCAGTGCCCATCAAATGCAGCCCTATCAGTGCCCATCAAATGCAGCCTCATCAGTGCCCATCAAATGCAGCCTACCATTGCCCATCAAATGCAGCCTACCAGTGCCCACCAAATGCAGCTCCATCAGTGCCCACCAAATGCAGCCTACCAGTGCCCACCAAAAGCAGCCCTATTAGTGCCCACCAAATGCAGCCCCATTAGTGCCCACCAAATGCAGCCTACCAGAGCCCACCAAATGCAGCTTATCAGTGCCCATAAAATGCAGCCTACCAGTGCCCATCAATGAAGCCTACCAGTGCCCATCAAATGCAACTTATCAGTGCTCATAAAATGCAGCCCCATCAGTGCCCACCAATACAGTCTACCAGTGTCCATCAATGCAGTCTACCAGAGCAGCCTACTAGTGCCCATCAATTCAGCCTACCAGTGCCCACTATATGCAGCCTCATTAGTGCCCATCAGTGCAGCCTACCAGTGCCCATCAATGCCGTCTATCAGTGCTCACCAATGCAGCCTTCCTGTGCCCATCAATGCCGCCTATCAGTGCTCACCAATGCAGCCTACCTGTGCCCACAAATACAGCCTACCTGTGCCTCTCAAGGCTGCCATCTATCAGTGCTCACCAATGCAGCCTACCTGTGCACGTCAATGCCGCCTATCAGTGCCCACCAATGCAGCCTTCCTGTGCCCATCAATGCCGTCTACCTGTGCCCATCAATGCTGCCTATTAGTGCCCACCAATGCAGCCTACCGGGGCGCATCAATGCTGCCTGTTGGTGCTCACCAATGCAGCCTACTAGTGCCCATCAATGCCACCTATCACTGCCCACCAATGCAGCCTACCAGTGCCCATCAATGCCGTCTATCAGTGCTCACCAATGCAGCCTTCCTGTGTCAATCAATTCCGCATATCAGTGCTCACCAATGCAGCCTTACCTGTGCCCACAAATGCAGCCTACTTGTGCTTCTCAAGGCTGCCATCTATCAGTGCTCACCAATGCAGCCTACCTGTGCACGTCAGTGCCGACCAATGCAGCCTACCTGTGCCCATCAATGCCGCCTACCTGTGCCCATCAATACTGCCTATTAGTGCCCACCAATGCAGCCTACCGGGGCGCATCAATGCTGCCTGTTGGTGCTCACCAATGCAGCCTACTAGTGCCCATCAATGCCACCTATCAGTGCCCACCAATGCAGCCTACATTTGCCCATCAATGCCACCTATCAGTGCTCACCAATACAGCCTACCTGTGCCCATCAATGCTGCCTATCAGTGCTTACCAATGCAGCCTACCTGTACCCATCAATGCAGTCTATCAGTGCTCACCAATGCAGCCTACCTGTGCCGATCCATGCTGCTTACCAGTGCCCACCAATGCAGCCTACCTGTGCCCATCAATGCTGCCTATCAGTGCCCACCAATGCAGCCTACCTGTGCCCCTCAATGTGGTCTGTCAGTGATTACCAATGCAGCCTACATGTGCCCATCAATGCCGCCTATCAGTGCCCACCAATGCAGTCTACCTTTGCCCATCAATGCCGCCTATCAGTGCTCACCAATGCAGCCTACCTGTGCCCATCAATGCCACCTATCAGTGCCCACCAAATGCAGCCCCATCAGTGCACATCAAATGCAGCCTACCAGTGCCCACCAAATGCAGCCCCATTAGTTCCCACCAAATGCAGCCCCATCAGTGCCCACCAAATGCAACCCCATCAGTGCCCACCAAATGCAGCCCATCAATGTCCAGAAATTGGAGCCTACCAGTGCCCACCATATGCAGCCTACCAGTGCCCATCAAATGCAATTTATGAGTGCCCATCAAATGCAGCCCCACAAGTGCCCATCAGTGCAGTCTACCAGTGCCCATCAATGCAGCTTACCAGTGCCGATCAAATGAAGCCCTATCAGTGCTGATCAAATGAAGCCTATCAGTGCCCACCAAATGCAGCTCCATCAGTGCCCACCAAATGCAGCCTACCAGTGCCCACCAAATGCAGCCCCATTAGTGCCCACCAAATGCAGCTTATCAGTGCCCATCAAATGCAGACTACCAGTGCACATCAAATGCAATTTGTCAGTGCCCATCAAATGCATCTCCAAAAATGCCCATCAATGCATTCTACCAGTGCCCATCAATGCAGCCTACCAGTGCCCATCAATGCAGCGTACCAGTGCCCATCAAATGCAACTTATGAGTGCCCATCCAATGCAGCCCCATCAGTGCCCACCAATGCAGTCTACCAGTGCAGCCTACTAGTGCCCATAAATTCAGCCTACCAGTGCCCACCAAATGCAGCCTCATCAGTGCCCAGTAGTGCAGCCTACCAGTGCCCATCAGTGCAGCCTACCAGTGCCCATCAATGCCGTCTATTAGTGCTCACCAATGCCGCCTATCAGTGCTCACCAATGCAGCCTACCTGTGCCCACAAATGCAGCCTACCTATGCCTCTCAAGGCTGCCTTCTATCAGTGCTCACCAATAAAGCCTACCTGTGCACGTCAATGCCGCCTATCAGTGCCCACCAATGCAGCCTACCTGTGCCCATCAATGCTGCCCACCTGTGCGCATCAATGCTGCCTGTTGGTGCTCACCAATGCAGCCTACTAGTGCCCATCAATGCCGCCTATCAGTGCCCACCAATGCAGCCTATCTGTGCCCATCAATGCTGCCTATCAGTGCCCACAATGCAGCCTACATGTGCCCATCAATGCCACCTATCAGTGCTCACCAATACAGCCTACCTGTGCCCATCAATGCGGTCTATCAGTGCTCACCAATGCAGCCTACCTGTGCCCATCAATGCTGCCTTTCAATGCCCACCAATGCAGCCTACCTGTGCCCATCAATGTGGTCTATCAGTGCTTACCAATGCAGCCTACATGTGCCCATCAATGCTGCCTATCAGTGCCCACCAATGCAGCCTACCTGTGCCCATCAATGCCGCCTATCAGTGCTCACCAATGCAGCCTACCTGTGCCCATCAATGCCACCTATCAGTGCCCACCAAATGCAGCCTCATCAGTGCCCATTAGTGCTGTCTATCAGTGCTCATTAATGCAGCCTTCCTGTGCCCATCAATGCCGCCTATCAGTGCCCACTAATGCAGCCTACCTGTACCCATCAATACCACCTATCAGTGCTCACCAATGCAGCCTACCTGTGCCCATAAATGCCGCCTATCAGTGCCCATCAATGCTGCCTATCAGTGCCCACCAATGCAGCCTACCTGTGCCTAATGCCGCCTATCAGTGCCCATCAATGCCGCCTATCAATGCCCACCAATGCAGCCTACCTGTGCCTAATGCCGCCTATCAGTGCCCATCAATGCCGCCTATCAATGCCCACAAATGCCGACTACCTGTGCCCATCAATGCCACCTATCAGTGCCTGTCAATGCAGCCTACCTGTGCTCCTCAATGCTGCCTATCAGTGCCCACCAATGCAGCCTACCTGTGCCTATCAATGCCACCTATCAGTGCTCACCAATGTAGCCTACATGTGTCCATCAATGCCGCCTATCAGTGCTCACCAATGCAGCCTACCTGTGCCCACAAATGCAGCCTATCTGTGCCCACAAATGCCACCTACCTGTGCCCACAAATGCAGCCTACCTGTGCCCACATGGATTACACACAGAGCAGCTGTCTCCTGCAGTGTCAGTGAGCTTTGCTCTGTCATGTTCGGCGCGCTGTATTAAAGTCCCACCTCCTAGACCAGCAGATTCTATGATAATAAATGTCACACTGATTCAATGGATTGGATCAGTGTGACATTTATTATCATAGGATCCGCTGGTCTAGGAGGCGAGACTTTAATACAGCGCGTTGAACATGTCAGACCAAAGCTTATTGACACTGTGGGAGATAGCCGCCGGAGAGGAGCGGAGGAGGTGGGGATATGAGAACTCTGAGGCCCCGGATCGGCCCAGCTGAAGCCGCAGCTCAAAGCGCCCCCAGGGCAGGTGGCCCACCGGGATATTTCCCGCTATCCCGGTAGGCCAGTCTGGCCCTGATTGCAGCCAATAATCCAATCATCCCAATATGCAGTTTAGTACGTCCCCTCTAAGAATTCTAGTGAGGGCCCTGGATAACAATAAAACAAGGGGGGGGAGTAAATGTAATATCCTTAAGGAGGCTGTGTAGAGCAATGCCCCACTAGAGAGGAGAGCAAAAAGAGAGATGGCGCATGAAGGGCATTAAGCAGATTTTGCTTAGGAAGCCTCCAATACTGCTGCCATGGATCAGGAGGTGCCCTTTTTTAAAGGAAAGCTGGTGAAAGTACTAAAGAAAAGAGCAGACAGAGAGGAGTAGCATACTACTAGTGGGGTGAAGAAAGCCTCCAGTAAGAAACTAAATAGAGTGCACTTTTCGTTTTATTTTATATTCAGGATATAATGTGCAAATAAAAAGTAAGACATTTCAGACAGACTGTCTTTCTTCTAATTTGGATGCAGTCCTTGTAGCAGGAATCCTTCCCTGTTACCTAATAAGACCATTGAGCTGTTACATTAGCTCATCCAGAATGATTTGTATGGCAGCTAATAAGAAGGTCTTATAGTACATGGGACCCAACAATTATTATTGCTAATCAGGTATGAATGACTTTGTTCAAGGAAATGTCTTATAGAGTGATAACTAAAATTAGCTTGTGGAGTTCTTATAGGCAATGCATTTTGCATTATTTGGAAGATGTAAGCCACTTTTACTGTGATAGCATTGTGTATCAGAAGTGTTTTTTTTAAACATGTTGCAACATATACGGAGAAACCCTTTTTACTATGCAGGTCTGAAAGAAGAATTGATAGGTTGCTACTGGCATTGAAGGCTCTGGCAAAGATTCAAAGGGATACAAACACTCCTACAGGTGCAAGGTTAGATGAAGCCTAGAATGCCGTACCCTCTACACCATTGCTTGGGAATTGTGGGCCTGTGTGTGATTTGTGTGAGTACATGAGGGTCAGCTCCTAACAAATTGTGAAAGAATGAGAGAACCAAGCTATAGAAATCAATCCTTATATATGGAATGAAGGGATGAAGGCATGAAAGGATAATGACTTACTCCATACAAGCTGACTTTTACTGGGACAATGTTGGGGCTCCACCAGGCAATAGAGAGATGCCAATCTGAAGCAATCATTTGCAATAGTGGCTCCACCACACTAATTCTGGAAGCTACTCATAAACAATTCCTGATGTAGAAGAAATAATAATATTGTAACACCTTGGAGAAGTGTTGAGAGGAACTCAAGGTAAATACTGTAATGTAAAAAGACATCCTGAGTTGCTTGACATGTACACCAAACCTATGTTCAATGCATTTAAAGTGTTACTAAACCCATAACAGTAAAATCGGTCTGTATATGCAGTAAAGCATGCTTGTTATACTCACTGTGGAACCTAAGGGGTTAATCAGAGTACCAGGCACCAGCCCATCAGAGTACCCAAGTACCTGTCACCAGCCCAACAGAGTACCTGTCACCAGCCCATCAGTGTACCCGTGTGCCTGTCACCAGCACATCAGAGTACCAGAGTACCAGTCACCAGCCCATCAGAGTATCTGAGTACCTGTCACCAGCCCATCAGAGTACCCGAGTGCCTGTCTCCAGCCCATCAGAGTATCCAAGTACCTGTCACCAGCCCATCAGAGTACCCGAGTACCTGTCACCAGTCCATCAGGGTACCCGAGTACCTGTCATCAGCCCATCAGAGTACCCGAGTGTAATGATATCACATGCTGGACACACGAAACGCTGGCAACCATTTTGTTCAAACGTCAGCCATGAAAGTTTTAGCCAAAGAGACACACTGCCAGTATCTCACTCCTTTCCCCCCCTCCCTTCAGGAATGGAATTCCTGGCTCATTTTAAAAGTCACAAAAGGTGTCTGGTTTTGCTTGCCAGGCCTTATCGTAAAACAACAAACCAAATCCATTAAGAAGATAGAGCAGGATGCTCTGAAATAATGAGTGTCGTAAAAAGGGGCATTCAGGCAGAAGTGACCTCATGCAAACGTAAGAAATATACACAGCTTTCATAAATTCAGATAGGAACGTGACACCTTAATAAAAAGTACTTAGCTGAATGCGGAATTTTTCACTGAACAAATTAAGTCCAAACACCCATAGGCCCGATCATATAGGGAACCACTGGTAAATTTTCTTCCTCCTAGAGTAATTAAATATTGGCAACCTGTCATGTTAGGAATTCTAGCTCAGCATAAAAGTTGCATTAGACTAAGTCCATAGTTTTGGGACTGCACCTTGGCCATATTCCGAGATATAAGATTGATACAGAAATTGCACCTCAGGGAGGGACGTTATGCCATGGTCCACCCTGGACAGCCCACAGGCCCTCCTTACCCATGTGAGTGGCCCTACCCCTCCACTCTAAGAGAAAAAGAGACTGCAAGAGCAGTCCTCAGTTCTCCCTTTTACCATCAAAGAACGAACATCTGAGAACCTGTTGGACTCATTGACCTGAGTACCTGTCACAAGCCCATCAGAGCACCGAGTACCTGTCACCAGCCCATCAGAGTGCCCAAGTACCTGTCACCAACCCATCTGAATACCTGAGTACCTGTCACAACCCCTCAGATTACAAGAGTACCTGTCACCAGCCCATCAGAGTACCCGAGTACCTGTCACTAGCCCATTAGAGTACCCAAGTACCTGTTCCCAGCCCATCTGAGTACCTAAGTACCTGTCACAACCCCCTAAAGTACCCGAGTACCTGTCTCCAGCCCATCAGAGTACCCGAGTACCTGTCACCAGCCCATAAGAGTACCCGAGTACCTGTCACTAGCCCATCAGAGTACCCGAGTACCTGTCACCAGCCCATCCGAGTACCTGTCACCAGTCCATCAGAGCACCCGAGTACCTGTCACCAGCCCATCATAGTATCCGAGTACCTGTCACCAGTCCATCAGAGTACCCGAGTACCTGCCTCCAGCCCATCAGAGTACCCGAGTACCTGTCACCAGCTCATGCATCATAGAATATACATTGGGGTGTTTGATTTCCAAAATGGGGTCATTTTGTGGGTAATTCTATTGTCCTGGTGCTCCAGGACCTTCAAAAGTGTGATAGGAATCAAATTGGATGTCTAATGTATGCTCCTAGAACGCCTGAAGTACTATTTTATTGTTGGACCTCTGTATGTGGCCAGGCTGTGTAAAAGTCTCACACATGTGGTATCGTCATACTTGGGACAAGTAGCAGAATGTTTTTTGGGGTGTAGTTTTTGCTGTGTACATGCTATATGTTATAAATATCTTATAAATTGACCACTTTGTGTAAAAGAAAAGTAAGTTTTCATTTTCTGTCCATGTTTTTCAAAGACTTGTGGAAAAAAAATGAACCGTTCAAAAGACTCATTATGCCTCATAGAATATACGTTGGGGTGCCTGCTTTCCAAAATGGGGTCAGTTTGTGGGTAATTCCAAAGTCCTTTTGCTCCAGGGCCGTGAAAAGTGTAATAGGTCGTTAGGAAGTTAGATGTGTAATTTATGCCCCTAGAATGACTGACGATGCTCCCTGCATGTTGGACCTCTCTATGTGGCCAGGCTGTGTAAAAGTCTCACACGTGGTATCGCCATATTCAGGATGAGTAGCAGAATGTATTTTGGGGTGTAATTGGAAGTATGCATATGCTGTGTGTGAGAAATAACTTGTTGTTATGACAATTTTGTGTAAAAAAAAAAAAAAATGTCTTCAATTTCCCAAGAATTGTGGGAAAAAATTACAACTTAAAAAAACTCACCATGGCTCTTACTAAATACCTTGGACTGTCTACATTTCAAAAAGGGGTCACTCAGGGTCTCAAGAAATGAGATAGGCCATCAGTACATCAGGTGTGATCAGTTTTCAATGATTTCCACCTGTCAGGTTATCTGCATTTAGCTGACAGATGCGCCCCGCTGGGGTGCGAATCACACCACTGAAGTGCGAAGCGAACCGCTAAGGTTGCGAACCACGCCGCTAAGGTTGTGAACCCTTAGCTGACTGCTGCCACTAGAGATCAGGATGGTGCAGGGAAGTGGGACTGCTGGGACCCTGACACAGATTGCACAGGGAGCCAGAGCATAGGTTTCCCCAGGGCATGGAGTCTAAGAGCCAGCAGTTGTTCGCCAGGGCCTCTGGTGGTGAGGATGAACTTGGCTGCAACTGGATCCAGATCGCGGCTCCCGGGGTCCCCCAGCTCACGCTCACGGCAGGCTACAGGTGAAATGGAGAGAAAGCAGAAGTGCAAGACATCAAGAGATGGTCAGTGGGAGAGCCAAGGGTCAGGGCTACAAGCAGACAGAAACAGACAGGAGACACACCAAGGTCAGGGTCATTAGCAGACAAGGAAGGTCAAGAACAAGCCAAGATCAGTACACTGAAACAAACTATGAGCACGCCTCAGAAGCAACCACACAAGCCTAACACACAATAATTGGTCGGCAATGAGGCTTGCAGCACATGGTCTTTTATAGTGTTTCCTTAATTGGAGACTGGGGTGGAATTCACAGAGGGAAGATTACTTAGCACACAGATGATGTACATGGCCTCTAAGCTGACACAACCAAAGAGGTAAGCAGACAGGACATGAATTGTGCTACAGATTCATGACAGCACCATAGCTTGTAGACTCTATAACTTTTACACAGATCAAATAATATACACGTATTTGCGTTATTTTTACCAAAGATATATAGCAGTATAAGTTTTGGCCCAAATTTATGAACAAAAATTACTTATTTGCAAACTTTTATCATAGAAACAAAAAAAAAAAATTTTCCCCCCAAAATTTTCGCTCTTTTTTCACTTATGTCGCAAAAAATAAAAAACCCAGAGGTGATTAAATACCACCAAAAGAAAGCTCTATTTGTGTGAAAAAAAAATTATAAAAATTTTGTTTGGGTACAGTGTTGCATGACTGAGTAATTGTCATTTAAAGTGTGAGAGCACTGAAACCTGAAAATTGGTCTGGGCAAAAAGGGGGTATAATTGCCTTGTACTAAAGTGGTTAAAGTGGTTCTAAAGGCATGAAGGCAAAAAAACCTTCTTGTGTGCAGCACCCCCAAATACTTACCTGAGCCCCATCGCGATCTAGCGATGTGCACGAGAGCCTCAGCTCTTCGGGGGCTCTCCCTCCTCATTGGCTAAGACAGCAGCGGAAGCCAATGAGGAGAGAGAGCGGGCAGGGCCCAGCCATGGCTCTGTGTTTGAATGGACACACAGAGAAGCAGCTGGGAGTGAGCCTGCCTGGGTGCCCCCATAGCAAGCGGGTTGCTCTGGGGGGCACTTGGTAGGAGGGAGGGACCAGGAGTGCTGGTGGGGGACCCGAGAAGAGGAGGCTCAGGACTACTCTGTGTAAAACCACTGCACAGAGCAGGTAAGCATGACATATTTGTTACTTTTTTTTATACTTGCCTTTATTATCATTTAAGGCTAACACACAATTTCAATTTCTTGTTTCTTTATTGAACACACCCTTTAAATATTCACAGTGCTGGAGCAGAAAGTAAATGAACCCTTGGAGTGAATACCTGGTCAAACATCATTTGGAAGCAATAACTTTTAAGAACAGGCTCTGGCTAGCTTAGTAGGTTGCTTTAAAAAAAAGGCCTGGATTCTTTCCTAAATGTACATAATATGCAGTATCTCACGAAAATGTGAGGGGTGTATTTACTTTTTGTAAGTATTTTATTATATCTTTTCATGTGACAACACTGAAGAAATGACACTTTGCTACAATGTAAAGTAGTGAGTGTACAGCTTCTATAAAAGTGTAAATTTGCTGTCCCCTCAAAATAACTCAACACACAGCCATTAATGTCTAAACCGCTGGCAGCAAATGTGACTCGTTAGTGTTACAAGGTCTCAGGTGTGAATGGGGAGCAAATGTGTTAAATTTGATGTTATCACTCTTACCCTCTCATACTGGTCACTGGAAGTTTAACATGGCACCTCATCTGAAAAGAAGAATTGTTGCTCTACATAAAGATTGCCTAGGCTATAAGAAGATTGCCAAGACCCTGAAACTGAGCTGCAGCACGGTGGCCAAGACCATACAGCGGTTTAACAGGACAGGTTCCACTCAGAACAGGCCTCACCATGGTCGACCAAAGACGTTGAGTGCATGCGCTCAGCGTCATATCCAGCGCTTGTCTTTGGGAAATAGATATATGAGTGCTGCCAGCATTGCTGCAAAGGTTGAAGGGGTGGGGGGTCAGCTTGTCAGTGTTCAGACCATATGCCGCACACTGCATCAAATTGGTCTGCATGGCTGTTGTCCCAGAAGGAAGCATCTTTTAAAGATGATGCACAAGAAAGCCCGCAAACAGTTTACTGAAGACAAGCAGACTAAGGACATGGATTACTGGAACCATGTCCTGTGGTCTGATGAGACCAAGATAAACGTATTTGGTTCAGATGGTGTCTAACGTGTGTGGCGGCAACCAGGTGAGGAGAACAAAGACAAATGTGTCTTCCCTACAGCCAAGCATGGTGGTGGGAGTGTCATGGTCTGGGGCTACATAAGTGCTGCCAGCACTGGGGAGCTACAGTTCATTGAGGGAACCATAAATGCCAACATGTACTGTGACATACTAAAGCAGAGCATGATCCCCTCCCTTCGGAGACTGGGCCACAGGGCATACTCCAACATGATAACTCCAAGACGACCACTGCCTTGCTAAAGAAGCTGAGGGTAATGGCATGTCTCCAGGCCTAAGCCCTATTGAGCATCTGTGGGCATCCTCACACGGAAGGTGGAGGAGCACACGGTCTCTAACATCCATCAGCTCCCTGATGTCGTCATGAAGGAGTGGAAGAGAACTCCAGTGGCAACCTGTGAACCTCTGGTGAACTCCATGCCCAAGAGAGTTAAGGCAGTGCTGGAAAATAATGGTGGCCACATAAAATATTGACACTTTTGGCCCAGTTTAGATATTTTCACTTAGGGGTGTACTCACTTTTGTTGCCAGCGGTTTAGACATTAATGGTGTGTTGAGTTATTTTGAGGGGACACCAAATTTACACTGTTATACAAGCTGTACACTCACTACTTTACATTTTAGCAAAGTGTCATTTCTTCAGTGTTGTCACATGAAAAGATTTACAAAAATGTGAGGGGTGTACTCACTTTTGTGAGATACTGTAACTAGATACTACCATTTATAGATAAAGTTGATCCAGGGAATGTCCAATTGCCTCTTGAGGGATCAGGAAGGATTTTTTTCCCCTGGTGGAGCAAATTGGATCATAGGTCGCTGGGTTTTTTTTTTTTTGCGGTCCTCTGGATCAACTGTGGGTATAGGATTGTATATATATTCTTTCCCTTTTACTGGTTAAACTAGAAGGACTTGTGTCTTTTTTCAACCAGAGTTAACTATGTATATTTAACCACTTCAATACTGGGCACTTAAACCCCCTTCCTTCCCGGACCAATTTTCAGCTTTCAGCGCTGTTGCAGTTTGAATGACAATTGCGCGGTCATGCAATGCTGTACCTATATGACATTTTTATCATTTTTTTCACACAAATAGAGCTTTCTTTTGGTGGTATTTAATCACCCCTGGGTTTTTTATTTTTTGCGCTATAAATTAAAAAAGACTGAAAATTTTCAAAAACAATGCATTTTTCTTCGTTTCTGTTATAAAATTTTGCAAATAAGTAATTTCTCTTCATAAATTTTGACCAAAAATGATACTGCTACATTTCTTTGGTAAAAATAACCCAAATCAGAGTTTATTTGGTGTTGGCGGACAGGCAGATGTGACAGGGACAGACAGATGTTTTGTGTATGGTGACAGATGTGACGGGGACAGACAGATGTTTTGGGGACTGTGACAGATGTGACAGGGACAGACAGATGTTTTGGGGACTGTGACAGATGTTTTATGTATGGTGACAGATGTGATGGGGGACATACAGATGTTTTGGGGCTGTTTTATGGGGACAGAGGTATCAGTGGTGCTTGGTGCACTGTGTGGGGGGCAATCTGTGAGAGCTCTTTGCATGAAATCATCATCATGCAGAGAGCTGTCACATAGCTGCAGATTCCCCCCTCCCCCGCCCCGCACTGAGCTCGGCTGGGGGAGAACTGTCACAGAGACGTTCGTCTCTGTTTACAATGTGACAGCTGTGATTGGACACAGCCGTCACATAATCGGGAGGGCCAATCACTGCGCCCATATCCCGATCTCTGCTCAGCTGGATCCTGTGATCATAACGATCCCAGGATCCAGCCACAGCGCACCGCGTGGCCGCGCTCCGAGCTCCCGTTCTGCAGGACGTTCATACACGTTCTGTCAGAACGGGGAAGCTCCTACCCAGCCGTATATATACAGTGGCCAGGTGGGAGGTGGTTAAGCAACCACACTTTTAACCATTCTTCTTTAGAAAATTGCTTCAGCTCAGACACATTTGTAGGGTGGCTGCTTTGAACAGCTCTCTTGAGGTCATTCCACTGCATCTCTATGGGGTTAAGGTCTGGGCCCTGACTGGGCCATTCCAAAAGGCACATTTTAATTTTTTGAAGCCAGTCTGTGGGGAATTTACTTTTGACGTATCTTTTAACAGACTACATTTTGTCATGCATGTTGGCAGCACACTTACAATTTTCAATGTTCCATTTTCATCTGGTGAAAGTTTTATAATGATAATGAGCTCACAATGGCCAGGATTAAAGACATCCTAAAGGACAGAAATGGTGGAGGAATCAGTATTGTCACACAATGACTTTGCCTTGATGGTGACAGAATTTTTATCAACAATTTATCTTCACAAACTAAATTATGTTCACACCTCCGGGAACCACCAACATAATCACATTATGTAGGAGCTTCAGAAACCACAGGATACACTACAATTTAATTAATTACATGTGCTGACTGCAGCAGCTTGAGACCTAGATTAAACAGAATTCACAGAATAAATAGCAAGCTGCAGTATTTTTACAGCAACTTCCTTTTTTTTTAGTGCAGATCATTAGAAACCAGAGTTTAATCTAAATCTAGATCCGTACAGAAAGAGAAATATTATAATTTTGTACTTCCTATTAAATTCTTTTTGTGGATTCCATTGAGGTACACATTAATTCAGATACAGTGGGGTTATACTGCCACCAAATAGGAGGACTGGACACTGGCAAATAGGGAGAAAATAACATATATCCAACCCCCAGTAAACCCTTCCTCAACCTAATTTCAGTTTTGTGGTAAAGCTATACTAAAGGCATGAACAGAGAATGAATGTGTATGGAGGGGCAGAATGTCCCCTCTGTGCACATATGGGACAAGGGTAGACAAATTGTTTATAATAAAGCATGATTGTTTTTAAAAAAAAAAAAAAAAAAAAAGTGTGTTTTTCGGTTATACTTACCTATGATTGGTGGACAAAACAAATAATGGTCTTGGCACGAGCCTTGTCCTATAAAAGAAAATATAAGACGTCAGTGCTGAAGCAGACGGCGGGGAATTGGAAGAAGAAGCACGTCTGCGGCTGTCCGGTGTTTTCCTGATGGAGTCCCTGCTGCAACAATTGCTTGAGCGGGCCAGCGCGGTGGATGGGGAGCAATGGATGGCAAAATGTTTAGGTATACCTGGCTCGTCTTCATTTCTAACACCAGCTACACCTCCGATCGTGGACCCGCCGCTCCGTCAGCCTCTTAACGCAGAAGCGACCCCGCCGCTGTTACTGGGACCGATCAGTTGTAATGAAGCTTGTGATGACGAGACACCTCCGACGACACATCTCTCAGCATATTACCGCGATAGAGGACGGGATTTCGCTCGGCCATCGACTTCTACAGCCGTGGAGCCGACAGGACACCTAGTGGCTAAACAGAAGAGGATTGTTAAAAAGCCATCTAGATTCACTTCACCGTCCAGACTCAGAAGTGACAAAAAAAGAAAATATTCAGCTAAAGGAGGTAGAGGTAAAACAGTGTCAAAGAATGGTATGATTTTGCCTGATGATAATATCATTTGGGAACACAATAATAATGTTGCTATGGTTACTAAAGCGGTTTCTTCACAGGTTTCTGTTCAGCAAAATGGTATTCATGAAAAACAGGGTAATGTGGAACTGCCGCTGCTTAATGATGTTGGTTTGATTGATGTTGTGAATAATTTTTCACCTGCTCTAACTACTGTTTCTACAGCTCATTTGTCACAGCACAATATGTCACCTGCAGTACAGGCCAATGAGAATGCTGTTGTTATGGCTACAGACCCTATTCTAGCTGTTTCAGCGGCTCCTTTACCTACCATTGGTTCTTCAATTCCTACATCAGCTGCTGATAGAGGTGAGTCATCTGATGCCTCTATAATGAGAGATTTTACAGTAACCATTGCTAATTTGTTATCTAGAATGTTACCTTCCTCTAACATTACACAAAATTCTGATTTGGGTTTAGCTTCGGTATGGAGGGATAATATGTCTTCTATTCCAAATTTGTTTTCGGTGCCCCCTGCCCCTTCAGTGACCCATCTGGTTCCTGAGAGGCCTTTACAATCATCTTCTGCCACGTCTATTCCTGAAATTTGGACAGGAGGATATATAGATCTCCTGTCTTTACTTCCTTCTAATAAAGATAATTCTCTTGAAAAAAAGGATGATAGGTCTGGCGATGACAGAAGAAGACCTTCAGCTCTGCGTAATTTTAATAACTGGCTACAAGCGTTTTGCATTTTTGCCAGTGTTCTTGGCGAAAGACGGCCAGATTTATGTAGTGGTTTGTTTCACCATGTTGAGATAATTTTAGAGGCCTACAAAAATTTTCCTGGTTTGTCTTGGTTTTTTTACGACGAGGCTTTCCGTCAAAAATTATCAGTTCACAATACTCTAAAATGGGGCATGAAGGATATTGGTCTGTGGTTAAATCTTCTATTGCCACAAAAACAATATATTAGGCCTAATATCTCTGAAACAGACTCCTTTTCTGAATTGTCCTGTAGCAGTTACATTGAGGGCCATTGTAAATGGCCTAATAATTGTAAATACAAACATGAATGTACTCATTGTGCTGGAACGCACCCTGCAGCGCGTTGTTTTAAAAGAACAACTAATACTCCTACACCTACTACTAAGGATCTTTTTCTCAAAAGCGGTAACGCCGGTGAATTGGGAAAAAATGCTGCCATGGCTTCACATATACCCCGATCGCACAACAGCGGTAACAATCATTGATGGTTTTCGCAATGGTTTTATTCTACCTTCCTTTTCGGGTCCTGGTTGCATGGTTTTTGATAATTTATCTTCAGTCAATTTACATGCAGATATAGTCAGAGCAAAGATCTTTAAAGAAGTCGAACTTGGTAGAGTGGCAGGTCCTTTTGCGTATCCGCCTTTTGAGGATTTTAGAGTTTCGCCACTAGGTTTAATCCCCAAAAAAGAACCAAATGAATTTCGTTTAATTCATCATTTGTCCTATCAAAATGGTTTCTCCCTCAACGATGATATTGACCTATGTTTGTGCTCTGTTTCTTATGCGACTTTTGACGATGCTTTGGAAAAAATTAGGTCGGTTGGTGATGCAGCCCTGTTGGCAAAAGCTGACATCAAATCTGCTTTTCGTCTTTTGCCCATACACCCCTCAGCGTTCAATTCCCTAGGGTTTGTTTTTGATGGACAATTTTTCTTTGACAAATGCTTGCCAATGGGCTGTTCTCTCTCCTGTCATTATTTCGAAAATTTTTCCACTTTTTTAGAATGGGTTATTTGTTATAGATCTAGTTCTTTGGGCTGCTTACACTATTTAGACAATTTCCTTTTTGTTGGCTCTGCTAATTCTTTGGATTGTCTTAGTATTTTCAATGACTTTCAGTTCATCTGCAATTGTTTTGGGATACCTTTGGCTCCTGAGAGATCCGTTGCTCCTACCACACGTTTAGAATTTTTAGGTGTACAAATTGACATGGTAGCGATGGAATTCCGATTGCCTATAGCAAAGGTGCAAAAGATTAGATGGCTTTTGTCCTTTGTTTTGTCCAAAAGTGAAGTTCAATTGCGCACAATACAATCTTTATTAGGTTTATTGACGTTTGCCTCGTGCATTATGCCTATGGGACGTGTTTTCTCAAAACGTTTATATAGAGCTATCTCGGGTGTTTCTTCCCCGTTTCATTTCATTAGAATTTCTTCTGGTATTGGGGAAGATTTACGTGTATGGCATACGTTTTTGATCTCTTTTAATGGCTGCTCCGTGTGGCAATCACAATTTTGCAGTTCCTCAGCTCTGAATCTTTTTACTGACGCAGCGGGTTCTTGTGGTTACGGAGCATTTTGGAATGGACATTGGTCTGCGGATGTTTGGCCTATTTCTTGGTTACGCAAAGGTCATACTTCCAATATAGTACTCTTAGAATTATTTCCGGTATTAGTCGCTTTGGAACTCTGGGGCCCTCAATTTCGCAATAAGCGTATCCTCTTGCATTCGGATAATCGTGGAGTTGTGTATGCCATCAATTGCTTGGTTTCAAAATCGCTACCAGTTATAGCGATCTTGCGACAAATTGTTTTTAAATGTTTTGAACTTAACCTTTGGTTTAAGGCTAAATTTATGCCGGGTTTAGATAACCTTGTCGCTGATGCGTTGTCTCGCCAACAGATGGAACGATTTTGTATTCTGGTGCCGGATGCGGATCCTTCGGGCCTATCATGTCCTTCCCATTTGTGGGATCTCATATGACTGCCGCGCTTCTCGCTATACGACATTCATTAGCTCCTTCCACGTGGGCAGGATACATTGCCGCGTGGAATTTATGGTGTTCTTTCGTACAGGGTAATAATCCCCTTTGTCCTTATTTTCTAGAACAAGTAGTGCTTTCCTTTTTAAACTATTTGCAATATGTGAATAAGAATATTTACAATTCATGAAAGACGCTTTCTGGGGTGTCCTTCTTTCTCCGATTAGGGGGGCGCCCTCATGCCTGAGTTTTTTCTCGGTGAAGTGCGCCTTAAGAGGTTACCGCAGGAAGCATTTTGTACGGGATAACAGGCTTCCAATTACTATAGATAGGTTGAAGCAATTGGGTTCGGCTACTAGACAGATTTGTTTTTCGTCGTTTGAATCATTAGTCTTTAGGCTTACGTTTAGCCTTTGTTTTTTTGGCGCATTTCGCATTTCCGAATTGCTTGCACCTACTAAGCGTGGGAATGTCAGTTTACTGTTTGAGGATGTAGTTCCCTCACAGGATTGCCTTCGCATTTTTTTGCGTAAAAGCAAGACGGATCAATTGGGTGTTGGTCGTTGGATTACGCTTTATAGATACTCAGATACATCTTTATGTGTTGTTACTTTGACGCACTTATATTTGCAGTGCCGTCCTTTATCGCATGTTCAATTTCTTATCCATGCCGATGGGAGTCCTTTGACTGTTTTTCAGTTCAATTCTGTTTTAAAAAAATGTTTAACTGTTTTAAATATCGATCGCCTTCCTATCTCCTCCCACTCTTTTCGTATTGGTGCCGCTACAGAGGCAGCTAATATGGGCCTTCCTGGAGCGGTCATCAATGGGATTGGTGGGTGGAGATCGGATTGTTATAAAGGTTATGTTCGTCCTAATATTTCTTTTTGATTTCCAGAATCTCCTCACATAGTTTGGATCGTTGGCCATTCCTATATCTATTGGGCTCACAAGCGGGCCGAGTTTAGATGTTATGGTCCTTCATTGAATTTGCCATCATCTCGCTTTCATATTTACTGGTGTGGCATTCGTGGAATGAAATGGACTGATATTCGTAGTACTTTATCTATGTTGTACTTGCAATGGACTTTACCTAACGTTATTATTTTTCATTTAGCAGGTAATGACATTTGTTGTAGGAGATCGTTGGATATCATTTCTCTGATTAAATCAGACTTGACTTGCATAGGTGCGGTCCTTCAAAATTGCGTTTTAGTTTTTTCAGAAATGATCCCACGTTTGCTGTGGATCAGCCCGCAGTTTAAACATTTTGAAAAAATCCGTAAAAAAATTAATAGGTCTATTGCTAAATTTATGCCTTTATTGGGAGGTTTTTCTTTTCGACATGTGGATCTGGAAGGTGGTATCGGTGGTTTTTACCGGCGTGATCTGGTCCACTTGTCGGATATAGCTTTGGACATCCTAAATCTTGATTTACAGACTTGTGTGGAATTGGCCGTGGGCCGTGTGGGGTGCCATGCTCCTTTTTCATGAGCATGGCGTTTGGGGATTGTTGAGTGATATTAAGACTTGAGCTGGTAATCGCTAAGTCTAAAAATTGCTGTTTTGTTAAATATGTTTTTAACGGTATATTAAACCTATAATAAAAGGCCACGGCCATTTTTAATCCACAAAACATCTTGTGTCCATGGTATACTTTAAGTTACAGTTTATTAATTAATAAAGTGATTTATGTTCTGCCTCTTGTCCCATAGGCATGCATAAACACGGAGGGGTGGGACCTGTATCACTCAATGGACCAGTTGAAAAATAAGCAGCAGAGCCTAACAATCCCCAACAGAGTGATCTAGCTGAGCCTCAACAGCCAAGGGCTTCAACTTAACTGAAATGCTAAGAGCATTTGTCCAGTTAGGAGCAGGGCTTAACGTTTCACTATAGATATTCCAATATCTTCATTGATGTTCAAAATTCATCCCATCCTTGCCATATTTAAGGAATTCATTTTTCTAATCCTTCTATCATTATTGTGCTTTCTATGCTTTGTATTTCTCTCATTTCGCATACCCCTTCTACCATTGATGGACCTGTCATTTTACGCCAATTTCGGGCTATCACTGTACGTGCTGCCATCAACATATATCCCATCTTGTTTAATCTTTTTTATTGGTCCTCTGATCATAGAAAATAGAGCTATTTTCATGTCTGGTTGTATCAGAATTTCTGTAATATCGTAATACATCTCAAAATTTTTAACCAAAATGCCAATACGAGAGGACAATAAAACCACACGTGGGACATAGTGCCCTTCGTATTAAGACACCTCCAACAGGTCTCTGTGTTGTTCTTGCTTATTTTATGCATATCTATCGGGCATTTATACCACTGCGTTTTTATAGTTTATTTCTTGATGTCTAATCGATAAGGACATTTTATGAGACAGGAGAAACGACCTCTCCTAGTCCTGATCCAGAATTGTCGTCTCCAGCTCTGTTTCCCATTTAGTCAGAACTGTAAGCCCCTCTCTATCCTTCCGGTATAGCAAGCATTTGTAAACGTTTGATAATGTGTGGATAGTGTAACGTGAAACTACGTACCTGGTAGCAGAGCCTGTCTTTCGTAGAAGACCTCTCATACAGCTCTGGCTCAGAGCCCACTGGAGTGGGGACAGTGGTCTCGTGAGCGCAGCGAGGTAGGAGTGTCTCTGTCAGCAACTATAGACTGGATGCTGTTAGCGGAGCCTGGAACACTGGGCAGCAGACTGCTGATCTTTCCTGTTCCAGCTATTACAGAAGCTGGATGCAGGGCAGGCGGAAGAAGCGTGAGACAAGCCGGGTTGGGGAGGGATTAGCTGGCAGGCACAATCAGCAGACAAGGAATGGTCAGAGGCAAGCCGAGTTTCAGCAAAAGGTATCAGGCTGGCAGAATAGCAGAGTGAAAACAAGCCGGGTCTGGATTGGAGAAGGCAGAGTGGTCAAGCAAGCTGAGGTCAAGCAAGTAGGAGATCAGGTAACAACAGCAGGAAGCAGGTTCAGGTATGGACAAGCTGCAGATCAGACAGCACTTAAGCCAAAGGCTGACTTCCTTATAAAGGCCCACGTGATGTGCTGGCAAAGATGCTGGGTCCTAGAGCCCTCCTGCTCTGACGGATTCTGGGTCCTAGAGTCCTCCTGCTATTGGTGCCCTGACAACATCCCTGCGCATGCGTACATGTGCATGCCTCCGAACAGTTGTGGGAACCGTGGTTTGAATCCGTGTGCGCTATCGCATCGCTCGTCTGGATCCCTGACAGATAGGTTTTACTTCCTGTATTAATAATTTTTTCAAATTCTGTTAAAGATCTTTTTAACGGGGATTTATGACTTAATGTTTGGACATATCTATATAATTGTTGATATGCATTGCATTTCTATGCTCTATTTCCATTGACCCCAGTGGGGGTAACTTACCATCTACCAGAGTCTCTGCTATTCTTATATCGTCTTTCCAGTGCCATTTCATGAACCACAAGGTCTCCATTGCCGGCGAGAACTCAGGGTTGAAAATATTGGTGTCATTGGCCCTATTTGAGTAGATAGAAAAAGGAAAAATCCCCCTGTCTTTAATAGTGTATCCCATACTCTTAATGTTGATCCTACTAGAATTGATTGCGCTTTCATTTTTAACCTATAATTCTTTGCGATCCATGGTAATGACTTCAATTTCAATTTAATTATATCTTCCTCTAGCCCAGTGGTTCTCAACTCCGGTTCTCGGGACCCACCAACAGGCCAGATTTTAAGTATTACCTTGGGGAGATGCAGACTAAAATACTGCAATCACTGAGGAGTAAATTATATCACCTGTGATGTGTTTCAGTTATCCTGCAAACCTGGCCTGTTGGGGGGTCCCGAGGACCGGAGTTGAGAACCACTGCTCTAGCCTAACCCATTGCTTGTTATTTGCGTTATGAAACCAATCCCCTATTCTGTTCAAAAAAACAGCTTGTAAATAAGTTACAAAATCTGTGAGGGCCAGTCCACCTTCCATTTTTGATCTTTTCAAGATCTCTCTTGCTATTTGGGGAGTTTTATTTCCCCATATGGAGCAAGATTGTTCCACAAATCAGAGAAGCCTCCATGGTGGCTGCCTCATACCAATAACTATCAATTGAAAGAAGAGAGAACCCCCTATGTGGGACTGTACTAGGCAGCAACACACCACAAAAACAGTTTATATAGATTTATAACAAGTCATATTTATTAAAAAGTTATTTTGTCACTCTAAAAAAGAGGAACAGGTAATTGGTATACAAATGTCATATATATTGCAATTGGTCTCAGAACGGATCAAATACATATAGTCCATCACAGAATTATCTGTGGGAATGTGGATACATAGCTTTCATGATGGAAAAAATAGTCCTTTGTCCGAAGATGGAGAGAGATGGTGTTCCATGCCGTTAAATGTTTCAGGTCCAATTGAGGCCCTTCATCAGGGGAGATGCCAACGGAATAGGGTAATCAGTTGCATGTATCCGTTTTAGGACACCTTTCCAAAGTTAGAGATATATTGGTGTCTCAAAGATGTATATGAGATGTAATGTCACTCGGAGTGGGCGGGCCCCAATAGGCCAAGGAAGAGAAGGTTTGTGCAAGAGAGCCCAAAGGGATGGCACAGCGCCCGGAGATACAGGAGCCTAGGACCCACGAGGCCCGGGATGGATAGATCCAACCCCCTCTTGCTCCTCATAAAAACCGGTGGTAGATCCCCCCGACCAGACGGCAATTCTAGAATATCATGAGGATGTTTTTTTTGACATTTAATATATTAAACCTGTAATGAAACAACTGGGGCCATCCCTTTGGGCCTATTGGGGCCCGCCCACTCCGAATGACATTACATCTATTCTTATTCCGTTGGCATCTCCCCTGTTGAAGGGCCTCAATTGGACCCGAAACGCTTAACGTTGGGCATTGAACACCATCTCTCTATATCTTCGGACAACTGACTATTTTTCCATCATGAAAGCTATGTATTCACATTCCCACAGATAATTCTGTGATGGACTATATGTATTTGATCCGTTCTGAGACCAATTGCAATATATATGACATTTGTATACCAATTACCTGTTCCTCTTTTTTAGAGTGACAAAAGAACTTTTTAATAAATATGACTTGTTATAAATCTATATAAACAGTTTTTGTGGTGTGTTGCTGCCTAGTACAGTCCCACATAGGGGGTTCTCTCTTCTTTCAATCGATATTTCCCCATATGAAACCCCCCACTGCTCCCCGCAGTCGTTGCATAAGGGCCCTTGGGGGATACAGCGGTACCGCTTGAAAGACATACATTTTAGGCAATATGTCCTTTTTTTTTTTACTTTCAATAGATTTTTATTGATGAAAAGAAATATCAATACATAGCAGGAACAGTACATAGATATATCTCTAGACTTGAGAGGAACTGAACCATAGACGAACCTAGAGTCTTGTAAATGATATACAAAATATGTTGAGAAATAACAAGAGCTAACCCAGTCACCACTGCGAGCGAAGACCCTGTCCGGCGGTCAGGGGGATCGCAGAGGGCACCACCCCAGCCCCCCGGCCCTGCACCCCAATTGGGAGCCTGCTGTGCCGAGACCCAGGGACCAAGTCTGACCCGCCCACCCCAGGAAAAGACAGGCCTGTTTAGACCCCAAACCGCCCGCGAAAGATCGCCACTCTCCAGAGGGGGAGACAATCTTTATGTAGGGAAGCAAATGCTCCCTTCGCTGTAGACAGCTGGGCTATCTAGGCCCACAGGAGCAGTACTTGCAGGTGAAAAAAAAAAATGCATTAGTTACGTATCGCTCCTAATAGTTAACCTTGCAAATAGCAAATGACCCAAAGTGTATATTGATGACTCGCCCTGAGGGCCTAACCTCCCTAAGGGAGAAAGAAAGGAACCTGTAGGCTATGGCCACAGTCCAAATGCTCCGAAGAGTCTGTATCCCATTGATAAGCACGCCTAAAAAATTGAAGAAGAAGAGTAGAGAAGTAGGAGAAGGAGTAGTTAGACAGAAGAAGAGAGGGGGGAGAGGACAGAGGGGAGCGGTGGTGTCTGACTCTGGCATTGGGCTATATGTTTCTCTGAGTCCCCGGCCATCTCAGACTGGGTTATACCCGGACCGTGTAGGCAAGCCAAGGTTCCCAGATTGCGTCATGTTTCTCCTCTGTGTCCATAAGAATGCTGGCTATCTTCTCCTGTGTCATGATCCATGATATTTTTCTCTTTGTCTGGAGAAAAGAGACAGAGGGTAGTTTCCAGGCTCTAGCGATGGATAAATTGGTGCCCGACAGGATAAAGGAGATGAGGCGTTTGGATAATTTCAGTATGTCCGGGCCCATCATATTTAGAAGAGCCAACTGGGGAGAGTTTGAGATTGAGAGGCCCGTAACTTTCCTGATGAGGTGGAAAATTTTATTCCACAGGCCCCTAATCCTGGGGCACTCCCACCATATGTGGATCATGGATCCGATTGAGCCACATTGACAGAAACACAGGGGAGAAGAGTTGGGAAAAATCCTGGCGAGCCTGAGGGGCACTAGGTACCATCTGGTTAGGACCTTCAAATTTGCCTCAACAATGGCGGCATTACAAAAGCCCTTTGAGGAGGCCTTGAAGGCTCCAAACCAAGTCTCCTGTTTCAGTTCCATGCCCAGCTCCTCCTCCCAATCCCTCATATATCTAGTTTTGCCAGAAGAGGAGGCTAAGGAGCGATAGATAACCGATATGCCTCCCCTCTGCTCCACAGGCTGACCACACCATTGTTCATAAGCTGATAGCGTTGGAGGGAAGTTGTCCCTCCTGCACAGGGACCTGATAAAGTGAGTGATTTGTAGGAGCCTAAATCTTTCCGTGCTAGGCATGTCTAGTTTACTGGTGCAATATGTTGCGGAGAGGGGGCCCTTGGGGTTTACAAAGTGTCCAATTCTGTATAGGCCTTTGTCCAGCCACCAGCGAAAAGCCAGAATATCCATCCCAGGGGCAAAAAGCGGGTTGTGGAATAGGTGAGAAAGCGGTTGCCAAGAGGACACTAGAGCGGGAGAAGATTTGATATTGTCCCAGAGGGAGAAAGAGTGTGACAGGGTGGGAGCTAGTATCGGAGGTCTTGCCTTAGGGGGACGCCATAGTAAAAAATCGATGGTGTGATTGGGGATGGCAAGCCTCTCCATCCGAGCCCAATCGGGGAGGGAATTCTTAAAGTAGACAGACGAAAGTTGGGCTAATTGCGCCGCTTGATAGTACCAAGTGAGGTTGGGTAGGTTAAGCCCTCCTTGTTCTTTGGGCCTAAACAGTGTATCTTTGTTAAGTCTATGTCCCTTGTTACCCCAGATAAAGCGAATGACCTTGGATTGGAGCTTCTTCAGGGGAGCCCTGGGTATCGAAATGGGCAAGGACCGAAAGAGATACAAAAGTCTAGGGAGGAGATTCATCTTAACAGAATTGACTCTCCCTAGCCAAGAGATCCTCAGCTTCTCCCAATCCTTCAATTCCACTGACAACTTGTGAAACATGGGGGGGAAATTTGCTGCATGGAGGTTGGCTATGGAAGGCGTTAATTGCACCCCTAGATACGGGAGTGATGTAGGGTCCCAGCGGAATCGGAAATTGTGTTTAATAGGATTAACTAAATGATCTGGTAGGTTAATGTTAAGGGCCACCGATTTGGAGTAGTTCACCCTCAGTGCTGAGGCACTGCCAAATTCGTCCAGGATCCTGCAAATCACTGGTAAAGAGACATGAGGATCCGTGACGAACAGCAAAACATCATCCGCATACAGGGAACATTTATGAGTCTGATCACCACAAGAGACCCCATGGAAGTCTGGATTATCCCTAAGTGAGATAGCTAGTACCTCGATGACTAGGGCAAATAAGAGGGGGGAAAGTGGGCAGCCCTGCCGTGTGCCTGACCTAATTGGAAAAGTAGGGGAGTGAAAGCCCTGCAGTTTAATTTTAGCTTCTGGTGAGGAGTAAAGGGCGCTAATTATGTTCATGAAGGATTTCCCGAAGCCCCAACGCTGTAAGACCTGAAACAGATAGGGCCAAGAGACCGAATCGAATGCCTTTGACATGTCCAGAGATAGAAGGAGACCCTCCTGATGTGGACCTCCATCCCAACCGGATTGCAGGAGGGAGACAATATCAATTGCCCTTCTGATCTGGTTCGGGCCCTGTCTTCCCGGAATGAAACCAACTTGATCCCTATGAACGTACTGCCCTATAAAGTTGGAAAGGCGGTTAGCTAAAATTTTCGTCAAGATCTTAAGATCATTATTGATCAGGGATATAGGGCGGTAGTTCTCGACCATACTGGGGTCCTTATTGGGTTTCGGGATGACTGACCTCAACTCCGCATTTATATCTGTGTTAAGTGGGTGGCCAGCCCGTAGGTGGTTAAAGAAGCGTGCCATAAAAGGAGCAAGTGTGTCTGCAAAGTGTTTGTAATATGGAACAGCGAATCCGTTTGGGCCTGGGGCAGAGCTAGGTTTTAAGGCCTTGATGACTTGGATGATCTCTTCCACAGAGATGGGTGCCTCCAATTCGTCCCTGTGTTGGCTTTTGAGGGGAGTGATAGGTGGGTAGAGACACCTTCTCTAGTAGGTTCAGTAGTTCCGGAATTTTGGATCGAGACGGGGTCCGGGTTTGCCTAAGCGACAAGGTATAATGTTTGTGAAACGTCTGTGTGAACGAGGAAAATACCGTGCGAAGAAATTGGTGGATGCCCGACCGGTGGGTGAATTGTGTCTATATTTACGCCTCAACTCCAGTCAGTAGGGCTTTGGGTTATTCCTGGGGTCATACCAGCTCTTGATGGCGGGATATAGGGACTAGTT